>JACYFF010003369.1:78097953-78166331 GCA_017589665.1 Selenicereus undatus
CATCTTTAGACGATGAAACACAAAAGAGGTCATTATAAACTTTTATGATGTGGTCGTTAGTACTATTATGAGAGGATACACATACACGAACACACACATAGATGTGCATGTATCTATGGGAGGGAAAGCTTAAACAAAACTAAACAATTCACAAAATTTTCCCATTTAAACTGAGGTAGATCAATTGATTAGAGGATATAAATAAGGTTTAAATTATTGAAACACTAATTGAAAATAGTATTGCTGCTCATTTCCCCCATAATATAGTAGGCATGGTAACCCTAGCCCCTAATTCGCTGCAGTGCAGGTCCACATCTCGCCTTCTTCATGTTTCGTTTAATTAGACTGGAATCTTGAGAGGAATGTGTCATCTCTAGAGCATAGATTTTGACTAATGCATGGGTCTTGGATTTGGATGTTTTGGCTTTCAATGGAGACAGAATATGGACCACAAATTCGTGAGGTTGTCTCTTCAAAAAAAATTAAATGAGTAAGAAGATTGAAATGTCTCAATAACCATGGACATTGATGAGATTGTTGGAAAAAGGTAAGTATAAAAGAAATACAGGACATGTATCCAAAAGGCTATTTTAAAAAAAAATAAAAATCAAAAGCAATTTTATTGCTGTAGAGCATAGTCAACCTAATGACAATTGAATTAGGAATTTTGGGGAATGGGATATAACTGGAAGGTGATGAAATTTAAAATAAATAAATAAATTTAGATTTAGATCTATTTTATTTATTGATAATTTGGCTCATGACAAATGGTTTGTCATTTTGGTTCATATTGGTATTTTTTTTCTACTTTTGAGTTTTAGAATCAAAATTTTAACCTGTGATGTATCACATAGACATTTTTGTGAGCATAATTGTAAAGAGATCCATTCTATTCGTAAAATGATGGCTATTGTAACTCATTGTCAATGCTTTGGTGAACGAAGTACCCAAAGCTGTAATGTATGACGTTGGGTTCATGATTTTCTTTTGAAATATTTGGGAAGGTCCTATCCAAACATTTAGGTCCCAAAAACCTTGGAAATTGGAATCAATAGAATTGAAAGGACAATCATTGTTATTTTGTAAAGGAACCTTGAAGTTCTTCACCTATGTGTTGGAATCTGAAAGTGAAACTCTGAAATTGGGAAAGAAATGGTTAATTTAAAGACGATTACAAGGCCTATTTAGTAAGATATATATATATATTTTTTTGGAACTTACCGATTAAGGATCGCACAGTCAAAGATATTCACGATTCACCCATGTGTAGCAATTGGAGGAAAAATTTGAAACTCGAAGAATATAACCATTCATTGTAATATACTATTAGGGGGCCCATATAGTGAGACATGGAGTAGTATAATTATTAAACACTTGAGATTGAAGTAGTTAAACCTTGAATCCTTCCTATGCATATGATTGGGGCAGAATATCTATCAAACTCCAAAAGTATACATGAAATCATGAATTTATTAGTGTTGGGATGATATATTTGATAGATTGGAAAGTCTAGCAAATATATTTGATTTTCACGATTGACTGATGTGTTGCAAGCTAGAAGTGGAAAATCTTAAAGTTGGAGAAAAAACAGTTCAATGTAATTCTAATAGGAGATTAGCGGAGTGGGATGTGGTAGTGTAATTGTTTGTCTAAGATTAAAGTGGTTAAACCTTGAATCTTTATTGTACAGACGATTCTGGCAAAAATTTATTTCAAACACGGAGAGTACACATGAACAGTCATTGATTTATCAATCTTAAGATCGTGTACTTGATAGATTGAAACACTAATTTATCATGCAAGATCTTGCCTTATTTTACAACTGCGGACTTTCGATGGAAGGAGGACTAGTTAAGGAGACTATGTGTATTTTGACAAGCAAGAAGAGTAGAGAGCACATAGGTACATCATGGAGAGAGTAGTGAAATTTACTTTTAACTGGCCTCATAAAAAAATTGTACCCAATATTTTGTGTTCTCCGTGTTCATCTCCTTTATATTATCTCATCAGTTCAATTTTTATTTTTTAAAATTTAATATTTCTATTTTGGTTTGTGTTTTAGTTTGACTCAGGGTTTCCATTTTTTTTCATTATTTCCTATTAACTCCTTTGTTATGATTTTCATTGTCCCTCATCAAGTATTATTTTATTAAACTAAAAATTTATATCAAAGCATATGAGTTCATTCATTTTTCTTTTCTAGATCTATTATTATTCAAGTTGATGAATAGTGACAAATTTGACACTTTAAATTATATTACATTTAAATTTGATTCATATTATACACCACAAATTGACACGGGTCGAAAAGTCAGAATGACTCAGAATACAGTCCAAAACTCCCACTCTAAACCCCTCATTTGCTTTTAAATATCAGTTTTTTCGTCACTAGGGATTTTGTCCGTCTAATCCAAACGCCTCAGAAAGACCATTAACCGTACCGCCAGCCTGCGTAGGAGCGAGAGCGACCGAAAAAAATGGCGACAACATCAATTCCGGCCGATTCCTTCAAACTTGGGTTCATCGGAGCTGGTAAAATGGCGGAAAGTATAGCAAGAGGAATTGTCAACGCCGGCGTCTTGCCTGCTTCCCGAATTCGAACCGCTCACCTTGGCGCCCAACGTCGCAATGCTTTTGAATCTTTCGGCGTCACCGTCTTCGATCACAATGATCAGGTCTTTTCCTCGCATGATCGTCGTCTTTTCCTACTTTTTTGATGGATTTATTTCACATTTTGGCGAAGAATGATTGTGATTTGTGAATTCTCTCCTGCTCGTAGAATGTAGTGAAAAGTTCGGTTCTTATATTCGTGATGAACTTCTTTCGATGGCAGTTTATACCTTTTTGGATGATGATTAGTTGGTATGCAATCATTTCCATTAGGTTCCTGGGAATTTTGGATTTGGGATGAATAAATGGATATTAACTGATTAGATAGATGATTTGTTTCATAGTCTATCGTTCAGTTAATTTTTGAACAGTATTTGAAATTGAAAGTCTGTTGGAAGTATATGGGGAAATTCTCAGCACCGTTATTAGTGGGATGCTCAATAGAGTAATCTACATTGGAATTTTCCCTTCATGGTGTTCAATGGAGTAAATGTTTCCATCTACAGGTTGTCGAAGACTCCGACGTTGTTGTATTGTCCGTAAAACCTCAAATTGGTACGTTCTTGAAGTTACATGGCTTGCAGATTTGAGCATCTAGTTCATGTCCTCGTATTTCTATTAGGTCCAAATTTGAGCGTTCTTCTCTCTGTTTGAACTCTTCCCATCTGTGACATTGTGCAGTTAAAGATGTGGCATTGCGGTTGAGACCAAAGCTTTCGGAGAAGCAACTGCTTGTTTCAGTTGTTGCAGGAACTAAATTGAAAGACCTGCAGGTATCTATACTGAGCTTCTCTGTATGATAATCTACATATGCACAAAATTTCTTTTTGGTTGAGTGCAAGGTCATGCCAGATTTTGGTGGGCAGTTAGTGTGCACTATGGAATGATCACTAAGTACAGCCTTTATTTTGCACTATATTGAACTGCTTGTGGTTGTTCATAAATGCATGCTTATATCCAATAGATTTGCTATATCTTTGTCAAGTTCTTTGACATTTGTTCATCCATTTGTGGGTTGTGTCTTTGACAGGAATGGACTAGCCATAGCCGCTTCATCAGGGTAATGACTAATACTCCTGCTGCTGTTGGGCAGGCTGCATCAGGTGTGCTTTCATCTCAATGTCAAAGATTCTGTTTCTATTTTTAAATCATGATTAAAGTTCAACTTCTTTTGTATGTTGGATCAATGAATTCTATGTTTGTCAAGAATTATCTATTTGAACTTGGTAACCTACTAACCTTCAAAGTTGAACTGGTGGTCCTGGCGCAAAACGTAATCCTGAATTCAATATGGTGTGGCTATTGAGACTTCACATAATCAAAGGGTCCGTCTGCTTCATATTATCTTGATGTGTGGCTGATAGGAAGTGTGATAATGGTATTGTGTTACTCTAAGACAAACTGTGGTCCTTATTATGTGTCATATGTAAAACTTACAAGACAAATAGCCCAAATAGGGATTGGATGGCCGATCTGAGGTTAATAGTTGGTGCTTAAAAAGGTTTATGGTGCAAATCTAAAGCTAGAATTTACGAGTTTGCAAAAGGGAGAACAAGTTGATTGAGATATCCTCTTTAAAGATACTATGGTTGTGTTTACTCAAGTGTTCAATTGTGCTGTGAACGCGCTGGACATTGGCGCTTGGAGACAAATGCTATGAAACAGGCAGCGTATTGATCATTGATTGTTAGTAGTGATGTTACCTAATGGTGCTGTAAAACAAGCGGTTTAATACTGTTTCCTACTCAGAAATTTAGAAATGCATTACACATGGCTATGTCCTGGACTCTAAATTTAAAGTGCATTACACAAAGCTTATTGTGAGCTGTGGAAGAAAAGGTTTGGGCTACACATGGGCCCGCTTCTACATAAAGGTGGTCTCATATAAAAGGCTCGTTAGACCTTTATACAGGCTTTTGTGAATAAGAAAATCACATTGTGTCCCTCAGTGCACTTTATTTTTCCCGCGGGATTCCAGATTCTCATTGCATTGAATGCTTGTCATGCATCTGAACATCACACCACTTATCCAAACAAAATATTAAGATGCTTCCAATTGCTTGTTCGGTAGACCGTTGGTTGTTGCATGCATACAGATTTAGCAACGTCTGCCTTGTTTGAATCTTTCAGTCATAAAAGCACACAAGAAAGACCAGCAAACTGCTTTTCTTTCGTTTTATTCTCTGATTTAGCAGCTGAGTTGTTGCATGCATACAGATTTTCATCTTGTTCTGTTACTCTTTTTACTTGTTTATGTTCCATTAGGCGTTTTCCTTGTTCTTAAATGCTACAATTTCTAGTCACACTGTTGCAACTTATCATTTATTTGGAATATTCTGGCACTCTTCAGTCATAGGTCTTGGAGAAGCTGCAACTGAACAGGATGCTGAGTTGATGACAAGATTATTTGGAGCAATTGGCAAGGTCTGGAGAGCTAACGAGAAATTGTTTGATTCAATTACAGCTCTTAGGTATGCTGAATTCTGAGACTTACTGCATATGGGTGTGGAATGATTGTGTTTGATATATACACCTGTGCGGCCTATGAGTATCTCTCGGCACTCTTGTTCTAATTAAATATCTGTAGCTGATGACATATTTGAATTTCAGTGGTGAATTTTATAGTAATTGATCTATATTTTGAGATGTTTAGTGGAAGCGGTCCAGCATATATATTTTTGGCTATAGAAGCCTTAGCTGATGGAGGAGTCGCTGCTGGTCTGCCTCGGGATCTTGCCTTGGGGTTAGCTTCACAGACTGTGAGTCTTCACCTTTTTTTTTCTTTTTTTTTTTGGGGGTACAACTGGTTGACCTTATGGTGTGGCTATCTTTGTGTTTACACTAACCTGCTCAAGCATTTGATTAAGGTTTTAAGAATCGCAGAACTCCTAAAACGTTGCCAACAAGCAACACCACCCCCCCCCCCCCAAAAAAAAAAGAGAAGTGGGAAAAATAAATGAAAGATGGCCAGGAGCAGCCATATTCTGGCTGATTCTTTTTGGCCTAATGCTTCCCTTACTGCCTTACTGCTGCTATTCTGTAAACTTAAGGCTCGATGGTTGCTATGCAGGTTCTGGGAGCAGCATCCATGGCTGTCAACAGTGGGAAGCATCCCGCTCAGCTCAAGGATGATGTGGCATCACCTGGAGGTACAACCATTGCTGGCATTCATGAGTTGGAGAAAGGTGGATTTCGTGGCGTCTTAATTAATGCAGTAGTGGCAGCTGCAAAGCGTGGCCAAGAACTTTCCAAAAACTAACTTGTAAAAGTTACATCACTGTATGCTTTTAGAGAGCAGCTGCCACTGGTTCATGAGCCACAACACTGAGTGGAACACCAGCACTGATCACTGGTAGAGGTATGCATGTTTGCAACTTCACCTGCTTTTTGGGGAAATCCTCGAAAATTCGTTTTATTCTCTATTTTCGTGTTCTCTGTATGTCCTATGGGCTTAGGTCAGCTTCATGATTCAAAAGAGATGGTCTTCCATAGTCTATGATATTCAATTTTGGAACAACCAAAACGATGGCATTATGCATTTCTGATCAGCGATTGTGCTTAGTTATGCCCTTGCTTTTTGTTCCTTGCTGGTAAAAGAGCATTTATGTAATTGGTTACACTAACAGGGTAGTAATGTTCATGGCATATGAATGTCGCATGTCTAACTAGATTTTGACTTTACATTTAAATCTATGCATCCATTATTATTGGGAGTGAATATCTTGATTCAAGCTGGAGGTGCTTTGTGACAGTCCAATAATCTGCGGCACCAGCTCTGAAATCAGAGGTTCAGGCTTTGACATCAATGCGCTTGGAACAAATGCTCAGCTCATCTACGGTTGAGTTGATTGTCGAGGAGCTATTCTGTATGAAGTCATTTACATCCATTAACAACTGATTTAGAAGCGGATTGATAAATTATTTGCATTTTTCTGGTCATGTTGTTACCTTCTTCAAAGATCTAAATCCAAATTCATACATGGGGAAGTCCGATACTACTTAAGCAGGTGTTTGTGCGTCCGTGTAGGGGAGAGTAGGTCAAGTGTAGTAGCATTGCTCTCGAGCTATAGAGAGGATAGTTTCGTTTGACCCTAGGATAACATCTTTTGGTGGGCTGTTAATCCTTGAAAAAAGGTAAAGGATAGTTATGTGAGAAACTATGTTATAGTTCGCTACTATCCGATCCATGAATAGAATGACTTTTTCAACTTTATGAAAAATGAATAAGTTTATGCTATTTCTTTGTATGTTTTAGTCAACAAGCCGGTCTATAATAATACTATATACTAAATGAAGCTGACGAAGGAATAGATGTTACATAAGATCTGTAGCCATAGGTAAGGAGTCTAGAGGTGTATTTGAAGCGGGTGGAGCCCAATCTTGCTAAGCTCAAAGCTCGGCCCGGCAGCTCACATTTAGGCTTAGACTTTGCTTATGGCTTGGCGAACTCAGAAAAATTAAGTTCAAATTGGGCTAGCCTAAGGCTTAAGCCGAGGTTTGGTTGATCGAAGGCCCGTTTGAGACACAAGCCCGATCTCGAGTATCCGAAGGCTTGGCCACTTTGACCCCTAGGCTTGACTTATTTTAAGGTCGGATAAAAATAAAAGCTTGGTTTTTAGGACTTGGATATACAACATGCTTCTTAATTGGATGTGTAATTGACACTCCCATGAAAGCAAAAGGATTAGGAGCGTATCTAATTTGTGTAGCCACAAGGCAATCGTAATCATTTCATTGTTGATAATTGATTGGTTACTAGCATCTTTAACTAAAGAGTGATAAGGACCTTAGGGTTGTAAGTTTGCGTAAGTTGACTATTAGTTTAACTCTAACTTTATATGAGCACATAAGCAGATAAAAAGTCTGACATGTAAAGAGGTAAGAGTGGAGAAATGAGAGAATATTAGGAGGGAAAAACACACTGTACTGTTGAAGGTGTGATCGTAAAGCTAGTTCTTAATCAAAGTAATTATTTATATGTAAAAAATTTAATTATTGGAACCCTAATTTGCTTCGTAAGAAGGCTTGTGAAAGCTTGCTAGGTTTGTTGGTTTAGTTGGTCCAGGCTCAAAGACCTCATGAGCCCAAACCCATGAGATTCGGGCTCGGCTTGATCACAAACAAGCTCGGCTCTGGTCGGATCGAGCTTGCCATAAGTTAAGGCTAGGCAAAGCTAAAAAAACAAGCGTGGTCGCAAGGGCTCACCATGTGGCTTTACACCCCTAGTAGGGACAATGAACAGTAGACCACCAACCCCCCTTCCCAAAAAAACAACCAAAAAGAACAAAAGGTAGCCCGTTAAACGGATTAAAGTGGAGGCCACGGTCAATGGGCAAAAGATCTTGGGTAGTGAATTCAATTGGAAAAAAATTGTTTTTTTGAAAAATTATTTTCCATGGAATATGTTTTTTCAAGAAAAATTAATTTTTATATCACATTTTTCATCATTTGGTACAAGATAAATAATTTTTTATGGAGAATAGGAAAAACGTCAACTGAATTATTTAAGTAGTGAAAAAGGTCGACTCAATGGTCGTATCAGAAATAAATGTTGACCAGATGAAGGAATATTAAGCTTAAATTCATATTTGAGCTTTTAAAAATATTTTCTATCAAATAATCAAGTTTGGATCTAAACAGATGAAATTGTTTTAGTGACAAAAAAATCAACTGAATTGTTTAAGTGGTAAAAAATATCGATTAAATTGTCGTGATGGAAAAAATGTTGACCACATGAAGGAATGTCATACTCAAATCTAATTAAATTTGAGCATATTTTAATCTTTTCTATCTGATGATTAGGTTTCAATTCAAACTGTTGAAATTATGTTAGTGGTGAAAAATATTGATTGAATTGTTTAAGTGGTAAGAAACTTTGATTGAATTGTCGTGATGGAGAAAAATGTTTATCAAATGAAGGAATATCGAGCTCAAAATTTGGACTTGAGCCTATTTTAATATTTCCTACCAGATGATCAAGTTTCGATCCAAACTGTTGAAATTGTTTTAGCGGAAAAAATATTGTCTGAATTATTTAAGTGACAAAAAGTACTGATTAAATTGACGTGGTGGGAAAAAAAAGTTGAGCAAACACAGTACTGTTGAGCTCAAAATCTGAATTTTGCCTTGTTTTAATCTTTTCTATCTGATAATTAGGTTTCGATCCAGACTATTAAAATTGTTTTAGTGATGAGACAACTAAATTGTTTAAGTGACAAGAATGGTTGATTAAATTGTCGAAGAGGAGATAAATGTTGACCAAATAAAAGAAATTTGAGCACAAATTCTAGATTTGAGTTTATTTTAATCTTTTCTATTGGATAGTCAAGTTTCGATCAAAACCGTCGAAATCAAAATTTGCACATATATTTTGGCTAACCGCATTGTCAGAGTTGAAAGAAAAAAATTAACTTCCCATCTTTTTAAAAAGGAAATCATTTTCCTTCATTGGATAGGATATCATTTTTGTTGGAAAATAAAATTTTCATCTTTTATTGTACTAAACAATGAAAAATTTTAAAAATCATTTTATGGGGAAGTTATTTTCCCCCAACCAATCTTGAAAATGCTCCAAGACGATTGGGGTAGCTCATAGGAGATTAAATTCTGAGCAGGTGCAGTGCACCCAACTGGTGGTAAATTGCTGAAGTAGAAAATGCCCTATAACACAACACAACACAAGGGGCTAGCGGCTAGCCCAATAACCCCATGGAAGATTAAGATCACGGCAAGTTGCTTCGTACTGCCTAAAATTTGTCCCAGCTGCACTATTCCTCTACTACTGTACTTAAACATGGGGAGCTATGCATTGATTGTTTTGCACATGCATGCCTTGCTAGTTCGTGCAATGGTGAAGTTAATTTGAAGGACCTATGATTGCTCCTTTAATTTTTTTCCCCCTTTTCGTCAGTTTATGAAAGTGGCAGAGCCATAAAAAAAAAATGCACAAATTATATAGCTAGGATTCAATATGTAGACATCTAACACCTCATTATTAAAAATGTTGTCAATTAACTTAATAGTTACAACCATTCATCAATGATCAATTGACTTTGCTAGTCGCAAATGTTTATACTGAAGTAATCCAGTCCATCTCAAATTGGATGTCGTTTTTTTATAATCAAACTTTCTAGTTTCTATGCAAACCAAATGACCCATCAACTTTCACTTCCTAATATACACTATTACTTCATAGTTACTGATGTTATATATTATTGTCACGGTAAATTCCTATGATCTAAATTCTTTATGAAATTTGGCACAACGTTACTTAGTACAAATCTTCTCACATGGGATCTGCATATATCAAGATATACAAGATCTAAATTGCATGTTTTGTGTTTTAGCTCTCAACATATTCCATGCCGGGCATAATGTGATGTACATCTTTCTGTGACTCAGGTTGCAGTCGTACAAGCCCTTATTTCCCACCATACAATCACAAAAGATCCTCATATATGTTGATCTTCATGGAGAAATAATCACGTACGTTGATCCCCACCCAAGTGCTGAGTACCGGCCTTGGCTATAACCTCCCACAGCCGTTGGATCTCTCCGTACACATCATCAGTAGGCAGCTGAAACCTACAGCAAGGACACGTGTTTCTCTTCCTAAGCCAAGGCAACACACACGTCCAGTGGAACGCGTGCTGACATGGCAGCTGACACACATCCCTCCCTTCTCTCATCTCTTCCTTGCATATCACACACTCTCCACCACTCTCAACCTCCACTGACGGAAGTGTCACCACTGCAGCTACTGCTGCCGCCACCTCCCTGGCGCCCTCACGACCGCTACACCCCTTAGTGCCGACAAATCTCTTGAACTTGACCACCTTCTCCACAAAGGTGCCCAACACTTCAATTGGGGACATTAGGGAAAACTCCATAAATTTTAACATGGTATCAGAGCAGATGTCTGCTAGTATCCTCTGCCAGTTCGCAGGGGATGTCTCTAGGACTGCAGGATCATTTTGGCGGACCTCACAAAAGAACAAGAGGAGGAGGACGGAGTCAAGGTCGCGGAGGCGGACCCTATGGGAGGTGGTGTAGGAGCCAGAGTAGGGGTGGAGGAAGGGGGCGAGGAGGTCGAGGAAGGAGAGGAGGTGGCGGGCAATGAGGAGGGATTTTTGGGAGAGAGGAAGGGAGTAGAGGTGATCAAGGGTGTGGGAGAAGAGGGCAGGGGAGGAGATAAGGGAGACGAGGCGGCGGCGGTGATGGAGGAAGGTGGAGGAGAGAGAGTGACAGAGGGAGGAGATTTGAGAGGAGGAGAGGGTGGAGAGGGCAGCCATGAGGGTGGTTTCTGTAGCAGTAGTTTGGTCTCCCATGGTTATGATTATGGGATCATGTGCTAGCAGGCTTAGCTTGGTGTTGGTTAGGAAAAGAACCGCGTTTATGAATGGGGAGTGTGGTACATTTTTATATGCATTCGTGTGGCTTCCATCACCATTTTTCTTTTTCTTTTTTTTCCCGGTCCTTTTGATTGATTTGAGGTGCAAAAACATTATTGCACACTAATTAAAAAGATAAACATCCTAACCAGAAATTTAATACACTTAAAGGTGCACTTTTATCACAAAATTGAATATCCTATACAATATGTTCTAGGATAAAACACACAATATATATATATTTTTTTTAATAAGGATAATTATGGGCCACGCATTGGACCCTCTATTTTAGGAGAATTCAGTTGGCCAACTAGACTAGAAGAGGGCGGAAGGACCGGAAGGTCAAGAATAAGCCTAGCTACCCTCTGCCTCTCACTTGCTCAAAGAAGAGAAAAGTGAAGTGCAACTATTCGAACCCGCGACGAACGTGTACCAAGCAAGCAATTTCGTCTCTGTAGATAAAGCGCATGATATGTGAATAGTGAAATATATGTGAGATAATTCCGTACAATAATCACAATATAATGAACTAGAGGTGTTAGAACTTAAACCCAAGAATTTAAGAGCATAGCTAATCCTTAATTTGATCCTTAAAGAATTCAAATATTGAAGTTTGATTGTATAATTTATCTAATTACTTATCAAATGTACGTAGCATTTTTGTTGAGTAGCACAGGATCGATATAAATGACATTTAAATATAAGTTTCTGCTGCTACAATTTCTTAAAGACTATATTGATCAAAATAGTTGACACTCACTTATATGTGAGACTTTTAAAGATTGCTAGCTGGCATTCACCACCCTAGCAACTTTATTTTGTTTTTGTCCTTATATATGAACCAATTTTAATTAGGTCATATTTATAAAAAAGAAAGGAAAGAGAACACATAAAGTTAACCAACTTTATTTTAACAAACGAAATCACATCGAGAAATCGACTTTAAAAACCAGTTATAATTAGTTTTTTTTTAGTTCGATTGCAGTTTAGGGTTTTAGAAAACCAAAAAAATTATATAACCTAAAAATGATTCAACTATGGTTTGAAAATTATCAGATTTTCCCACCTTAATACACCTCTCCTCCCCCCTCAAAAAAAAAAGAATAAGAAAAAGGAAACATTATTCATCTTATGACTTGCTTGCAATGGATAGGTAAGCTCAATATCATGGGAGTAGCTAGGGACAAGGGGAAGATTATAAAAGAGAGGGAAAAGACTAGTTGTACTTAGCCAATTGTCAATATTATGGTGAACAGGATTGGTGAGTAGCATGTTCTACACATCAGTATATGTGAAGCCGTGAAGTTAGGGTTGTGGATCACTAAGCATTTGGTATTAGGGCCATGTACCAAATCAATCAGTAAGCTTTCTTGACTATCTCCTCTCTCATCTTTTCCAATGCCCATCACACTACTAGTTACCACCATGATTGCAAAGAAACAAGAAGAAAAGGGGGAAGAAATAGCACGTTAAATTGAGCTAAAACTACCGACATCAAGGACTCCACCCACATGGCTTTCTTGCCTCTTTATCCCCAACTTCCACACACATATAATGAAGGTTACTGTAACCCTTTCTTATCTTTATTCACTTCGCCTATTTAACCAAAAAAATCTTGGGTTGGTCCAATTAAGGCCCTGTTCGTGAAAATTAGCGGTTCAAGTAGCTGATAGCTGTTCAAGTAGCAGATAACTGTTTAAGTAGCGGATAACGTTTCTAATTTAGCTGTTACCGGATAGCTGTTTAGATGAGCAGTTGAAATAAATGTGTTCGGTAAATTTAGCTGTTGGATTAGCTGATTAATATAACTTGACATAAAAGGATATAGATAATTTTCAAAGATAAAACTTTCAAAGGATATTTTTTGACAAAAAATGTGAAACGCTACTTTTGAATGCCAAACGTTAATACTATTAGCTTTTCAGAAACGTTGCTTAAAACACTAAACGCTACTTGAAATGCTAGTCAAAACACTATATTACCGAACACTAAAAATCACCTAATGAATGTATTGACTTAGTCAAAATGCCAAACCCAACCTAAAACGCTGTTGCCGAACACACCCTAAATATCTAAATTTTCTTCTAACAATAGAGATTTAATGGATGCCAAAATCAAACAATGTGAATATTAGGATGGGAATCTTATATTTGAGAAGTTGAATAGTTAATATTTGATCAGACATAACATCAATTAAGTTATATTTGAACTTGTGGATAAGAATGTGACTCTTGACTGTCTAGATTTTGCTTGAAATTATTAGATTTTGGCTGTCTTGCTTTTTTTTTTTTTTGTTTTTTGGGTGTGAAAGTTGTTGATTGATTGGCTCCTATGTAAGGTAACCCCAATAGATTATCTACAACTGGAAATGAGGGACACGGCCTCTTGAAGGTCTACTATGTAAGATAACCAGATCCACTAAGGGGAACCTTTCAAGTTCAACATATTACAAATTTTCCAACCAAGGAGAAATTGCACATTATGGGACTTGGTCCATGACACAAGTATAATAAGGTTATAACCTTGAGAAATGTCTTAATTAAGTTATCTTTTAAATCTTACCTATTGGCACTTATCTTGAGGTTTTACGCTACTAATGATCAAAAACCAAAAAAAGAAAAAAAAAGAAATGCCTTAATTAGTTCCCATGTTTAATTGATTTTGTAAAGTTAACTTCATCTTGATGAGTCATGATTGCCATACTCTTCCTGGCTTGTAGACTATTACATGCCCTTTTGTCCCCATTGGAGGAGTTCCACCGCCGAGCTGGCGAGCTTATCATCGCATGATATATCATTATATATGTATATATTTTTGGAGTTTGAAGTTACATCTTAGGTTGTTGTTAAATGTTGCATCTTTGGATTAACCTACAAACGTACAAACCTGCAAACATACAAACCACTGCCACAAGTTCGGTTTTTTTTATTAGTAAATCTCAATTTATCAACTTCAACCTATTTTAACTCATGTTAAAGCACTTCATCAACTTCAATAAAAAAAATATCAACTTCAATTCATTTCAACCCACTTTACCCAAAACTTCAATAAAAAAAATACCCACTTTAACTCACTTCAATCAACTTCAACCCATTTTAACACACTTCAACCAACTTTAACCCATTTTTCACAATTTTAACCAACACATACCCATCATATAAAAAAAATTTAACCCATTTTAACCAACTTTAACTCACTTCAATAAAAAAATATCGATTTCGATCCACTTCAATCAATCTCAACCAACTTCACTCGCTTTTAAACCCAAATTTTTCAGTGAAAAAGAACAAACCCTTACTCTTGTAGTCTAATTATGGTTCAATTCCGACTAAATGAAGGACTAGAACACCCCCGCCTGCGGCCAAAAACCAAAAAAAAAAAAAGACAAAAAAAGCTCCGAAGGAAGATGCCGTTAGAGCATTCGCAGTGTGGCGCGTGAAAATGGAATGAGCGCCCCATGCTGACAAGTGTCGCACAATGAATGGAAAAGGAAAAAGTAACACGTGGGGGAGCACGTCTGTGCGTGTCTCCACGTGTGTAACTTTTAACTTTTTAAAATATTTTTTTTTGTTTTTTCTTTTTTTTTTGGAGTGAGTGTAAAACTTTTAAATGATTTAAAAAATAGATTGTGTGTTATAAGGTGGGTCCATGATAAATATTTTTATTGGATGATTAAAATTGGAGTTCCATAAGTTAGAGAAGTGATGGAATGCAAGTTCCAAAATTGTGAAATTTTTGCTGATGTGGCAGGTCAGAGTTTCAAAACCTGGAACTCTGACTAGGAATGCTCTAAGAGCATGGGTAGTGGGTGGAACAGGGGTCAGAAGGTGGGTCCCGCGTGTGACACGCGTGTCGGGAGGGCACTGGCAGCGAGTGAAACAGGGCAGCTATATGCATGGCAGACTGCGCAGGCGTGCTGCCCTATAGGTAATTTTTTTTGGTCATTTTCTGGGCTTAAACGCGGCATTTTGGGTGCCCTCTGAACATGGAGTGATGCGTTTTGATAAAAAAAAAAAAAAGGAAAAGCAAGGGGAAGGGAGCTGGGCCTCGTGATCTGGGCCGAAATGGCCGTTGGGCATGGGGGTGGGGGTCTGCAACGGCTAGTTTTGGCCCCTTTTTTTGTGTTATTTTTTGTTCTATAAAAGCATGATAATTTTGTCCAAAAATTTACCTACATTTCACTCTCACTCACTCTCAAATTTGATTTTGCCCATCGGTTTTGTAATTTTCAGTTTTATGAAATTTGAAAAAAATTGAAGTTGCAAGAGACACAAATTTGGGTAAGTTTTAATAGTTATGTAATTGGTTTTAGTTTTGTAAAAATAATTTTAGTTTGATATTGTAACTAATATATTTTGTCAAGAAAAAAGATTTTTCACTTACATTTTCAGCTGTTTGGTAGAATGGAAAATCATTTCCTTTCCACTTCATTTTTTGCTATTTGATAGAATGAATCCTCCGTCCTCACTTCATTTCTTTTTACCATCAACCCCCTTCCCTGCTCACTACTCTGACCCGACCCATCCAACGAATTATGTTTCTCTCTTCTCTTCAAAATCAAACCTAAAACATCAGTAAGAAATATACCCAGTAACAAACCCAGCAAAAGAGAGAGTCAGCATTAATGAATATCAATTTTTTCACTATTCTCAAGGATTACCTAGTTGATTTTGAATTATATTAAATCCAGATTAAAGAAAATGATGAACGGGGAGTCGATGGGTGTCTCAGATTGCGAAGTTCTTCAAAAGGGCAACTGTAACAAGATCAGAGAACTCAAGAAATAATTACAGAGATTAACGATGAAAATCATTGATGAACATGATGAACATGAAGAAGAGGGGAAGAATGAGAGACAAAATGAGAATGAAAATAGAGTGATTCTAGGCACAATTAAAAGAAAATAGAACGAGAGATAAAATTAGGAAACGAAAATTGAGCTTGGAAAATCGTTTTCCCTACTTTTTCAAGGGAAAACAATTTTTTTCAAATGAGGTAAAATGATTTTCCCAAGAAAATTATTTTCCCCTCCTTGTTTTACCAAACGGCGTAAAATGAGAAAATGATTTTCCCCCTTACCAAACACACCCTAAGTTGAAGATTAAAGTGAAGTGAAGGAAATTGTAAGTAATTCGAATTTGTTGTTATTGTTATCTTGAAATTGTTAGAAATTTTGTTTTTACTTTTTAAAAAAATGTTAGAATTTAAATATGTGTTAGTTAGAATTTAATTGCATGATTACAAAATTTAATATTTTTTGCTCTTCTTTACAACATGATAGAAAATAAGTGTGTAAGTAGTATTTTTTAAAACAAAAAAAAATGATTGGGTAAGAATATGTAAGAACATGAAGTGTTTGAATATTCACTTAGAATTGAAATATTTGTTAGTTACAATTTATTAATTGCTTGAATTTAGAAATTAATTTTGTTGTTGTTAGATATTGAATGTGTGAATGTATTTTTTTTAATAAAGAAACAAAAATTGGTTGGGTAAGCATGTTTAAAATAAGTCAACATGTTTAATTAGAAATTAGAGTTGAAATGTTTAGAAATTAGAATTTTGGTATTTTTTAGTTAGAATTTGAAGTGCTTGATTACAACGATTAATATTATTTGTTATTTTTGGAAATATGTTACAAATTATGTGTGTGATTGGAAATAAGTACAAGTAAGCATGATTTGAAATTAGAATTGAAATGTTAACAAATTAGGATTTAAATACTTGTTACTTAGGATTTAATCGCTTCAATACGAAAATTAATATTGCTTGTTCTTTTTAAAAACATTTTAGAAATCAAGTGTGTGCTTTTTTTTTGAAATAAAAAAAAATAGGTAGGGTAAGAATATGCAAGAATAGTATTTGAATATTCACTTAGAATTGAAATATTTGTTCGTTACTATTTATTAATTGCTTGAATATAGAAATTAATTTTGTTGTTGTTTACTATATGTTAGAAATTGAATGTGTTAATGTATTTTTTTTAAATAAACAAACAAAAATTGGTAGGGTAAGCATGTTTAAAATAAGTGGACATGTTTATAAATTAGAGTTGAAATGTTTAGAAATTAGAATTTTGGTATTTTTTTAGTTACAATTTGAAGTGCTTGATTGTTATTTGTTATTTTTGGAAATATGTTACAAATTATGTGTGATATTAGGAATGTGTAAAAGTAAGCACGTGTAGAAATTAGAATTGAAATGTTTGCAAAATAGAATTTAAATAATTTATGCTGTTTTGTAAAATATGTGAGAAATAAAGTGTATGAATGTTTTTTTGTTTCATAGGTGTTCACTTTAAAATGGATCCTAATCACCCACAATATTTCATGAATTTACTTACCAGGGATTCACAACGGGATCCTGCGAACAACATGAACACTGTCCCGAACCCTCCTAATTAGCAATACCATCCATAATACCCTCAACAATACCCACATATGCAATATCCTCAACCACCACCAAACTTTCCCCTCCAAGGCCAGAATGCCCCCTAATTCCAAATTTCAACTGCGGTTCAATGCCCCCCCAATTCCAAATTTCAACTGCGGTTCAATGCCCCCTCCTTATCAGCTACCCCCACCTAATAATACGACCTCATCAACACCCCGTCCTCCACCCAACCTCACCCACAATGAGAGTGTCGGCGTGACTTCCAAGTGGACATTGGAAGAAGATTGCCGCTTGGTGACATCATGGATCAATGTCAGCACCAACGCCCTTATTGGGGCTGACCAAAAGAAAACGGGGTTCTGGACAAAGATCGCAAGCGCCTAAAACCTGCACGCTCCCGATGGAGCTACGAAGCGAGCAGGGAAAGTTTGCAACGCCTGTTGGAATCGAGCAGCTCCACTTGTGTCCAAGTGGACCGCTTGTGTGGGTTAGGCTTATCGGGCAAACCCAAGTGGGGCGAATGAGGACGATATTATGCAGAAAGCCCAAGATCTATACGTTGATATGGTGGACAAACCGTTCGACTTGATGCATTGGTGGGTGCTACTGAAGGACCAACCGAAATGGGAGGTCAATTGCGATCAATCTGCAGATGTAGCCACTAAACACTTGAGGATCAATGAGGTGGGCGGGTACTCTAAGAGTGAGACATTCGGCTCACCCAGACCCCCGACACACCAACAACGGATGCTAGTGAAGATAAAGCAACAGAGGAAGTTGGTGGACTGATCCACCCCATTGGAAGAAAAGCCGCCAAAAGAAAGGCGAAAGAGAGAGCGCATGACTCGGTGCTTGATGTTGTCACGAAGGAGCTATCCACCTTGGGGACAACAAATGTGAAGAACAGCACCATGTTCGAAAGATATGTCATCGCCCAAGAGAAGAAGGCAGAGGCCGCTAAGGTGAAGGCAGAAGCAGCTAAGAGAGCTGTTGAACTAATAGACTGTTGAACTAATAGACTCTCATCAGTACTTCCAATGGATGAAGTATGAGGACAAGATATTGAGAATGGACATTTCTAAGATGTGTCCGGAGGATCAAGCGCGATATGGTCCACTTTAGGAAGAAATTAGGAGCTGATATCGCCAAACATCGTCTTTGTCCAATGCTAGCCCTTCTTTAGATTGACACCCATGTCTTAGGAATAATATGTTGTTTACCTTGTGCTTTTGTTGTTCTTTCTTTTCCCAATTGTTTGTTGTAATTGAACTGCTTTATGTTGTGGAATGAAATATGTGATTTTATTTTAATGAGTTCCATTTTAATTTCACATCACAGTGTTCAAAGTTTTTTATATGTTGGATTGTAGCTAAGATGTTTAATTTCATTTTAATGGGTTCAATTGTAATATTTCACTTTTAACTACGATGCTCTCTTAATTTGCTTTATTAATATGTGAATTTTCCTAACATTTGGAAACTTCTGTCACAGGTACAACAAAATGAGTGACCCATCTTCTTCATCTTCCACAAAATTAATAGATAGTCTCAGATTCATACTGGAGTCATCCTCTTTTAGTGATGACTCATCGATTCTTGAAACCATACTCAACAATCAATCTCACGTGAAGTCATTTCAGTTAGCTGTGAAACATGGACAAGGGGGACGACCTTCATCATCCCGACGACCAAGAAAGAAGAAAAGATTCATTCAGAGGGATCGAGAAGATGCACACTATCGCCTCCACAGAGACTACTTTGCAGATAATTCCATCTACAACGAAACCCACTTTTGGCATAGATTTTGGATGCGGAAACACCTGTTCCTCCTTATTGTTGATGCCCTCAGTACTCGATATCGGTACTTCCAGTTGTGGCACGATTGTGTTGGTAGGCGTGGGTTGTCGCCACTCACCAAGTGCACCGCAGTGATGCGTATGCTCGCTTATGGGGTATCGGCAGATTGTGTGGATGAGTACTTGAAGATTGGATGAAGCACGACTATGGAGTGTATGAAAAACTTTGCTGCTGGTGTCATTCAAGTGTTTGGGGACGAGTATTTGAGAAAACCAACACAAGCTGATGTTGATTGACTGTTGCAAGTTGCCGAGGCACGTGATCTCCCCCGCATGTTAGGGAGTATAGATTGTATGCATTGGGAATGGAAGAACTGTCCATCGGCTTGGAAAGGGATGTTTGCGAAAGGGATTTACAGAGTCCCCACCTTGATTTTTGAAGTCGTTGCTTCATATGGCCTTTGGATATGGCACGCCTTCTTTGGGTACCCGAGTAGCCTGAACGACTTAAATGTTCTTCACCGATCAGATGTTTTCAAAGAGGTGTATGAGGATCGAGCTCCAAAATGTAAGTACGTCGTGAACGGTCGCGAGTACAATATTGGGTACTTTTTGTCCGACGATATTTATCTAAGATGGGCAACATTCGTGAAAACTATCTCTCTTCCTTAAGGACCCAAGACAAGATTGTTCGTCGAACGTCAAGAGTCTGTTAGGAAGGATATTTGGGGTTCTACAAGCCTGGTTTGCTATCATTCGCGGTCCTGCTCGGAACATGGACAAAGGTGAGTTGGGTATGATAATGAAAGCATCTGTTATACTCCATAACATGATCGTCGAGGACGAACGAGATTCGTATGACCTTGCTTTCGACTATGATGATGTCGAGGACAACACCCCGCAACCAAATGTCCAACAGGGCCATTATCCATGCTATGCTGTCTACCTCCGTAGAGTAGTAGAAATTCATGACCCACCACTACATGCACGTCTCCAATCAGACCTAATTGAGGAAATATGGAATCGATATAGGACGCGACAAAGCTCACAACCATAGATGTTAAGGGTTATTCGTCATTCACTTGTGTTGTATTTTTTTTCGTCATCTAAATTAGTGTTTTAAATATTGAACACTCGGGTTGTAATTTTCTTCAATGTCAATCCTCATATTTGCATTTGTATTAATTGCATTCCATATTATATTATGTATGCTTTCAATCGTTCAACCATTACAACTTAACTTATCAATTTTTAGATACTTCAAAATAAATTAATACATTTTCCGGAAACATGAATTACAAATTTTTTAATCCGGAAAATAAAATTTATTTTTAACTTATACCAAACCCAATATGCAAAAACAAATTTTACAACATAAAACAAATAAAATATGTTTAGTTGTGGGCTCCATCAACAAATATTAAATCATTTGTGCTGAAATGAGTTCCATTTGCTGGGAAAATGAATAAATGCAAGTTCTAGAAATGCGGAACTTATGCTGACATGGCATGCCAGAGTTCCATAAAATGGAACTCCACTGGGAATGCTCTTATAGTGAGGAAGCAAAGGTGTCAGGTGAGCTTATGAGAGCACTGGTAGCGGGCGCGAAATTCGAGAACGTCGGGCCCCCCATGGCCACTTGTCAGCAAATGAGAGGTGAGCGAGAGGTGTGCCACGCGAGGAGAAACGCCTGTCCGTGGCACCCCGCAGGCTACCTTTTTCATTTTTTTAATATTTTTTTTGTTTTTTCTTTTTTTTTGGGGGAAGTATATGGTTTTTAAATAATTTAAAAAATAGGTTGTATGTTATGAGGTGGGTCTATGATAAATATTTTTATTGGATGATTAAAATCGAGTTCCATAAGTTGGAGAAATGATGGAATGTAAGTTCCAAAATTGTGGAACTTTTGCTGGCGTGGCAGGCCAGAGTTCCAAATTGGAACTCTGTTGGGAATGCTCTAAGGATAACTCCATTGCTCGTACAACCAATGTGTCAGCTGGCATCAAACAATTGACAGCTAGAAAAATTTGAGGTGCTCTTTGTTTGATTATAAAAGATAATAAAGAGTAATAGATTAGAGGTTCTCTGTTTTCCTTCCCTTTTTTTAAAAAATTTTTAAACAAGTGATGTATTCTTTCTTCTATAAATCGTAGCCGGCATGCATTTATGCAACATTTTCCGAGAACTTCATAAAGCAGTTTCATAAAGTAACAAAACTTTTACATTATATATATTGTTTTTTGAGGTAAACAAATGCAACATTTGTGACAATGGTTGGATTTTTCTTTAAATAGTTGCATCATTTGATATATACAACACCACCTTCCCACTCAGATCTTGTCCAGCATAAGCAATTGCTTTGTTAGTTAACAATTTGAGTGGCAGATAGTTGTTACCTTAGCTATTATGTGGCGTTTGGTTGAAAATAATATAATCACTACGCAATGGAATTAATAATCATGTAATGTAATTATCAGTGCAATAAAAGGGATAATTACATTACAATATTTGATTACAAAGTTTTCACAATTGTAATGGGATGAATTTATTCATAAACAATACCTAAATTTTACATGTGGCATGAAGTACTTAATTCAATTTGCATTTTATTTTGCCTACTTTAATTATTTGTAGTTTTGTTGATAATTATTATCCAATATCTTAACTTCATTATTATGATGCTTCACATGAGACCTACCTCATTCTATTTTTTCTCAATTATAATGATGTAATATTATTCAAGTTTAGCAATCAGAGAGAGAGGAAAAAGAAGAAGATGATGGTGTGTGTGTGTGTGTGTGTGTGTGTGAGAGAGAGAGAGAGATGATGTCTAGAACGTACAAAAACGCAGTTACAATAACATGATCATAGTCTGAATTAAACAATTGCATCTAATAAGGAAAGGAGAGAGAAGGGGGTGAGGGGGCTTCAAACATTTAAAAACGTAGTGGTGTAATACTAAGAGATGAGAAACAGAGGAGAGACAATGGAGGGAAGAAAGAGAAATTCCCCAAATATAGTAGTTTATGATTGGATAGAATTTGATTTAAATGTACGCAATCACAACAGTTTAGGACAAGCCAAGTAATTATACTTGTATAGATTGAGGTAAATGTGATTACAATGCAATCTTGATTACATCCACTAATAGTAACCAAACATGGTAGTGAAATCATAATTACCATTTTGATTGCATTACCACCTTAATTACACCGAATCAAACAAGTCATATTAATTGTAAATTTTAAGCAAAATATGGAAGATCAGAAGGATGCAAGAGGAAAGAGTTTGCTTTTGTCTTTAAAAAATGTTAAAGAGGTAGAAACCATTGCATAATCAAAGTGCCTTTGGTATATATAATAGTCACCAAAATTATTTTAATTAAGGGTGCCAACTTCTGCATCTTAAATCAAGAATTTATGGGCAACAAAAGAAACCTGTTGTAGCACGGGGTTTGTCCTTCAAATTGCTTATCAGATTTAGTTATGCTGCCACCAAAGAGAAACATCACAGTGAGAATAATACATTGGACATCCAGCCCCAGCTAGATCCATTGCTTGTTTGTGTGTAAACAGGCAGTCGTTGAAACTCGGTTCTTAAGACTCCAATTTCAATGCTAATGCTCGTAAGGTTATCAAAGTGAAGCCCTACTTGAGATTACACAAGTCGAATGCTTATGATCTTGAATTTGTATCCTACTAATTTATTTAACCAACTCGAGACTAGACACACTGTCCAAAACAAGTCAAAACGATTCCAATAAATGGGATTACGTACCAATCATGGGCAGATCCTTGTGGTCTTTAGGGGTGTCCATGGACACCCCTTGGCCCTAAAAAAATTCTAATATGTTATTTACAAGGAATTGAGAATAGTGCGTGTGGACACCCTAAAATGACCCAAATAAACATTGGACACCTTTCATCAACTGGCTCATGCACTAACCATTATATTTTTTTTAAATAAAAAGTACAACTTATACTATAAAAAGTCACTGTAAATTGATAAAGTAATGAAATAAAATTGGTTACAATTCTTACTATTCTCTCTCTCATGCTTTACAGTGAAGGCCCAAAAAATTTTAGGTGAGCTTCTCTCATTTTTTTTCGTTTTTTTCCTTTTTGGTCTAGTTTAATATCAATTCAATTCAATTGTACAATATTTGAGAAATAAACTTGCAAACAACAAAGAAAATAATGTAAGTAGTAGTGGAGTCAGTGCTAGCATCGAGTGTAAAGAGATGGAGACACGGTGATGATTTTTAATAAGTGGACACCCTTAATGCAAAAGTCTAGATCCGCCACTACCAATCTAAACTAAGTCGATCAAAATTTGGTTGGCTTGCTTTGATTTGCAATTTTATAGTAGCTTATTGATCAAACCAATAAAAGCCAAAGTATTGCCTGATTCTAAAGTGACTTTCTAAAGTTTTAAACCAAATCAATTGGATCACGCTATCAATTCTTTCCCATCTAATACAAATTAGGTACTTAGACTTGAATGATACATTTATCATGCTTAGGAGTAGTCCGAAAAGTTAATTGAAACCTTAATAACATGCCTTAAATCAATGTAGGCCGGACATATAGCATCACTTCATTTTAATGATTCCGTCAAGACCCGACCCAAAAAATCTGTTCACTACATCTTAGTCAGGTAGAGACATCCATCTTAGTAGAATAACGAAGTTCTCGTAGTTGACTTGGCCTGAATAGACCTTGCAATAGAATACTTACATGAAAAGCATTCCACATCAACCTTAAAAGTGGCACATCTCATATCTTTTCTGCTGAAGCTATTTAAGATTAAGGTTCCTCAGCTTAAAGAACGTCTCTTAAATCTTAAGTACAGGACAAACACATCTACCACTAACCAAGTAAAGACTGAGAACCAATAGAAACGACTCCATCCTGGCAATGCCAGGCTTCAGCCAATTGATCGCGAAGAAGTTCCTGAAGGAGAAGCGAATTGCTACTGTTTTCAGCATGTTTGAAGCTGGTATCAGAAGCAAAGGGGCGATGGAGTGTTGTGATAGAGAGTCCGTCAAGATACTGGATGAGGTGCCTTGATGGGTGTTTCATTCTTCACTTCATCGATTCTTTTTTGCAGGAAAAGAAAAGGCAAGATAAGACTTACAAGGCTTTCCTGGAGAAGACTTGCTACTGATGGAGAATCAACTTCCCTTCATTGCCCTTGATTCTATCCCAGTCTGATGAGAGCGAGAAGCACGAGACACTCAAAAAATTTTACAGCTTCACCCGAGATAAACTGCAATAATAAAGCCACATGTGGAGATTGAAATCAAGCAATCTTCTTACCTATTAGGAGATATCAACCGGCAAGCTCTTCATCTGCTTGAGTTCTGAGAGCCCACCTTATTGGCCTCTCGAGGAAACAAAGCCGAACAACTTCGAAACTTCCATTTGGTAGGCATAGAAAGCCAAGACACAGGTCACACCACATGATACACGGAGCAAAGGGAATTATGGAGGTGGGGATATGTGTCACACTGAGCCAAGAGCATTCCCTGAACTACTGTCAGCTAACCCAGTGTCCTATGACAGTTGATGACTCCACAAAGAAGTAGTTCTTAAACTATGACAGTTGATCAGGAGATAAGGACACAATTAGGCCGGCCCCACTATGATTATAATGTAGCACATATCATGCGTGTTGTAATGTTTTTATCAGGTTTCTAAATAACTCAAAGTATTCATTGGCTCTGGTAGTCCTCTAACTATTACTTTCCTCTGCTTGTTGCTGTTTCGACAAATCTATAACTGGTTGTAACTGTTTCTGCCAGTGCTTTTCGCAAACACAATGTGTACTTCACGTACAATTTTAAACAACGTATTAATTAATGGTATGTGCAAATTAAAACACTGATTTCACGTATGCATTCATCATTGGGTCAAATGCTCGTAGGCATGGAAAAAAAAAAAGCTATCAAATTAGGATGATTATGAATTAACTCAAAATAAGCTAGTAGAATATTCTTATCAAATTAGCTAAAATTTTGTTGTGTTAGGTTTTTGGGCATTTGTTAAGTCATCCAATAAATATCTGAGAAAGTGCAACTAATATTGATACAACAAATTCTCATTTTTTTTTTTGGTTAAGATTAAATTCATATAAAGTTGGCCCAAAACATTTGTCTTACATCATTTGAGGAGTTGTTTGGATGAAATACAATACAATGCAATGTAATTAACATTATAAATTTTGTCAAGTTTTCTATATTGATTACATTATATTGCATTATATTGTACCATACCAAACATATCATAAATTTGAGTAAAACCCTAATTGGGGATTAGTCAATCAGATGCATAATTAGTAGAGCTGGGTAATAAGTCAGGTCGGATCGAGTTCGTGTTCGTGTCGAATTTAAAAATGTTGAAAATCCCTCAACCTGAACCTAACCCATTTATTAAGCGAGTTAAAAATCTTGACCTATACCCATTTAATTTTTAAACGAGTTGACCCGTTTAACCCGTTTAAAATAAACTAGTCACTTGATGACCTATTTATCCTTTTAATATTTTTACTTAATTACATGGTATTAAAAATTAAGTTTACATTCCACATTAAATAATTACTACCTAAAGCTCTCGTGACTAATAATAATTCACATTCTTATATTTATTTTTAATTTTTGTCATCTTGATTATCAAATAAAAAGGTAGATAGATAAGTAATAAATAGGTAAATAGGTTTGACCTGTTTTATCCATTTAACTAAATGGGTTAAATAGGTATTTTTTTGTATTAAAAATCTCAACCTAAACCTAACCAATTTAATTAAATGGATTGAAAATCTATATCCAAACTCACTTAATTTCGTGTTGATTTCGGACCGATAATCGTGGCGGGTCAGTTTTGACTCACTCTAATAATTAGCCAAATTGGATAATAGCTCTTGATGTGAAGGTTAACCCAGTTATTATATCATCCACCCGGTTGTACAAATACAATTGTACAACCGGACCCACAAAGAAAACTACCAGATTTCGGCTCACTGAATATACCCTATAGCTCACTAAAATATGTTGCGGTGTATCCTGTTTCGCTCACTAAAAATAATGTATAACTCACTAAAATATTTTAGTGAGTTGAGACAGTTTTGGTGAGCTAATACGTACTTTTAGTGAGTTAATACATACTTTTAGTGAGTGGACATATCAAACCAATGCATCTTATGTACCCTAGGTTTCACTTAGTAAAAGTACTATATGACTTATTAAAATATGCTATTGTACTAAAAAAATATTATTGTTCATTTGAAACTCACTAAACTATATTCTAGTTGTCTACATTTTTTTAGTGCGTTATGAGATATATTTAGTGAGTTATGGCATATATTTAGTGAGTTAGACTATATTTAATTAATTCACTACATTTCTATTATACTCACGAAATATAATACAAACACCCTTATGTCATAGTAAAAAATGATTGAGGTGTAACATAACTCAAGAACTTCACAATATTATTTGCTGGCTATCTATACTATTCTTTTTAGTGAGTTATGCCATTTATTTAGTGAGCCATGATAGATATTTGGTGAGCTACAAAATGTAGTGCAAGGCAACAGATTTTTTATAGTGAGTTATACTGATAGTGAGCTATTGTTTTCCCTGTTAGGCACAAGATTGGTGAGCTATAAAAAGTTTTTTGTGGTGAGCTATAATGTAACATTGGTGAGCACAGATTTCATTCCAGTGAGCCAAAAGCTTGTCTTAGTGAGCACAGAATGTTATGTAGCGTGCTTGAACGCAACAGATTCTGTTTTATGATAAGGATAAGATTTAATATAGGAATTACATTTCGTGAGCACAGAACCTGACAAATGATTCATGCATACATGGATTCATGCATACAATCTGAACCTCAGTGAGCTGAAGGTATTTTTATTAGTGAGCCAACCAGTATATGTAATGAGCACAAAACACATATTGATGAGTTGTTATTTTTCATATGTACTTAGCAACACTAAAAATATCATATAGAAAAACAACCATAACATATGTGGTGAGCTATAATGCAAACTCGGTGAGCCCATGCTTCAATCCGGGTGAGCTAAACGTTTCTTTTAGTGAGCAAAAAACTGCTATGTAATACAACGTAACATATTATGTTTAATGAGCGTAATATATACCACCAGTGAGTCAACGACTATCTTTAGTGAGCCAAAAACTCATAACGATAAGCAATCGTTTCTCATATGTCAGCAGCCAAAATTCACCTAATATTCAACAATTAAACAAAAAAACTATTGTAAACTTATTCTTAACCGAAATTAACACAAAACACAACTAAAACCACCAATCAAACATTCTGCCAAAATGCAGAACAGCAAATCGCAAAATAGCACACTCAATAATAATTGCATTATAATGTCAGATCACGACACCACAACAATAAATGCATACCAGTTCAAACAACTCGAAACTAACTAATAAAAAATCCACGCATACAACTTCAAAATACGAGCACAAAAACAGAGATCAAAAAACGATATCAAACCTGACGATGAAATCGCGTTTGATGAAGATTCAACATCAATAGTAACGTTAAGATTAAATTCAACCATTTGGTAAGAATTGACAGAATACTAAAGTAATTGCAACATCGACCACTGAGTGCGAGAATGAGAGAGAACGAAAACGGCAAGTTCAAAAATTGAGATCAATGAATATATATATATTTTTTAGTGATAGTTCAAATAGGCAACGTATATAACTACTGGAAGGAGGGATCGGATAGACAAATGAATTATCCAACTGTTTGTATGGAATAATTTACGAGGTTAACCATACAACCCCTCCCGCCCCCCCCCCAAAAAAAAAACCCCAGCAACTCAGTGGAGCAGCCAAGTGAAAATGCATTATCCATGCACAGTAAGTGACCACCACTTCTAGTTCTAGCCCACACCACTAGTCCAGTCGCCACGATCAAACCATGTTCCCGCCAGCTAATCTCCGGCGACCCATTTCCTCTCTCCTCCACCGTAGCCTCCACCATCACCACCACCAATCCCCAAATTCCAACCCCATCAAAGCCCTAACCAGTCCCATCCTAAACCCCTCCTTAAACCCTTCCATCATCTCCCCTCGCCACTTCTGCTCTCTCTCCTCCGAACCCTCCTCCTCCTCCTCCTCCGAAATCCGTAAATACATCGGATACTCCTTCCTTCTCCTCGGATGCGGCGTCGCCACCTACTACTCCTTCCCTTTCCCTGAAGATGCCAAGCACAAGAAAGCCCAGCTCTTCAAGTACGCCCCTCTTCCTGAAGACCTTCATACAGTCTCCAATTGGAGCGGAACCCATGAAGTCCATACCCGGAATTTCTTCCAACCCGAATCGGTTTCGGACCTTGAACGCATAGTTAAGGATGCCCATCAAAAGGGGCAGAAGATCCGGCCCGTCGGGTCGGGTCTTTCTCCAAATGGGGTGGGGCTCTCTCGGGCTGGGATGGTGAATCTTGCCCTAATGGACAAGGTGTTGGAGGTGGATATGCAGAAGAAGACTGTGAGGGTTGAAGCTGGTGCCAGAGTTCAGCAGCTTGTTGATGGGATCAAGGAGCATGGCCTTACTTTGCAGAATTTCGCCTCAATTAGGGAGCAGCAGATTGGGGGCATTGTTCAGGTGTTTTGATTCTCCTTTGATCTCCCCTTTTTGTTGAATTTGTTCCTTTGAAATGCTAGAATGTCAAATTTGATTGTTTTTGTGCATTGGGTTTCCTTTCATGTTATTTTTTGATTGTGAAAATTTTGTTAGATGATAGCAAGTTATATTCTTGATTTCTTCATCTGCGCCACTCGTCCTATTGCAATTTATTAGCGGGTTTGTGGGCATTGTTCAGCATTGTGTGTTTCATGTGGTATGGGGATTCAGACAAAAGGTTCAATGAATTTGATGATTTGTTTGCAGCATATGTTGTTATTGTGTTTACTTCTTAAATGCCTGCTATGGCTTATTCAGTGGTTGTATATAGAATCAGTACTTCGCCAGTGGAGTTTCTGCACTATTCCGGCAGGGGTCTGGGTTCTCCATGGATGCTTGTGGATGTTGATCGGGAATTTAAGAGATCAACGAATAATGTTGCTTGGGTTCTCATTCAATAGTCCAATTTTTCTTAAAATTAATGTCGTTCTACTTCTATGACGTCTCAATAATGTAGTCTACTTATTCTTTAGCTGTAAGTCTGTCCTTGTGTACTTTGAAAAGCTAAGGCTATTGCTCAGTAATCAACCTCGTTTTGGGGTGGCGGGAGCTGTATCAAGCACGATAGGAAGCTATTTTGAGAAACTACGAAACTTTCGAAAGTTTTCCTTGTCTTTCCTCACATGATTGCAAGTTATGTTATTTCCAGTTTAAGCACTGGTTATCGGGTCTAGCTTTTGGTGTATCAACAGATAGAAACAAGGCTTTTTGAATGGGAAACAAGGGAATGCTTGCATACTGGACCCATGATATACCTACTCAATGCCTCTCTCAGAAGCTCCCATGAGAGGAGCTATGATGTGCTCAATCCTGCCCCTCATATTGCTGTTTACAGATAGCATGTCCTTAGCGATTACACTCGTGATTAGGGTAGCTTTGAATAACATTTGATCCATTCCGTTATATTGTTTCTGGAAATTGTTTGTCTATCAGGTCTGTAGTGCAGCAGGGTTTTTCTTCCTGTTTGCTTATTACTTTTTTCTTCTTTGATCTGCTTAGTTTCTGAAGTCCTTGGAAGTTTCCTGTGGTCTATTACTTTTTGGCCTCACACAAGGAGTGAAGTGAGTGTGTAATCCTTGGGTGAGGAGCATTCACGCACGGAACGCTCCTTTCTAACCTAAGACATCGTTTCTTTGCTTTATGAGTGGGCGGCATGCTTATCTTGTGTGACAACACTACAGAGCGAGTGACTCTCTAGGCGGGCAGCTGTGTGACGACACTACAGAGAAAGCGGCGCTTTTGTTTAACATGCTATGGTCTCGGTAATGAATCACCCGCTAAGAAAAGAGGCAAGCCTGCATGCTCTAGTTGAGACTACTAAGGCGGGTAGTGGACTCCTTCATTAGCGAAGATGCCACATGTGCCATGAAAGCCTACTACCCTTAGTAGAATTTTAAAGGCCCAATCATAGTTTAGTGTTGATTCTGAGTCTTGAATATCTCATTTCTTATTATGAAACAAAATTGAGCATTTGCTCACTGGCGTATACTTTTTTCATGCTGTCTTTGAGAAGAATATGCTGATTAGCATCAAGGTTTGCATTTTTGTATTGGTCCCATTTGATCAGGATGTCAGAAAAAAATTGGTATACCTTGATTTTAATTTATTCATTTATTGCTTGTTTCTGTTGTGGCTAAATGTGTGCAGTGTCATCTGTCAGTGCCATTGTCTACATACTTGAATTTGCTATACTATCCAAATACATGTTTTTGCCAGTATAAAAATAGCCTTTCCATGGTATTATATTGTCAAATATGCCCATATGCTTTGTCTGTTTTCTATTTAATTTGTTTCATGGACAAAATAGAAGGTTGAAGCATGCTGTTGTGTTGATTTTTACATTTTATGATTGCTTCCTGAGGAATTGCCCTCATGACTACAAATTTGAGATATGTTTGCCCCGTTTAACAAGTATAGGGAAAAAAGTTGGTCTCTTTTTAGCTTTAGGTGCTCACACAAAGGAAGAAACCTATACTTTTTAGTTCAAAGGCATGGAATGTAGTTCTAGAATTTTTGGAAACATTGGTCTGGCTACTTGGGGATCCATCAAATGTGGTTAAAAAATAAAAATAGAGATGTATTCAAGCCGAGGGGGGCTCAGGCTCCCCAACCACAAAGCTCGGCTTGTGAGCTCGCATTTAAGCTTTGCCTTGGCTCGTGGCTCGGCAAGCTCAGTGAAATCAAGCTCGAGCCTATGCTCAGCCACTTAAGGCTCTAGTTTGCTCGGCTCGTCTAATGATTCAAGCCTAAGCGTGGCTTCTCAAGGGCTCTTTTGAGAGCTTGAGCTTGGTTATTCCAAGTTTTAAGCCTAATCTCAACTTATGTGAGGCTCATATGTAAACTTGACTTTTAGGATTTGGCGCAAACATTGCTTCTTGAGGCTCGGATGTATAGCAAGCTTCTTACATGAGTACAAAAGTATCGTTGAGCGTATCCAATGTTTGTGACCGGCGAAAGATTGTCAATGTCTTATTGTTGATAGGCAATGGAGTGCTATTATTATAAGCCAATAGGTGGTATGTTTTAGGTTGTAAGCTTGCACAAGTGGTGCAGTTACTCTACTTTTGCCTTTACGTGGACATCTTAAAAGATGAAAAGTCTGATTGTAAAAAGATGAGGGACGAGAAAAGAGATAAAAGTTAGGTGAACCGATAAATGCAACATTGTGACAATTTGGTGTTGTAATAGTGTGATTATAAATAACTAGTGCTTCTCAGTCAAAACAATTATCTTTACATAAAAATTTGAAGTTTCTAGTCCTTGATAGTTCTTTCTTACGGAAGCCTGTTGAGCTCGTTTACTGGGCTCGTTGAGGCTCGGCTAGCTCACAAGCCTAAACCCATAAAGCTCGAGCTCGGCTCGGCTTGGGTCGCTGCGAGCAAGGCTCGGCAAGGCAAAAAGCAAGCCTGCTCGTGAGCCAACTTGGCTCAATTAAAAATATTGTGTGCTATAGTTTAACCATTTTTTATACTCCAATCCTCTTGTTTGGCTATTTTGTAGTTTATAACACTTGTTATTTATCAGGTTGGAGCACATGGTACTGGTGCAAGATTGCCTCCAATTGATGAGCAAGTCATTGCCATGAAACTGGTCACTCCTGCGAAGGGCACCATAGAGCTTTCCAAAGAGAAAGATCCAGACTTATTTTATCTAGCTCGTGTTGGTCTCGGAGGACTCGGAGTGGTTTCTGAGGTCACCCTCCAGTGTGTTGATAGGCAGGAGCTTGTGGAGCATACATATATCTCAAATATGAATGACATAAAGAAGAACCATAAGTAATCTTCTTCTCTTTCTTAATTATTTGATAATATTGCTTTACAGTCTTGCAGTTAGAGTTAGATTATGAAAACAGATCAAACTAGTTAATGTATTTATTGCGGCCTTTCTCTGCTAGACATAGTGAAGCTGTCTCTATCAGATCCACGCAAGAGACAGGACATTCGTAAGATATTTATAGTTCTCATAAATGCCTTAGAAACTACAGCTTGGTCATGTATGCATACTTGGATATTGTCATGTGTTCTGGCTACAGGGTAAAATTTGAGAGGCTTCAGATGCCGTAGCATAATTCTGTGCCCTAGCTAGACTCTACGATGATCTCTGATGTCTTTGCTATGTGCCGATTCCTCATCCTTCCTCCTTCCCCTGCTAAACCCTTGTGCTTCTTGATCAATGAGGGCTAGTTTGAAAGCAATATTTACTTGTCCTTCATGTGCCTTTGCTACGCTCAATGTACCAGTGGCTGTACAATGTTATTCATCAGATCTAAATCAATCTGTGCTTCAATTTTGCAGGAAGCTTCTGTCTGAAAACAAACATGTGAAGTACTTGTATATCCCATACACAGACTCTGTTGTAGTCGTGACCTGTAATCCTGTTTCAAAGTGGAGAAGTCCCAAGAATTTCAAACCTAAATATACCGAAGATGAAGCACTTCAGCATGTGCGAGATTTGTACCGGGAATCCTTGGGGAAATATAGGTAACATTGTTCTTCACGCTTGTCCAATTTTGAAAGAGCAAATAGCAACAAATATTCTTTTGTGTCTTTTTGATAAGGGAAATATAATAAATGTCATTGAAGAAAGAGGATAGGTATAAGAGAAGATGTTAAAAAAGCATCCATAGGAGGTAATTACAACCCCAAGAAAAGACTATCCACAAAATTGGCAATATCAATTGATCAGGAACAAAAGACCTCCTTCCCAAAAAAAACAAAAATAAAATAAAATAATCTTGAGCCACTTGTCCTTCAACCGCTCAAGCAAAGTTTCTACCCCATAAAAAACCCTCCTATTTCTTTCCATCCAATGAAATCCAAAAGATGGCATGCAGGATTACTCAGCATTTAGCCTTCCAAAAATATAAAAAAATAAAAAAACTTCCCAAGCTAGAAGTTGATGTCTCACCGTGCTGGACACCACCCAATGAAGACCAAAGCAACTCCACGCTAAACCTAAAGGTTTCTAGCAAATGGGCAATGAAGAAGAAGATGATATGTGGTTCAGATTTGCACATGAAACACCCATTGACCAAAATTTGCCCTTTTTTGTAAGTGATCACAAGTTAAGATCTTGCCTTGAGAAACTTACAACAACAACAACAACAACAACAATACCTCCCAGTGTGGGTCCCGCTGCCGCGGGGTCTGGGGAGATCCAGCTGTAGGCAACCTTACCCCTACCGGTATGCCTTGAGAAACTTCCTACACAAAAAAAGACACTTTCAAAGGGGCAGAAGACTTCCAAATAGTACTTCAAGGGAAACCACAAGCATAAGGAGAAGGCGGTGAATTGCTCACTAGGAAGGAGAGGTGGAGAAAGTAATATTTCACGATGAACTTTCCAAAGGCATTGATGTTCCATTTAACCATGTCAAAAGAGAATTCCATGAGATGCACCCCGTCAAGCATGCTAAAAAGCTAAAAAGCTGAGCCACACTATCATCTTCTGGGAATGCATCACGAACAAAAACGGGGGATCGAACAACTGAAGAAGAGTTGTGCTCCAAATAATCATAGACTCATGCATCCCTATTTTCCGCAGGGGCAATGAAGGAAAACGATCCCTGAAAAGAACTCCATGGCACCAATTGTGATGCCAAAAGAAGATGGAAGATTCATCACCCATCTCGAAAGTAATGTGAGAGAAGAATCTTTCCTAGCCTCTAGTAATAACCTTCCATATACCAACACCATAAGTGCCGCTATATTTTCTTGGAACCCAATTCAGACCCTCCACTCCGTACTTAGCTTTGATCGGGGTTCTTCAAATCCTCTCTTTCTCATTTATAAACCTGCATAACAACTTGCGAAGGACGGCCTCATCAAACGTGGTGAAGTCTCTAATGCCTAATGCCTGAGCCGCCTCTAGGAAAAGGTTGCTTCACGATGTTCCATTTGACCAATTGTACATGAAATCATTCTCAAAAGATCCCCAGAGGAAGTTGCTCTGAATGGCTTATAGCTTGTTTGCCACCGAATAAGGAATGGGAAAAAGGGAAAGAAAGTAGATGGGAATGCTAGAGAGGACGCTTTTGATGAGTGTCAATCGACCCCCTGTAATGAGATACTTCGCTTTCAGCCATATAGTCTTTTGTGAAATCTCTCAATTACTGATTCCCAAGTGGACTTCTCTTTGAATTTAGCACCAAGGGGAAGTTCTAGGTAAGAGGAAGGAAGGGAGTCCAAACAACAACCTAAAATACCTGCTAGTACATGGGCGTTATGCACTTCCCCTTAGGCAAGACTTAGTCAGATTGACTCTCAGTTCAGAAATGCCCTGAAACTACACGAGGATGCAACGAAGATTAGTAATCTGCTCGTACTCATTATCACAAAATATATTTGTGTCATCTCCAAAAAGGAGGTAAGAAATTTCCAAGCGACCGAATGAGAGCCTCCCACAGAAAAGCTAGCAATAAGACCGGCTTGGGGAAGCAGAACACAACATTCTGGTCAAGACTTTCTTGACAAGGACGAAAAGAAGAGGTGAGATGGGATTGCCCTAGTGAAGTCCTCTCAAAGAAAAAAAGAAGTCCGTTGGGGAGCCATTAACCAAGCACTGCAAAAGAGGTGGTAGAGATGCACCAAAATATCCACCTGATGCAGTATCACGGAATATAAAAGTTTAGGAATTTAAGAATTATCTTTTAGTAGTAGAATATCTTTTCATTATCTTTTCTAGCGAGGAACAATATCTTTTTGATTTCGTTATCTTTTAGTTTTCCTAATGTTTAGGTCTTTTTCTATTTAAACTCTCAGTTATGTATTTGGGAGGCAAACTTGAATTGAATTGAAATATTGAGTATTTGAGAATATTCTTGTGTGAATCTCTCGGTGTGGGAATTGCTCTTAGAGCCTCCTACATCAATTATTCCCTTTTGTAGGAATTGCTCTTACACGCGAAGTAGGCCTGCTTGTTGAGAACATGCTCAGGTCAATGCGCAGTCGCGGTAGGCAGGCTTGGGCCAGTAACCCAAAGCACTAAGAGGTACAAGGATCTCGATTCACCTTGATAAGGGTTTGATTTTCTATAAACGAAAGTAGCCTAATCCCTAATTGTTTGGGTTTTTGAGTGCTTGCTTAGATCCTGATTTTCCCTTGCTTCTTATTCCCTCTGCTTGGCTCGAGTCATAACAATAATCCATAGCAATTGTCGTGCTCTACTATGTGCGTAGTGATTGTTTATTGCTATCATTATTGTTACAATTTGGACTAATCTCAGCACATACATTTATTGTTTGCACTCAATATGTCACCATCCCCCAAACAACCTTACCAATCTCAGATTGACGGTCTCTCTAAAAGACTGGACCATCAGAATGAGAGGTTTGACCAACTAGAGGTTAAGATTGACAAACTAACCCAAGCATTTGAAAAGCTACCCATGTTGAACCAACCTAAAACCCCACCAAAAGATTCCCCCAAACTTCTCGTGGGGGAGGTGATCGACGTAAGTGGGGTGTCTATAAGTCGGGTCGGGCTAATGAATTCGAGGAGAGGGAACATCTCCACACTAGGCGTCGAGGGCGAGAACAGGGAAGTGGAAGTGGTTGGAGACATGGTCAGGGAGACCCTAGGGATCGAAGGTTTGATAACCCTAGAGATGACATGAGGTTATGTAGCTATAAGGAGCCTAGATATTTAGAGCCTGAAGTTGACTGTAAGACTATGCATGAGGGTTATTCAGACACTACCCGAAAGGTCAAGGTTAACGTTCCCACATATGATGGTCGGTTAGATGCCAACACTTTTTCAGATTGGTTGACTGCCATGGAGGACTATTTCGATTGGTATGGAATGTCTGATATTGAGTGTGTTTGCTTTGCTAAAATGAAACTTGTGGGTCCCGCTAGGAAGTTTTGGCAAACACTAACCACTCACCTTGAGCGTATGCAACAACCACCCATCACCCAATGGGCAGTTATGAAGGATAGGTTGAAAGAAAAGTATCTTCCTTCTTTTCATAGAGCTCACCTTCTGGATCAAATGCTTGATCTTCAGCAGTATGGTTCTTTTGTGTTAGACTATATTAATAACTTTGAGGAGTTGATTCAACGTTGTGAATTGGTAGAAGACCCGTCCATTACTATAGCTCGATTTGTTCGTGGCTTACGACCCGATCTTAGACGAGATGTGACTTTGTCTTCTCCTTTCACACTAGAGGAGACCTATCATAAAGCGTTAGAAGTTGAAATACTCAATAAGCCTGGGAGGCCTCCCATCCAACTCGCCTCTAAGGCACTACAATTTCCAGGGAGTGCTTCTAATACAAAAACCTCTAGTCTTTCGGTCCCCTCTAAACCACCCTTGTTTGCCAATGCTACTGCTGGTGCTTCTCGTACCCCTGCTAATAATGTCGTACAATGTTTTAGTTGTCGTGAGAGAGGTCATTATGCATCTGAGTGTCCTCATCGTACCCTTGCCTTAGCACATAAGCCAGTTGCGTGTGAGAATGAGATTGTGGAAGCTGAGGGGAGTTATGAGGATCTCGTAGAGGTGGAAAACAGTCTCCTTTTGGGTGATTCTTATCTTGGTGGTGTTAGCTTTCTCTTGTCCAAACCCCTTTTAAGTCATGAGTGGAAGCGTACCACCATCTTTCATACTCTTGTTCAATGTGGCAACACTTTAATGAAAATGGTCATAGATAGTGGAAGTACCATGAATGTGGTAGCTCAGTCCACTATTAAGCGCTGTAACCTAACAGTTGAGCCCCACCCATATCCTTTTAAGGTAGCTTGGGTCGACAAGACTAGCCTTACGGTCTCCTATAGATGCAAGGCCCCTATTCAGATTGGAAGTTACAAGGATGAGATCGTTTGCGAAGTTATGCCCATGGATGTTGCTCACATTTTGTTAGGTCGACCTTGGCTATATGATCGAAATGTCACTCATCATAGTAGGGACAATACATACACCTTTAATTTTAAGAACAGGAACATCACTCTTACCCCTTGTCGGCCTAAACCGTTGCTTTCTCCCTCAAACCCAAAGCCTTCACCGACCTCGTCCGTACTTGTGACTTCAGTATCACGGAATATAAAAGTTTAGGAATTTAAGAATTATCTTTTAGTAGTAGAATATCTTTTCATTATCTTTTCTAACAAGGAAAAATATCTTTTTGATTTCGTTATCTTTTAGTTTTCTTAATGTTTAGGTCTTTTTCTATTTAAACTCTTAGTTATGTATTTGGGAGGCAGACTTGAATTGAATTGAAATATTGAGTATTTGAGAATTCTTGTGTAAATCTCTCGGTGTGGGAATTGCTCTTAGAGCGTCTTACATCAATTATTCTTTTTTGTAGGAATTGCTCTTAAAGTGTCCTACATCACCACCCTAACCATTTATTACCGCAACCCATTCTCCTCATAATGTAAAGAAGCAACTCCGAGTTGGCATGATCATAGGCCTTCTTGATATCAAGTTTACATATGACCCCCGGTCTTCCACGCTTGATATGGGAGTCGACAAGCTCACTAGCGATCAAGGCAGCATCAAGAATCTGACGGCCACCTATAAAAGCATTCTACTTACCTGAAATCAAACTATCGATGACCCCTCTGAATCCGGTGGTCAGCACCTTTGATAAAAGTTTGTGCAAGCAGCCAACTAAGCTGATTGGTCTATAATGCCAATCATCTTTAATGTCTTGACCACCAGACCTGGGAATAAGAGCGATGAAAGTCGCATTGAGACTTTTGTCAAGCTTTCTTGTGCAGTGAACATCCTCAAAATATCGACCTTGAAGGTGTCCCAGTTATCTTGAAGAAAGCCATAGCCATACCATCTGGCCAGGAGCCTTGTCATCACAGCATTTTTGCAAAGTGGTAAGGACTTCTTCCTCAGAGAAATGATGCTCAATAACTACCCGCTGGGAATCTGTAAGAGATGGTAAAACCAACCCATAGGGTTTGTGTTCAGTGAAAAGGGGAGGAATAGAAGTCATGAATAGCAGACTTCATATCATCCAGGGAATTATAACAAGTCCCGTCAACCATAACAGAACCCATGTAATTGAACTTTCGATGGGAGTTGGCCCTCCTATGAAAGAATCTTTGTTCCCCCCCCCCCCCCCAACCCAACCCAACCCATAAGTTGTTGGATTTTTGTGTCCATGATATTTCCTCCATCAAAATAACATTAGCCAAATCAGCTTGAGCCACTTTCATCTGTTCAACCTCAGCTAAAGTTAACTTAACAGGTTCATCTTTCAAGTCAAAGGAAGAAATAGTGCCCATAAGGTTATATTTTTTAACCTTGACATCACCAAAGACTTCTTTGTTCCACGTTTTCTACTCTTCCTTGACTAATTTCAGTTTTTGGGCAATTACAAAGCTGACAACAATATTCTTCTTACTCAAGATATTCTGTACACTGAGATTATCGTAACAGTTTGTGTAATTGTTCCTTCCTGCAGTACAATAGGACAAACCTAAAATTCTCTCTTTTGTGCTCGCAAGAAAATTTTGATACTTTTGGTGCTTAAGATGAATATTCACCTGATCTTGTTATCTGCTGCTACTTTGTATGGTCTGGACATTCTTCCCTCTCCATAAAAATAAATCTCTCGGTGACATGATTGTTTTTGCAGAGTAACTCCCCCAAAAGATGAGCCCGACATCAACGAGCTTTCATTTACAGAACTGAGAGATAAGCTTCTTGCACTCGATCCCCTTAATGTAGAGCATGTTATGAAAGTGAATCAAGCTGAAGCTGAGTTCTGGAGGAAGTCAGAGGGATACAGAGTGGGTTGGAGTGATGAAATACTGGGCTTTGATTGTGGGGGTCAGCAGTGGGTTTCAGAGACGTGTTTTCCTGCAGGAACCTTGGCAAAGCCAAACATGAAAGACCTTGAATACATAGAGAAACTGAAGCAGCTGATAGAGAAGGAAAAGATTCCCGCACCGGCTCCCATAGAGCAGCGGTGGACAGCTCGGAGTAAAAGTTTGATGAGCCCAGCATCGAGCTCTTCAGAAAACGACATATTCTCATGGGTAATGTCTTTAGCTTCATATCCTTATGCTTATCTAAAGGAAGTTCTCTTTTGACTTCATATTCAATGCTCTAAAGCTTACAAATGCCAATCATAAAACATTATTTGCAGTTGTGTGTAATTTCAAACTGGCATTTTTAAAAAAAATGGATTGTTGATGTTTATCTTTCTGGAATTTTTAAGCATTTGGAAAGAAGCCATGAATTTTCTAGGCTCAGAATCCAGGTTTGCGCGCACCAGTTTGAGCTGTATCAAATTTTAAATTTTCCGGTTGCCCGTCCCCTACTTTTCAGAAAAGTTGAGGGGATTTGTCTTGTACTTAAAACATGGTGACCTGCCCTGCAAATAAAGATTTTGAATTGAGAACAAGCGTGTAAACTTAAATGCTTAAAGATGTTAGATCTCCGACATCTTTTATGTTGGGCAAGTGCTGACGGTATACTTGCAGCATGGTCGAGAACTCATGCTTATATTTGCTTTGCAGACAGCAGAATTGTACTAGCTCATGTATTTCATGGTCCTGTTTTCCAGGTTGGTATTATTATGTATCTTCCAACAACGGATCCCCGCCAGAGGAAGCAAATAACAGAAGAGTTCTTTCACTACAGATTTCTGACACAAACTCGTTTGTGGGATCTTTATTCCGCTTATGAACACTGGGCAAAGATTGAGGTATTTGATGCATGTTCTACTCTTAGGTTGGAGTATCCACTAACATAAATGCATTGTTATCGTCCTTGAGAAATAGGATTTGGTAGTTATGGTTGCTTCCAAATTGTGTGGCTATGTTTGTAATAGCAGCTTTGAGAAGCATTGGACAGATATGACATCTGCAATTGACATGGTAAAGCCATGTGCATATGAATGACCCTTTCCATGCATCCCCTTGGGTAGGGACCTCATGATATATGGGATAATCAATGTACGTTGGTATTCAGGCCTGGGTTAGTCCATGCAAAAAGGGAAGCATTTTGAATTATATTCTTAGAAAAAGCTTGCTACAAGTATTTCCTTTCTTGTGTTTCTTTCGTCTGATCCCTGTTGTGCACACCACTTCACCTGACAAGACGTAGCCTTGCCAACTTACTTGCATTGAATCACCTGATTTTTACCTAACCTCGAACTTAACCCAAACCTAAAATGACCATTCTTAAAACCCTATGAAATCCAGATATGACTCAATCCAGATGCCTATTTGCCTTGTTAACATCAGGCATTTGGACTAAGCATTTAGTGGACATACTGTTGGAAAAGCTTACTTATGTGATGCTTGTTTCACTCTCAGATTCCGAAGGACAAGGACGAGCTTGTACAGATGCAAGCTAGGCTAAAGAAGCGTTTTCCAGTGGATGAGTACAACAAAGCACGGAGGGTGTTGGACCCAAATAGGATACTGTCTAATAACATGCTTGAGAAACTATTCCCAGTATCGGAGTCCGTATGAAAGCATGGCCAAATTGGGCTTCAAGTTCGTGTTTGCTTTAACCATATGTGAATGATCCCATTTCGTAGTGCCTGTCTTTTTTGGCATCCTCGCTTTCCTCGAGCTCAATAGCAGTGGACTCCACGGATTTCTCAGCTATTTTGTCAAGATGTACAACATACACTGATAACTCATAAGCATTGATATTGCCCTGAGCAGATTCTTAAAAGTTGAAAAGAGGATCTCAGTCTATTCGGAATTTTTGTTCCTTTTTGTTTTCAAGTTTTGCTGAGAAGATGAAATGGACAATGACAATAAAACCTCTTTGAGATGTGAATTTCTTGTTTCTGATCAAAAGGGGAAAGGAAAAAAACAATAACAACTAGACATGGGTGATTTGTTGAGAAATATTTTCGTCGTCGACGAGACAATGACATAAGGAAGCTCAGACAGCCCTTGTGAAGGGGATGAGGGTGGGGCACCTGATTTTTGTTTTTCTGGAGTCCTTTCTGGGCCGGGGGGGGGGGGGGGGGGGACAGAATATGGAAGTTTAGGGAGGCCTTTGTACAAGGGTCCGCTCCAGCCTGAGAAGGGTCCTGCCTAAGTTAAGGTAGGGTAGCCACTAGCCGGATATTGCATAATATCTAATGAGAAATTGGTTAGGGCAATCGCAATTACGGGCGGCCTGCTACTGATTCTTCAAGAGCTCGAGGTGCATATTTTTACCCTCTAAAAACCTGTCCTATTAGGTAATATGGATGCCTCCAATTATTTCGAAAAAAAATTCTACAATTGCAAATACTGATGCCAAAGCCAGCAATATTATACTACTAGTATGTGACACAATTGGAGAATAACTTTTTGGAGTACTGCTGTAGACTTCCTGAATCCTTGCCACATGCCGATTGAGGTCGTACCTTACGAGCAATGATTGCAATCCTGCGAATAAAGGAATTAAAAAGGGACTGAATCTAGTTTAAGACATTGAAGTTTCAATATGACAAACAAAAAGGGGTAGAAAATATGAATCATGCTCAAGTTAATTCAAATATAAAACCGCAAAAATTTCATCCTAGGTAGAGATCTTTGTAATGATTAACAAGCTGAAAGCAAGAAGAAAACAAAGGATTTCGCCGTATGTAGTTGGATTCTGAACTGGGAATCTGAAACAAAAATTCACCTCACAGGCACTGCAATCTCAATCTATTTCCCAAGTCATGCTGCTTGTCTTTACTAGACCTCAGGAATGTAGCCATAGACGATCACGAAGCCTCTCATCCCCAGCTCCAAACATCTCATCGACCCTTTCACCATCATGATAGAAACAGAATGTGGGTGTGTATCGAATTTGCTGGGTTGTCTCTGGGCACTCATCTATGTCAGCATAGATCAAACACAGCTTTGGGAATTCACGGCTCATTTTGCGGAATGCAGGAAGGATCTGATTACAAACTCTACACCTGTAAGTTAATCATGTAAGTTAATCATGACTTATGTCATATGCTGAAGTACTAGCCATTGTAAAGCTCTTCACATGAACAGTTGTGGGCATCTCAATGGCCCGTCAACATGACACATTTCAACTCAGAGTTCATCATCAGAAGTCAAATGCACATTCTTAAATATGTTCATCACAGTTTCCTTCTTCCTCCCCCCCAATTCTCCTTGAGAAGTAGATAGGCAATGTTCTCTCAAGAATGCAGAATCCCAACTGCATTTCAGTGCATTTGGATTATCATGAAGCCAGGGAAAGAATAGGGTAGGCATGATACGTAGCTAACAGTCCAAAATCCAAACCTTTCCTCAACTATAGGGCATAGGAAAAAGTCTTCTAAAAAATTTTCTGAAGCATCTAATAGATTCAGTCCTGACTATATCAAAGAAGGACCCCTGCACGACCATTTTGCAAGCAGCTCATGAGCAGATACTGGTAATGTTCTGAAGCATCTTGCTATACTCTCCTCCTTTTGAACATGCAAAATTATGGCTTACACCCAAAGCTAGTATCTAATGGAATTTGCATGTCCGTAATCCAGTTGTAAGGGTAAGATTGTACACATTTGACTGCCTTACAACGGCAGGCATCCTAGGTTGAGTTCAAAAGCATTAGTTTGGTTCTAGGATTCCATTTATCTGAGGAACAAGATTGATTTTACTATATTGCTCACGGCAAACAAAAACCCCAAAATAAAGCATTGCCTTGTATGAGCCGCATGAGAGGCACATAGCGGATAGCTGTGTTAACTATTCATGACCTCTCTCACAATGTTCAACCCAATACTCAATCAAACACAAAGAAACCCTAAAATTAACAACAAAACCAAACCCTTTCGAACCCACCAATCAGTTGTCATGAAGAATCAATTACATGTATCCTTCGCAATCAAAATGGGTGGAAGGGATTAAGAAAGCTTACCAAGAAGCACCATAGTTGATTACTGCCTGCATCGACAATGTCAACAAAATCACAAAACAATCGAACCAATAAATGAAAATTTGGGGGAGAATTAGTTCCTCAATTCAGCTAACATAGTGTGGTGGAGAGAGAGAGGGGGCAAGATGGGCATACAGGGGTTTTGGAGGAACGGATTTGAAGAAGGAAGTCGCTGAGTTCTTGATCGCTAGAAGCGGTATTCAAGCTGCCATGGCGGTTTCTGCTGGTGATTGCTCGTTTCTTCGTTCCATCTTCTGACTCTCCACCCTCCATTGAAGCGAGGTGTACTCAAAGAAGAGTTGAATTGATAAAATTTTCGAAAATAAAAAATAAAGATATGAGTTTAATTCCGCCTAATTGAATCTTGGGGCCCCCCAAAAAAACAAGAAAAAAAAAAGAAAATTTACAAGGTAAACCCTGTTCTTTTGTTGGAAAATTGTAGGTGTGAGATGGGTGAGAGTATAACAGAATGAGAAGGCGTGGGTGATAGTAGGTAAAAGTGGTATATTTTTTAAATGTGGAAAAGGAAAGGAAGGAGTAGGAAGAAGTGGGAAGGAGTTGAATGAAGTATGAGAGTTGATGTAAGTTATATATTTTGTTTTTTTAATGTAATCTTTTATTTGTGATAGTAATTACCGATAATAAAAAAAATTTTAGACTAAAAAAATATTTTTCTATGTTGACTTAGATACGAAATACTGTTTCGTGGTCGTTGTTACCCAAAAAAATTGTAATTTTCGTTATTTGTGAAACAAATTGTGGATATATTTTTTCATATATTAACCAAATACGAACAACGAAAAAAAAAATATATGTTCAGGCCTTATTCTTTTTGTTTGTAAATCTAGATTTACCAACCTCAATCAATTTCAACCTACATCAACCCACTTCACGAACTTCAATAAAAAATACCAACTTCAACCAATTTCAACTCACTTCAACCAACTTCAACCCACTTCAGCCAACGTCAACAAACTTCAACCCATTTTTCACTATTTTAACCAACTTCTATCCTTCATACAAACAAATTCAACCAACTTCAACTCATTTTAACAAAAAAATATCCATTTCAACCTACTTCAACCCACTTCAATAAAAAAAATACTCACTTTAACCAACTTTTACCAATCTCAACCAACTTTACCCATTTACCAATACATATTTATCAACGAAAAGAATAGGCCTTCAGTACACGGAAACTAATCATCTGCAATTTGTGTGAAGAACTTTCAATATTTTGTTACTAAGGCACACGGAAAAAAATATTCGCTCAAAATACACGTACAATACATCTGCATTTTCTGTCATGAATTACAAACAACGCCAAAATAATTTACACATTCCTTCAATATACCAGAAAAAACATCTGAAAATTTGGCCCCAAATTACGATGAACAAAAAATAAATCTATTACACATACAACAACAATCATTCACGCTTTGATGACATATGACAAATATTTCATAACCAACGCAAAAAAAAAGCATATCTTCCGTATATAGAATCAAACACAAAATATATACCAGTCACAAAAAACTAATATTTGCTTAACAAAGCAGAAAAAAATCATTTCTTCAAAATATATAACAAAAATTACATCATTTACAGTTTCCGGCATGGCTAACAAATATTTTCATAACATCCGAAAAATAAATAAAACTATTCATAATTATTATCAGACTATTCATACACATAATTACATAAATTATAAAAGTTTTCAAAATATGAAAAATAATAGTTATATGTCAGAGTGGGAAGGAGTTGGTAAGAGTAGAAAAGAGTAGTATTCTTTTAATGTGTGGGAAGATGTGGGAAAGGGGAAGGAGTGGGTCGGAGTGCGAATAAGTTGGTTGGATCCATTAAACTACGAAAAGAACAGGGTCGTAGTCATATTTAAAATAGGTGGCAACTAAATCATCTTTTTCTCAACAAGTTGGTGTTAGATTTGGAGGGAAAAGCAAGTGAGGAAAATTTCATTGTAAAGTTGAATTACCAAAATACTCATTGTTAAGTGGGGACTTAGGTTGGCACTATGGAGAGAGAGAGAGAGAGAGTAAAGCAGTTCCTGAATGGAAAACCTAGGTTTTCCATTCCCATTCACAAGTAGCACAGTGTATAGAGAAAATAGAGCACGGTAGAGACAAAAAGTGGCAAGAAGAAGAGCAGCAGAAAAAGTGAGGAAGAAGAAAAATAGCAGAGAGCGTAAGGAAGAAGAAGAGTTGCGGAGGCAAGGTAGATCAAGAGCAGCTCCAGTGCTAGTGAAGAGGAGTAGGGCATGGATAGGAAGAGAAGAAGGAGGTCGTAAATCACCTGGAAAGACGTCGTCATTTAATTCGTAAATGGGTTCATTAAGATTGAATCGTAAGTAAGGATTGTGAATCCATAAGTTATAAAAAAAAAGATTCGAAAATGTTGTTTGAGTGTTTAATGTTGGTGGAGTTGTGGATGATTTTGTGGTTTGTGAATAGGAAATTTTGTGGTTTTTTTTTATGACTGGCTTCCGTCAAATGACGATGAACCATCACTATGTCTCCATACATTTTGGATTATACACGAAGGACTACTGTCTACCATGGTAGACAGTGAATAAATATCATGACATACATATATACCCAGTGAATTACAGTTCACAATGGCAATAATAAGGATAACAAGCTCATTTTACTGGCATAGAATATCAGCAGTTAGTAATGCATACATGTTGTATATCCTGATGGGTAGACGGAGGCAAGTCGTTGGGTATACAATACGCATGTTGTACTAATGGGTGGTATATTTTTTTTAGGTGTTAGTAGAAAGCGCTTGTTGTTGTAGTAGTTGTTGTTGTGAACCGTATTTGTGTGGGTATATATATATATATATGCCACAATTATATTACGTGTATACCACGACAGTAGGGGTGTCACTGCTATGCAATTATAATTGAATTGAAATCTAGTAGTGGGATAGGCAATAAAGTTTTTTTTGAGGGGGGTTTGGATAATATGAACATTAGTGATCATGTTGTGAAAGGGTGATCATGTTGGTTTGCATGTTAATACTTGATTACTTGTGAGCATGGGTAGCCTTATTAGTATATCGCGGTAAACAATGTAGTAGTTAGGTAGATCTATAATTGGAGTAGTGGGGACAATGTGAGCCATTTGTTGTTAAGTAAATGGTGCGCACGGGTATTGGATCTGACAAAATGTTGTAAACATATGACATGCAGGGCAAATTCATATGTATTAGGGAGATTGAAGGTAGTGAGTTGTTCAGGAAAGGGTACAAGGTGTTGGCCATTGGGATGATCACGAGCAATGGATTTACATGCTGCCATTGAAGGAGACGCTGGTGGGGGGAGGGAATTAGTTATTTATGTGTTATGGGGGAAATGTTGGAGCAAAGTGGATATGTGATAGTGACATACAAGGGATGGTCAAGGAAATGTATGATGGCGAAGGAAGGAATGGGGCTGGAGGAGGTGCGAAGAACGGTAAAGGAGATTATAGGAAAAGATTTATCGGAGGACAAACTACGGTAATGTTTGAAGTACGACAGACAAATATTAATGGCATTTGAGGTGGATGTGAATGTGATGATAATTTTCAAGGGAAATTATGAGCACAACTATTTGTATGTGGGTGGAAATGATGGTCCCAGGAGGCAAGCACAGAAGGGTGTTACAGTATGCAAAGGACGAATGCACACTTGTGATGATGACATGATATGCGGCACAAGTGGGGGAAATGATCATGTTGTTGTGCAAGAAGGTTGAACGGGAGATGACAAACAAGTAGCAGTGAAAAGGTAAATCATTTATGAAGATGTATATGATAATGTACATTACTAACTGAAACTAAAAAAAAAAGGTGACTTATTTATTATTGTGTTTGAAATTGCAGGTTGTTGGTCAGTGGAAGAGCCAAATGTGAAAGTGAGAAGCCACAAACCAGGCTGAGACTAGAAGGGAGAATCATTGAATTGTCGGACGATGATGAGATATATGTTACTATAGAAAGAGGCTGTGATGAGACTATAGAAAGAGGCTGTGATGAAGGAACTAAATAAAAAGAGTGTCATGAGGGGAATAATGATAGTGACAATGTTTGGCCACAATTTGGTCTACAAGCCCGAAGTTACTATCGCAAGCTGAGCATATGGAAGAAATTAATCAGGGGAAAGGCCCCGATCTTTTAATCGAAAGAGTTTTTTCGTCGAATGATCTACAAGTATGCAATAGTAAACCACTTCAATTATCAGTTTGAGATGAATTGTAAGCAAAGAATTGTGATGAGGTATGATACGACTGACTGTCCATTCTACATACACATTAGATGGACAAGCACAAACAAGAGATTGAGAAGTGGGAGAATGAATTGAGTAGAAGTTGTCCGACACTTATAAGAAGATGGGTTGTGTTGCAGATGTGGAGTGTTACAACTTAATGTTAGGGGAATACAGTGTGGAGTTGGCCAACAACTGCAAATTAGTAGTGAAGTTGGGTCAACAAAGTTGTGCATGCAGGCAATGACAAATGCAAGGACTTCCATATTGTCATGTTTTGGCTGTGGTTACTAAGGCTAACTTATGATTATATGACTATGCGCATCCAATGTATAAGATAGTGACCCAACATCACATCTATAACTAACATGCCCGCCCTATGGAAACACACAACATGGGGAAAGTTGATGATAGGATAGGGTTTGTGGTTAGTGGAGAAGAGTTTGATGAGGACTAAAACTGATGCATATTAGCCCCAAACAATGAATGACAACTCGATAGGCCTCCGTCGAAGCACATAGAGACTCAAACCCAGGGTAAAAACTGCACAGATGCTCAAAATGCGGCAAAGTTGGACAGATGAGGCGGACTTGTCGTAATCCGCGAGCTAATTTTGATGCAAACTACAAAGGTGATGTTGTGCAGATTGATGATCTATTAGATGACTCGTATTTTGCAAGCACAAACAGGCCATGATGTTATGTTTCAAAATTTATTTTGTACATAGGCTTGATACGATAACATAGAAGGTGTGATGTAATCATATGCGGTTTGTGGTTTATGTCGTAGGAGCTGCTGACATAGTAGGCATGTCACAGCACAAGCATCATTTGTTCTTCATGTTGAGCTTATAATTTGCAGGGTTATTGGTCCGAGGAGCTTTACTTATTCACCCGACATGAGTACCATGTTTACCTATGCAAACAGTGAACTAACAGTGGTACATGAACTGTGTCACAGTTCAACTGAAATTAAAAATTTTGGGTGTTGTTGGATTGAATAATAGGATGTCTTTTTGTTTTTATTTTGCAGGTGGAGTAGTTCACCCACTACCCGTGTAATGTTTACCATTGTAAGCAATGAATTATCTGCGGGTATACGCAGTACATTTCAAATATTGGATGGGCAATGTGTGCAAACGTGTACTATTATGTGTATTAGTGATGAATAATCATGTGCAGGTATTTATAATGGCGTACAGACATGTAGGCTCTGTAATTTTGTTGTTACTAAAGATGGGTTACCCACGTAATTGGTTAATGTTGTGCATGCGCATGTACTAATTAATATAAACATATTGGCCTTTATGACAACCTACTAAATGCTATTAATTTGCAAAACGACCCCCTCTGGTGCAACGCCTGTTCATGTTTACCACTTTGTATACTCATGCTTACCTCACATGTATCGAACTGGATTTAAATACAAAGGCAAAAATATGTTCATGTTCACCTTGGTAATTTGTAGTCGAAGAGGAGGTATATCGTGTATACTCAGGGGAGTGGGTGTTGGTAAGACATTGTGGTATGGTAAAATACATATCTTGTGCTCTACATGGTAGAAGTCTACACTCATGTACGGATTTCCATATTATATATGTTCCTTTCATGTCATCATGATTTATTAAACGGATAGATTATTCTACCAACCACTTGAATATTATCAACAAACAACATATTGCGTGTTATGGGGCCTGGTTTTCCTTCATAATGAAATGTATGTGAATGACGAGTGGTGTATATGATGTTTACCGCATAATCTATCGTAGTATATCGAGGTAGACCAATATGTAACCTAATGTACATATAGTGACTGTAAAGCTTGTCGAGAGTTACAAATTTAACCACTACTTCGGTTATCAAATTTTTTTTTTATAGCATAGGGATGTAGGGATCGATCCACGAGGAAAGATTGTTGTAAAAGCCTAGCTTAATTCTAAATGATTTTACTAATCCAATTTATTAAGTCTAATCTTAGTAATTCTAAAATAATTAAAATCTAATGATTAAAAATCTAGAAAAATACCTAATGATGCTCCTAAATATTCTAAATCATATTCTAGAAATAAAACAGTAAAAAGATTCCCTAAATAATTGAGAAAAATAAAAACAGAATAGTAACTGAAATTCTAATTAAAAATCAATAACAGCAAATAGTAGTCAGAAAATAAATATTAAAAATATCAAACAGTAACCTAAAATATTATTCTTCAGGTATATAAGCTTATAAATTCTAAATTGTATCTAATTTATTTCAGAAAAATCAGATCAGAAAATTAGCACAGAATATCAATGCAGAATATTAGATCTGAAATTAGAAATAAAATAATCTGCATAAATATAAATACAAAAATAATTAATAAATTACCCTAATTCTAGGACACAATTTTCTGGACTTAAAAATACCTAATAATCGTGAATTAATAATTAAAAATCGAAATTTTCAGAATTAATAACCTAAAAAACCTGCACTTATCAATTTCACAAAATAATTCTGAAAAATTATCAAATAATTTCCAAAAATTAAGAAATTGAATATGAACAGACTAGGACACTATATAAACCCTAGGAATTAATAAAAATCGAAAAAAATAGAAATAAATATTTTTAGTCTAAGTTCTAACAAACCAGTAATTAAATACTAAAACTGAATATAAATCAATCTAAAATTATAACCACTCTAAAAATCAAAATCTAAGATATCTAAAATTACCTAGACACTTCTAAAATACTATACTTAGGGGGGGGGTCGATTGAAATTGTATTGAAGCTAATAAAACTAGAACAAAGATCAACAAACTAATCAAATTAATTCTAAGCAATAAATAATAATCAAAAGTTATCAAATTTATGAAGAATACTTAGTATAATCTCAATCCACCATGAAAATTAATATTTATCATCAACACACAAGTTAATTTCATTCATGAGTTAAACTGTAGAAGATATCCACCAGTGGCTCTTCCCCGTTTTTCCTTAGATTCTAGTTTAGTTGGTCCAGCCCTAATATAAACCCTACTAATTTGATAATATTTACACCAGTGCAAAAATTTAACCAAATTAGAGCATTAAGAATTAGAAAAACATCATTTAACACTTTGTAACCAATTTACCAGCAAATCGATTTAACAAAGATCTAAAGAGATTACCTAATTAAAAGAGATGAGTTTGAGCCATCCATGATTAATTAGGGTGATACCTAGGCCTAAAAGATAATAACTTTTAGGTATTATAATCCTCTATTCCCCTCCCCCTTTCTCTTACGGCGATCTATGGTTTTTGCAATCGTTTTCTCTTCAAACCTTTTTCTCAAAGCTGTTTTGTGGGTCTTATGGAATCAACCTCTCTATGGGTAGAAATACCGGTAAAGGTAAGGTTGCCTACAGCTGGATCTCCCCAGACCCCGCGAAAGCGGGACCCACTTTGGGAGTTTGTTGTTGTTGTTGTTGTATTATAATCCTCTAAACTATCAATCGAAATTGTATTTAATCAACTAGCATGCATTCTAATCAATTTAACACCAATTTCATAAACAAAGAACGCTAATCGTTAAAGAATCATGAATAGAAATCAACTAGGCATTAAAGCATAAAACTTGTTTCAAAATAATTAATTTAGCATGGCTTCAAGAAGATTATACTAAGCATAAAAAAATTACTCACTCATATTAAAAATAAAATTACAATAATAACTCAAATATTTCATGTTTAATGGTAAACCTACCACAAAATAAATAAAACAAAGTAAAAACAAAATAATAATAATAAAAAAAACAAAAAAATAATCCTACTTTGGTGAAGAGGGTGCTGCGTGGAGTCGAAACAGCAGTGAGATGCGAAGCCGAGATTGATGGTGATAATGGAGCGAAGGTGATGGGTAGGCGGCTGAAGAAGATCAGGCTGCCGTGGAGGAGTTGGGATGAATATTTGATGATGAGAAAAGGGGATGATGATGACGTGATTGAATAAGGAAGGTGGTCATGGTATGTGTGAAGCGTGAGGTTGAAGATGATGTTGATGAGATTGAAGGGGTGGCGTGGCTGTGATGGAGGCCTGGTCGTGGCTTCGCTGTGATGGAGGCCTGGCCGTGGCTTCGTGTGTGAGAGGGGTTGAAGAGTTGGATTATATGGTGTGATGATGGTGATCACGATGATGAACGAGAAGGCGTGGTTTGTGGGTAAGGGGATGAGAGATAGTGAGGGGGTGGAAAGGTCGTGGCTTGAATGTAGGGTGTAGGGACTGATGATGATTGATGGAAGGTGATGATGATGATAAGAAGATGAAGGGGCTGCCGTGGGTTGTATGTGGATTAGGCGTGGAGATTGAGCTCAAGGATAGAAGATGATGATGATGGGGAAGGAGGAAGAATGGTGAAGAAGATGGCTGATGGTGATGAAGACTAGAGCAGCCGTGGGGTTCTTTTATGGGTGGGGATGAGAGATGAATATATAATGAGTATGGTGAGGCTAGGGTTAGTGTCTTAGGGTTTTCTTCTCATTTCTTCCTTAGGTTTCTTCTTTCTCAAGACTTCTAGCTTTTCACCAACTCTTGGAACCCTAGCCTAATATAATAATTATGAAAATAATATTTTTCATAATTATTATTTTTGGACCGTCTTATAGCCAAGTGTGTAAAACCCGAGCTTCTACGTCATCTCTTCTCCTCTTTATTAAATTGATACTATCCCTGAAAAATATATAAAACAAAACAAATTAAACGAAATAATATATATAATATACTCGAAATAATTATAAAAATAATGCATGATTTTTGACTTAACAGTGACTCTGAAAACCCATTTGATATACTACTCTTGGTTGGGGGGGGGGTTAGTTGTTCGTAAGGGTCTTTGTGAGTATGAAGGTTAACTTAGGTACAATAACATTGAATTGTACACTAGTAAACCAAGACTGAATAATGAATAACTACATCAATGTGGATACAACTGAAAGTGGAACGTAGACATAATGTGAAGGAAATGTTTGCGCCAAATAAGACCATGTAAGAGAAAGTTGAATTACGAAGTACTAAGCGTATGTTGTAAGCAACACCTCCACATAATCCACTAGCATCCACCATAATTGTTTATGTTGCGTCATTATCGAACTCTCTAAAGGCATATAAGAAAGTGTACGACACATTAGCACGATGAATATGCATAATGGCATAACTCTATCTTTTCAAGCTAAGGAAATGAGTTCGAACTTATGTGGTGCCAAGAATACTTTTGATGACTCTTATAGCAGACATACACCACCAACGAAGCCAATGGGCTATGTAAAGTCATGGTTCATTCCAGTTCTTCGCAAGATCTCTTGCATATTCATCCTTACTGTTGCCACTTGCCTCAGCCTCTAATGACACTGATGGGCTATTGGTGGAATTATCGTCGTCCTCCTCCCAAGCATCAAAAGGATTGTTATCATCACTACTACTAGAACTTGAATCACTCAAATAGTTCACTTCAGGTTGAAGCATAGTTGCATATATGTGTTTTATATTATGTAGACTCCTTGTATTACTTGGTTAGCAAGCTAGGGTTAGAAGTAGATATGAGGAAGGATTTTCTATGTATAAAAGCCTAGGCAACCCTACCGTGAATGAGCAGAATTAGCACACGAAATTCCTTCGTTTCTCTCTTCAATTTCCTCACTCTAAATTTTTTCATGGTATTAGAGCAATTCGGTCTAACCTAAAAAAAAAACAACAAACAACGACAAATCTCAAAGAACCGAAAGCCCTAAGCAGTCACGACATGGGAAAAGATGAGACTTTTATCATCACATCTCATTCACCCTACTACTTATCTCGCTCATATTCTCCTGGAGCTCTTATCATGGCTATCAGGTTTGATGGAAAAAAATATGATCTTTAGGAGCAAGCTGTAAAAACAGCTTTGAGAGCTAAAAATAAGCTCGGTTTCATTGATGGAACAATAACCAAGCCAGACATGACTAGAGGGGACGAAAGTATGGCCATGGCTAACGCTTGGGAGATGGTCAATTCTATGATAACATCTTGGATAATGAACGTAATTGAACCTAAGCTCCATACCAGCGTAGCTTATGCCAATTAAGCCCATGCAATGTGGGAGAATATTAGGAAACGATGTTCTGTCCCTAACATACTGAGAATCCATAAACTAAAAGCTGAAATTGCATCATGCAAACAAGGCAATATGGAAGTAGTTGGGTTCTTATCCAAGCTTATGAGCCTCTGGAACGAACTTGGCAATTAAGTTCGTGTACCCAAATGCAAGTGTGGAGCGGCCGAAGAGATACTCCAGATGGCAGAACACGACAAAGTCCATCAATTTCAGATGGGATTGGATGACGAGGCGTTCTCCACCATTCGTAGTCAGATTTTGGCACTCGACACCTTGCCTACTGTAACGCCCCCAAATAAAACATGTTTCATTGCTTGTATTTTTCTTAATAAATCCCTTAATTATAATCTAGCTAGACAACCCAATAATAGGGGCATTACCGTCGTCCAAAAGGATAAGGCTTGAAACATGAGTGCTATAAATAATATAATTAAGCATAACTTCAATCATACACATACACACCTAATCAATCCATAGATAATCAATTGTTAATCACCATAAGGTTTTTACGCTATAGTAAAAACAATTCACCATGTAATCTGCATCTCCATCCACTGAAGATTTCAATATAGAGCTCTAAAAATATGCATTCACTGTACCAGTGTTGATCCATCCAGATTCCCTTGCTCAACTTATTCTCTTCCGCTGGTTTACTAGCATGAAGACGATTATCAGAGGATTTGCCTAAAACAAAACATGAAAAACATTTCGAACTGTGAGTCGAAGCTCAGTACATGCATTCCTGTATTGTTAAATGATCATTGAAACACAGATTGGGCCCGCTTTGCAATTCATTTTAAGTTAAAGCAATGAATGAGATGAATGTAAAACTACATTGCTAGTTATTATCTGATAGTAAACCCCTTGATACTGTTACGATATATGAACAGGTGTACACCTGCCAAGCCGATCGAGGGGCCTGGCCTGAAGCCACGCGGGTAACTGAAGGGCGAATGCCCTATAGATGATAACTGACGAGGTCACCAATTAAATGATAAATCACTGTGTAAACTGATTCATTGATGTACTTACCGAGACATGATAACTTTGATAAATACACTCTGATTTCTAAAGATATAGGCAATGGACGTACCTGAAGTCTTTAAAATGATATTTCACTTGATAATACTTATGCACAATGGAAACGATAGACTAGGCCCCGATTCTGCTAAAGAAATGTAATTATAGGTAAATGCAGTTAGTAAACAATATTTACTCCCGAAATTTATGACTTTAATAAAAATTGATTAATTAAAAAGCTTCCATAATTCGAATAATTCAATATAAGATAAGTTACAACAAAATGATTTGAAAAATAAATCAATTAGGGTTATTGAACTTGAAATACAACAAACTAAAACAAAATGGACCAAATTGGAATGATTGAGGTAATAATGAAAAGATTTTAATTGATATAAATGAAATATAAGTTTCTGATATTTTCAAAATGGATAATGGAAAGTGTAATGCTTCTGAAATAAATAATAGAAGGCTTAATGTCAGGAGAGGTGTTGTGAGGTTCATAAAAGCTCAAATAACCCCAACTAAGTCCAATAGACACTGATTTGAGTCATTACTCTACCCACTTATCAAAATCCATTTTCATGCTCATTTAACTTGGTTTTTCAACCCAAATAAGCTTCCATACACTAATCAAACTTGTTGAACTCACTAAACCTTGTAATTGCTTTGCAATACCCATAGTTAGATAGAAATTTCTGATGATATTTTCAAATGTCACGATTTCTTTCTTTTGCCATATTACCGTTTGATGGTCTACTTTAGAAAATCCATATCTTTCACTCCCAACCTCCAATTGAGATATAAAACCCCAATATGAAAATCTCACAAAGTCCTCTAGAACTTTGATTGTGGACACAAAAGATGATTCACATAATAAGGTCCCTAAAATTGGGCTAGAACACAATTGTGCACAACTTCGGTCCAGTCTGCGCAGTTGTAGCAAAATGACCATAACTTCTTTCACAGAACTTGGATTATGGTGGTTCAAAAGGAATTTGAAATATAACTCATTGATCTATCCACATACGAAAAATCACAATTTTTCAATGACCCAATCAATACCAATTTTTGTGTAAAGTCCCCTGTTCACAAATGCTCCCAGTTTCTATGTATTCTGCGCAGTCTTCAGTAAATTAGTCATAACTTTGTCCAAAAAACTCGAAATTGAGTAATTCTAGATCCTATTGAAATATGAATCATCAAGATATCACTACACAAAAATTCATGAATTTTTGTTGTGCCAATTAATACCAGTTTTCTCCCGAAATGACCCCTGTTTCAGGTCTGTTTACTGCTCAATAATCACATCTTCCAATCTTTTCTTCACATAACCACCCACTAAAATCACTCTTTAACTTATATAAATCAGCATAAATATCTTGATATTCATTAACAATGTCAAAGATCACAAAATGTCATTTAAAACAATCAAAATCCATCATCACACCCTAAACTTGCATGAACATGAACACCCTCCATCTTTTCTTTCTTTGAAGATGATCCAACCAATACAACATCAAAATAACTCTTGATTGCATCAAAACAACATGATTAATAATCAAAAATAAGAATCAAAATCCAAAACACAATCAAAACAATAAGATAAAGTTAGGGTTTACTCACTTGAGGCTTGAATATATGACGATGGAGGTGGTGGTTGATGTTTGTGTGCGTTGTGGGTGGTGGCTGGTGGTTGAGGGGGTGGTAGCTGGTGGATGTAGTGGTGGCAGCAAGGGCTGCCCATGGGGGTAGAGAAATGGAGAGGAAAGTGAGAGGAAAGAGAGAGGAAGACCAATCTTGCCTTTGCTACCTTGGTTTACTTGGATAAAAATCATTCAAGTAAACTTGGCTGAGATTTTAGCTTTAAAAAAATATCTTGCTAACTGTAATTAGGGCCTAATAATGGTAATTGGCGAAGCAAATGGAGTAGAAACTTGTTGGGCCGAAATTGGCCTTAAATGAGCTCTGGGTTCGAAAAAAAAAAAATCAAACCAGGTATGATTAATTAAATTTTGTTTTTCCGAAGCTCAAAATTAAATGTGATGTCATGAGAAATAATTTAATCTTTTAAATCATAATTATCGAGGCCTACTATCAATTTTTCTGAAATTAATACGGTAAATGAAACTTGAATTATAAAGTGGAGCCTAAAATTGAATTCTCCCAACCGAGATGATTAAATGAGATAAATGAATGTGAAAAATTAATAACATGCCTTAATTAAATAAATGAACATGATTTAGGGTCGGGCTATTACACCTACCATCGACAGGGTTTTCAATATGGTGCAACAAGAAGAAGCACACAAGAAGGTGATGTTCATGCGTGATGGAGCCACCGTCCATGATGCTGCCGGAGTCTTCCCCGTGAGCCACAACAAACCGAATCACCGGAACGGAGACAAACCCACTTGCCGGCATTGTGGTAAGTATGGCCACGATGAAACCGGTTGCTTCGAATTAATTGGCTACCCCCCGGTTGGAGTTCTCGGGGAGGTCGTGGTGGCCACGACAGAGGGGGAGATGGCAGAGGTGGTGGACATGCAACAGCAGGGCGAGGACGTGGAGTGTCGAGGGAAGTCGCCAACGTGATCAGCCATGAGATGGGAGACACCGAGGAAGGCAGCCACACCCCTCAGACTAGGAGCAGCAACCTGAGCTTCACACCGGAGCAAGTACAAAAAATTCTTAGTTTGATTGAACCCTCTAAATCGGTTCATGAAAGATTATCAGGTAAGGAGTTATGGCTCCTCGACAGTGGCGCGTCATGCCACATGACTGCAAACTTAGACATGCTTCAGGAAGTACGTGACGTATTGCCCATTGAAGTTGAACTACCCAATTGAGCATATACTTTGGCAACTAAAAGAGGGTTTGCCTATTTGAATTCCAATATTACTCTAAAGGATGTACTTTATGTGCCTCAATTAAACTGCAATCTTATATCTATTGGGCAACTGATTGAAGATTTATCATGTACTGTCACATTCACTAATAAACATTGTGTGATACAGGACCTTACTTCGAGGAGCCCGATTGGAGTGGGCGAGCCGAAAAGAGGGGTTTATTATTTCAAGGACAAGCCAACGACAGCAATTAAAGTCAACAAGATCTCTTCGTATGAGCTATGGCATCAACGATTGGGGCATCCCTCTAGACAAGCATTATCTAAGCTATCTCCTAGTATTAGTAACATCTTTAGTAGTCATAAAGAGGATTTATGTGATGTGAGCCTATGTACAAAACAAACACGGTCATCTTTTCCACTTAGTGAAAATATTACAATGAATAAATTTGAACTGATTCATATTGACATTTGGGGAGCATACCGTGTTAAAGCTTTGTGTGGTGCCCAGTATCTTTTGACTATTATTGATGATGCTAGTAGAGGAGTTTGGGTATATATAATGAATGACAAAAGTGAAGCATCTCAACTTATCCAAGATTTTTGTCGTATGATTCATACCTAGTTTGGTGTCAAGATTAAAACTATTAGAAGTGACAATGGTCGTGAGTTCACCTCGAGGTTTATGCAAAATTTCTATAATGATAATGGGATTGTTCACCAAAGAAGTTATGTCGATAGTCCTCAACAGAATGGAAGAGTAGAGAGGAAACATCGTCATATTCTAAATGTGACACGAGCACTACGATTTCAAGTCAATCTCCCTATTGAGTTTTGGGGAGAATGTGTGCTTACTGCTGCCTACCTAATTAATAGGACACCCTCCACAATTCTTCAAGGGAAGACTCCCTATGAGGTTTTGTTTGGTGCAAAGCCTATATATGATCATATTAAAACTTTTGGGTGTCTATGTTATGCACACAATCTACCAAGACACAAGGATAAATTTGGGCCTAGGAGTCGCAAGTGTGTGTTTATTAGTTATCCGTGTGGGCAAAAGGGGTGGCACGTTTATGATGTTGAAACCGGTGATATCTTCATCAGCCGAGATATCATTTTTTATGAACAAATTTTTCCCTTCTCAAAGCATCAAGACCCTCACAATGTGAATACTTGTGCGGAACCTGCCACTTTACCTAAATTTGGAATTCTGAGTTCACTTGGTGAACATCCAGCCGGGCTTCAGTCTCTTGGGCCAGACAATATAGACAAGGTCGGGCTGCTTCAGGGGTCTGCTCACGGGATGAGATCTGGGAGGATGCCCAGGGAGTCCACCGAGAGGGGGAGTCCCGCAGCTGCGCCAGGCCAGGATCCAATAGCGCTAGCCCAGAATCCAACAGCTTCACTGGGTCAGGGTCCAACAACTTCTTCAGGCCCAGTCGTTTTGGACACTTCTGAAATCTTGCCAGGCCCAATCGCATCTACAGACCCAACTACCCGTAATGACATGCCTGGGCCCGCATCATCCCCAGGCCCAGCAGAGACGGCAGGGCCAGTTTCACTTGAGCCCACGACTCCACAGCAAGCGCCTGGACCAATAGTAGAATCCGATGGCCCAAGATAGAACAAGCGTCCCATCAAGAAGCTCAGTCATATCACGGACTATGTTTGCTACTCGGTACATCCCAAGAACCCCTCTTCACCGGCACCACCAACTTCAAAGATATCCTCAGGTAAATCGTATCCTATCGGTTATTATGTTACATGTGATCATTTTTCTAACACCTATAAAGAATATCTTGTTGCTATAACAAGAGTGATGGAGCCTTGGTACTTCTATGAGGCAGTCAAAGATTCTTGGTGGAGAGAAGCAATGGCGAAAGAAATTGAAGCTCTAGAATTGAACCAAACTTGGACCATAGTAGAGTTGCCTCCAGGCAAGAAACCCATAAACTGCAAATGAGTATACAAGGTTAAGTACAAGTCTGATGGGAGTATCAAGCGTTATAAAGCTCGTTTAGTTATTCGAGGAGACCAGCAAATAGAAGGATTTGATTATGACAAGACCTTTGCTCCCGTGGCAAAAATGACGAGTGTGAGATGTTTTCTGGCTATTGCAGCTGCCAAAGGATGGACTTTACATCAGATGGATGTACGCAATGCATTCTTAAATGGGTATCTGGATGAGGAAGTATACATGACCATACTCCCAGGGTTCAGGACACAAGGCTATTCCAAGGTCTGCCGGTTGCAAAAATCCCTCTATGGATTGATAGGCACCTCGCCAGTGGTTTGCCAAATTATCATCAAAATTGGCTGAACATGGATTTATACGATCTTATGTAGATTATTCATTGTTTACCTACAGGAAAGGTACTATATTCATGGCCTTTGTAGTCTATGTGGACGATCTTGTGCTTATGGGCAACAACGATGAAGCTAGCAGCAACTTTAAGAGATATCTTGATGATTGTTTCCGTATTAAAGACCTAGGGCCTCTTAAATACTTCCTGGGTATTGAGGTCGCTAGAAACGCACAAGGGGTATTTCTGAATCAATGGAAGTATGCCCTAGAGATTATAGATGAATGCGGTCTTCTTGGGTGCAAACCTACGGACTTTCCTATGGAAACAAACCATAAACTTGCACTTAGTAACAGCAAGCCCCTGTGTAATACAGAGCAATACAGATGACTTATTGGCAAGTTGATTTATCTAACTATTACCCGACCCCAAATTGCATATGTTGTTCATATTCTCTCTCAATTCATGCAAGCACCTAAGGTCGCCCATCTGGAAGCAGTTACGCGTGTCCTAAGGTATCTAAAGGGGTCTGCAGGAAAAAGGGCTGTTGTTAAGCGGCAACTATGATCTACAATTGTATGCGTATTGTGACTCGGTTTGGGGGGCATGTCCTCTTACTCACAGATCACTCACAGGATATTTCGTCACACTCGGCAGCTCTCCTATATCATGGAAGACAAAGAAACAAACAACTATGTCCAGATCCTCAGCTGAAGCAGAGTACCGTGCTATGGCAACTGTCACTAGTGAATTAATTTAGCTCAAATCACTACTGGGTTTTCTTGGCGTGTTTATGAAACTTCCCATACCACTATATTGTGACAACCAAGCAGCCATCCATATTGTCCGCAACCTAATTTTCCATAAAAGAACCAAGCACATTGAAATTGACTGTCATTTTATACGAGAACGGATACTCTCGGGGGAATTAATGCCCCGTTATTTACCGTCCAAGTATCAACTGGCGGACATATTCACCAAAGCTCTTGGCAGACAGCAATTTCAATTTTTACTAGGTAAGTTGGGCATGATCAATCCGCATGCTCCAACTTGAGGGGGAGTGTTGAAACATAGTTGTAACATATATGTGTTTTCTATTATGTAGACTCCTTATATTACTTGGTTAGCAAGCTAGGGTTAGAAGTAGATATGAGGAAGGATTTTCTATGTATAAAAGCCTAGGCAACCCTACCGTGAATGAGCAGAATTAGCACACGAAATTCCTTTGTTTCTTTCTTCAATTTCCTCACTCTAAATTTCTTCATTCATTTTGAAGGCTTCTCCGATGTTTACGCAACCCCATTGTCAGAACCTGCAAAATACAAGAGACAACAAATATCGTTACGTACCAACTACAACATGCACTACCAAAACTATAACATGTATTTATTCACTTGTCTCTTTCAGTATTGAAAACGACTTCCACAGCTTGGGTTCTACATATGTTTACCAACTAATTACAATATGTACAACTGGGTATACCTCTATTGAAACTGTGACAAACACAATGGGGTTCCCAAACATCCACATACCTAATCTACCCTAATCATAACACCACAAGTTAGATGCAATGATTAATTTTGACACCAACTTGGGTGTTGTCTGTATTTCCCAACTAATCACAAGAGGTACAATTGGGTATACCTCTATTGAAACTATGGTAAACACAATGCGATTTCCAAACATCCAAATATCTAATCTGCCCCAACTACAACACCGCAACTTAGATGCAAATATTAATTTTCACACCGACATTCTTTGCATCTGTTTACCAACTAATCAAAAGAGGTACAACTGGGTATACCTTTAATCAAACTACGATGAACACAATGGGGTATCCAAACATCCACATATCTAATACACCCCACTAATAATACTGCAAGTTAGATGTCATCATTAATTTTGACACCTACTTTATTTGTATCTGTTTACCAATTAATCACAATATGTAAATCTACGTACACCTGTATTGAAACCATGGTAATTGGTAAATATAATATGGTTTTCAAAAATCCACATACCTAGTCCATTCCCCAGTCTCCCTTGACACAACACCACCCCAAAAACCTCAATTCACAGCAAACCATTCCATTCCCAGAAATTTCACAATTACAAACCACAAAAGCATCCACAACACCAACCTTTAACGTACCCCATCAAGATTTTCGTAATTCATTACGGGATTCAGGGATTGACAATCACTTACCTCCAATTCAATCTTAATGGACCCGTTTAGGGGCTAAATGGCGCGGTTTTGGAGGTGCTTTGCGATCTCCTTCTTCTATTCCTATGGACTCCCTGTTCCTCGTCACTAGCACTCAATCCCCCTGATCATCTACCTCGTTAGTACTGCTCCTATTCTTCCCCGCTTTCTTTACTGCTCTTCTTCTTCCTCACTTTCTCTCTCTTCCATGCCCTATCATTGCTCTACACAGCGCTACTTGTGAATGGGAACGAGAAGCTTGAGTTTCTCATTGAAGAACTGCTTCACTCTCTTTCCACAATGCCAAACTAAATACCCATTTGATGATGGACATTTTGGTAATTCAACTTTACATTGGAATGTTCCTCACTTGGTTTTCCTTCCAAATCCAACACTAAGTTGTAAAAAAAAATGGGTTTGTTGGAGTTTGTTTAATGTACGACCTGTTTGTAAATTTCCCCCCAAAAAATATTGGTCCCGGATTTGACATATTGATTGTATGATTTGGTTAAATGTTGATGTTATGATTGGGCATGTTATTTCAAGCCTTCGGTCTACTATTAATGGTAATTAGTTAGGGCATGTTCTTTTCGTTGATAAATTAGGGCTGATGAAAGAGTGAAGTTGGTTGAAGTGGGTTGGAGTTGGTATTTTTTGTTGAAGTAGGTTGAAACTGGTTGAAATGGGTTGAAGTTGATACATTTTTTGAAATTGGTTAAATAGTGAGAATATAATTTTGAAGGAGGTGGGCTGATGTAACGCCCCCAATTCCTAATGCCTGATTAGTCTAATCTAATTATTGATAAATTATTGATTAGCAGCGGAAATCTTTTGATTGGAGGCATTAACGCCGTTCCGTAACGGAACAAGGCTAACTGAAATTGCCTGTATCATTACGTTGCCCATTTAATTACCCGTCTCACCAAATAAGTGAAATAACATGGGTTGAAGCATTTGTAAAGTTTCTGATACACATAATCACTCAACGTATGATTACCGAATATTAACAAACGCAACATCCAAAGGAATATACAACCATCAGGTTCTTCGCAGTGCTAGCCTATAAATCACTGTGAGCATTTGGCTAGTGAAAACTCGGCAAAAGTAATTGGAACTTTCCTTCACTTCTTGCTACTCTCCGGTTTGTCAGGATGAGGACTGTTTACTGATCCCTTACCTAAAACAAAAAACATAAAAACATTTGAAATATGAGCCGAAGCTCAGCGTGTACATCCCTATGCAATAAAATAAGCTTTGAGTTAAATTAGTTGGGTGCCCGCATTTCAAAACATTTTGTTTGGGAAACAGGAGAGAGAGAGAATGTGTGAGTAAAGATGATTTGTCATTTATTATCTGGAGGTGGACCTCTGCTGACATTTGCAGCGATCTTGAGATAAGTGCACACCTCCCAGGTCGATCGGAAAGCCTGAGTTGCAGCCGCGTGGGTAAATTGAAAGGCATAAGCCCTGATGTTTGATAATTGATAAGGCCACTTGCTTGGTGAGAAAATATTGCATAAAATGATTCATTGTATTAACATTGTATTGATTTAGCATAGTTTGATATAGATGTGAGTTTTCGAAGAGCACAGGCAATGTATGTATTTGGTCTTTGAAAATCTCTCTCCGTTTAAGTGAAAATTGCTTGTTAGCAGCTTGAAGTGACAGCAGTGGCCTCACTTTTGCGCCAAAGATGTCATTTTCTCAATTAGTGCGAGATTAAGAAGTTTTTATTAAATTTCTTGGCTTAATGCATGATTTCAATTCCCTTGACTTCTCTTTTTATTATTAGTGTAGCAATCATTATCAACTCAATTGGGTTCCATTTTATTTTGTTTTTGTTCCTCTCCTTTACCCGACTCACGATCTTTTAATACGTGCTATGGTGACATAATGGTGTGACTCATCTTGAGTTAGTTATTAACGGCGTTATCGATCATTATCATTGTTGTTATTATTATTACTAGTATAGACCCGTGCTTTGCACAGTGATTTATAAAATATAGAATAAGTTATTTACAAAATACACATAGTTGCTATTATTATTTAGAAAAGAAGACACAAATAAGCTACTTAGTAAGTGATGTTGTTATAAGTAGAAATAAATTTTCACTATAAAAATTTAATAAGCCTAGTTATTATAGTTAGAATTTTTTAGTATTATATAGTTTTTTATCCTTTTCTTTTAGGGGATTTTTATCTTTAAAAATATATCTATTCTGGTAACAATTCATTCAAGTTATCTCAATATGTAGTTACAATACGTCAAAATTAGTCATCCTTGATGTGCTTAGGCTCCTCCTTTTCAAATCATGAAGTTAGGTGGCCTTTTGTTGGAAAATATATCATCGAATTCTTCTTTTGACAACATATCTCCTAAGGTTAGTGTTCCACTAAAATCATAAGTTGCAACACAAATGAGTTTGTAGATTTAGGACTATAGATTTAGTAATTTTAGGTGATTTGAATTAAGCAAATTTTATTTTTTTGGAAAAAGGGGGACTGTGAAAATAGTTGATGGATTTAGAAAAGTAATAAAAATTATCATATATGGTAGCTGGTCTATTGATTTGAAACTACTTACCAATTTATATAAGTTGTTCCCTCTCAGAATAAAAGATAATGAGTTAGCAGAAAGGTGCATGTTAGGATATTCTAGTTAAATCATGGATCATAATTAGTTGCAGCATATTACCCACATAGTTTTGACTATCTGACTGTCTGTTTAGTTAACCCATAATTTAAAAACCCAAAAATAGTATTTTCAAATTTGTTCATTCGATTAGCTAACCTAAAATGGGGTTATTTTATTTCTTGAAGTTAGAAGGACCCATCAAAATCTCAATTAACACATGATTTTTAAAAAAAAAAACCCCAAGAAATTAAAATTTTCTATAACCTTACCTTGTGATTTGTGTCTGAAGTTAACTATATGACATGTTTAATAATTTTGAACATTTGTCATGATTTATGAAAAAAAAACTACAAATAGTATTCAAGAATGCATTACAGTATTTTACTAAACGATAAAAACTATTACATTGATTCAAGCATTCATTACAGTATTGAATGTATGCCATGATAAAAAATATATAGAAATAGTATTCAAGTATGCATCGTAATTTCTAACTAAACAATGAAAATATTCAAGCATACATTATAGTTTCTAACTGAACAATGGAAACAGAAAATTACATTGATTCAAACATACATGTAGTATTGAACGTATGCGATGATTTTAAAGAGAAAACTGAAAAATTATATTTGTTAATGTTGGAGGCATATTTTGAAGGTGAATAAGTTAATAAAAATTGTTCTAAAGACTTTATAAATTAGGATCAACTTTTTAATATTAAACTCATCTCATATATCCATTAATGTAATTTGATCCTACTACAAGCGTTCCTAACCCAATGAAATCCCCGAACACCCCCTCCATATTGTTCTAAAGTCCAACCTAACCACCTCACTTAATTTCCAAAATAGCAAAACTTTTGAAGACATAGAGGACTATACTCTTATCTACGTATGTAAAAATGGAAGTTAAATTTTTTGGTTTCTTTTATATATCTTAATAGTAACTTTTGTAAATTATGAAAATCATATTATAATTTGTAGTATAGATATTTGAATTTTTTAAATTGATGTAAGTACATAGGTCACCAAATAATTTAGATACATGTAAAATAGTTTGCATTCTTGTTTCCATAAAAAATTTGAAACGCCAAGGAAGAGGATCAAATTATTAGAGTTTTTCTTGTAAAAAAACAAAAATCCATAAATGAACAACATAAATAAAACATGAAAGAATTTAAACACAATTAAGTTACTAATACAATATAATATAATACAAGCAAAATTTTTTTAACCTAAGTCATAAATCAGACGGAAATAATTAAGAATATAAACGAATCAAACCAAATACCACCACTATTAATCAAGCCTGACAAAAACTACATCTAAAAAAGTGAGATTACGAATTGTAGCAATAAATCAATGATGACGTCAATTAGTGAAAGATTAAATATCAAGAAAAGAAAATTAAGCCACATATAGGAAGGAATTACAACAAAAAAAAGTACAAAAATTTCAGTCAAATACGATCAAGCATTTTGACACTACTAATCAGAAAAGAGAAGGTCACTTGCTAACGAATTAACAAATTAATACAAATAAATATATGAGGAAGGAAATGCTAATTATTATATTTCTGGAAGTGAGGTAAAAAAGATCACTTTGACAAACAAGAGCAATGAGCAAGACAACACAATTGATTTTAACTATGAGACATATTCTAATGTATAATTTCAACTATGAGTAAGAACTACTTGACTATTTACACTAATATTGAAGGTTCAAGAATGATATCTGTTTTATCTATCATTTCCATTGTTATTTGTTACTAACTACTTCATAATTCATATTTCCATAATTATGGAATTATTCTTTATTGGATTTGACTTTATTATTTAAAATAATATAAAGGTATAGCCACTCCATAATCTTTATTTCAACCATTACAGAATTATACTTCCTGAGATTATACTTTCCTAAGATCATTTCCTTAGTTGTTAATGATTTTTTTCCACCATTACGGAATTATACTTCCTGATATTATACTTCCTGGAATTAATCTTTTTCTACAATCTAGTGGTGATAAGGAGACGGAATGAATTCAAAAGGTTTAAGAAGGATATTTTTTATAATTTTCATAATCACTAATTATTACATAATAATTCATTTTAGAAAAAAAAACTCCATAATCCTCATTTCGACAATTATGAAATTATACTTCATAAGATTATACTTTCTTATGATCATTTCCTTATTTAACATTTTTTTCCTTACTACTATGTGAGAGAATTGAAAATTATAAAATTAATTATTTATCGGATGGTTGTGATGAGGAGAGAGAATGAATCCAAAAGTTTGAAATCTCTAATTAATGAGAATGCAAGAAAATTCCACATCATCACAATATTGCTTTTATATAGTATAGATTATTAGAATTGTGATTATTTTGGGTAATAGTTATTATTAACTATATTATTACGATTATTACTTTTCTCTTTAACGAGTCATCGTTAGCTATTAAACTTTGGTTTATGATAGGTTTTAAGGTGATTTCATGAACTTGGTTTCATGTTCAAGTCGAGTTCCAACCATAACATTATTCATTAGTAAAATAAAACAACATAGGCATGTTATGTTAGTAACTCCACTTTACCAAGCTACTTATTCCTTTCCCACTCCTTTAATAACCAAATTCCTAGAATCTTACTAAACCTCATGCTTAGTTCATGATTTTCAAATATTCAAAGCCACTATATGTCCCTCCATTCTCCTATCTCTCATCCTCACTTGGGAAAATTAAATCTTGTCATGTACTTATACAACAACCTAATACATATGTTTATATCTCTTTATTTTCATTTGATTATCACCAAAGATTTGCTTAAATGCCATTAAAATAACTCAGTAAACTTAGACTTCACTCACACATCTAACCTTATCTCCCCAACTCAAGACAATATACGCCAAATACACAAAATTTCATTGGCTCTTATTAATTCTATTCAAATGTTCACTTTAATCTGCTTAAAACGCCCAATTCAATTGTAATCAAGCTTGTATTTTTATACTCAATCACAACCCTAATCACCAAGCTAAGGTCATAACTTAACACACCTTAACCATATATATATATATATATATATATATATATATATATATATATATATAAATATATATATATATATATATATGTAAATTCTCTATTTAATCGACAATTAACTCATTTAATCGCTAATCAACAAAATCAACATAAACATTATTCAAACTGTAAATCCTAATTTTTCAATCTCTTGATCCCAACTCATCCATCCAACATAATTTTTATTTTGATTTCATTCTAGTAAGCACCACAATCATCTCAACCTCATCAAAATAATATCATCAAGCCCAACTTTATCACCAAACATCTTCCCCTTAATACCATGTTCATCCCCAAACTCATTTCATCCATCCAATTGCACAACCAAAATTCAAGAGAGTCATAAATTGACATTCACAAAAGCTAAATACGTCATTTAATCCAAAAAAATATCATTAACACATGAAACTCAATTTTATGGGATTAGGGTTTCACAAATCACACCTTTCACCCACTTGAATTCACTCAAAGAGATGAAGAAAGAGGGAGGTTGGTGGCACTGGCTAGCAGGGACCCGCGGAGATGGCGGCGATGTGTGGCATCGAGCGGTCGTGACCGGCGCACAGAGGGGTAGCGAAACAGGGGAGGGGGGTCGGTTTTCAGGGCACAGAAGGGGGGGTCTGTCGGGTTAGCAGGGGAAATTTTTGGGAGGGGGGGGGGTT
>JACYFF010003369.1:78169578-78194335 GCA_017589665.1 Selenicereus undatus
AATAATAATAATAATAATAATAATAATAATAATAATAATAATAATAATAATAATAATAGTTGTAGTAGTAGTAGTAGTAGTAGTAGTAGTAGTAGCAGTAACAACAACAATAATGTTGAACCCTGGGGATGAGAACTTGAAACCCCCCAATAATGGGAGAGTTCAAGTTCCAGGGGTTTATGGAGAAACTTGACTCCCCCAGGTATCAAGTTCCTTTTCCCAAATTTATCACCAAACATTAAGAAATGGAATTTGAACTTTGAGGATTCAAGTCCCCAACTCTTTTTTGCTCACCAAACACCCCCTTATGGTTACTACTTACTACATCAAGTAGAAGAAATTATTCAGAGAGACGTGGCCTATCTTCTTACGGCTAGCTTCAAGTGGTCCGTTGGCAAGGTAAAGCTGAATATTCAAGTTTCCTTTTTTTTTTTTCCCGGCCCCTCAAACGTAGCGCCGTTGTCACACGTCCTAGACAGAACGTTGCGTTTTGGGTGCACAAAAGACCAAAAAACAAAGGGGACGCAGGACGGAACGCCTCCCAATTCCGTCCTCCATTTGGCCATTTCCTTCCACACGTGGCATACACTCGGGAAGCCGCCTGTCCCTCGCAGATCCCACCTGTGGCACGAATAGCATGGGCTGGAAGCGGCCTAAGGACTCATTTTTGATCAGTTTCCGATTGGGACAGAAGAAAAAAAAAAAGCTAAGACTTCGTGCAACAGAATAATTGTAAGCTTGTTAAGCGAAAGCTTGACAATAATCATCACATAATACCCATCAACATACAATAAATTTGAAATATAAAAATATTGGATATTACAATGAACCCAAATTCAAGTCAAATTTCATTCATTTATTTTGTAATTCTAACATATCATACACAAAGAAAGATAAGCAAAATACACAAATAAGAGTCTTCAAATGTTTGTAATCCATAGATACATAAACCCAAGAATGACTTTCAAGTTTCAACCCACACAAACTACACAGAAAACAGCACGAGGGAGGAAATCCAGAAGCCAATCAGTATCTGTATGACTGTATCTAGCAGCAGCACTCCTCACAGATAAAGCAGCAACATAACGCGGCCAGGCTGCAACCATCACACAACAACAACAAAATACAAACAAGTTAGTTATTTTCATTCTGTCACACAATAGTTCATTTTTGGTATACATATATTTTTCCCAAATTCAACCTGCCAACTATTTAATCTGATTCTGAAACCAAAAGTAAAGTTTAACTCGGCCTAATTAATCTGTTTAGAATAGTTCAAATTTAAATCAAAACTTGATTAACATATTTCTTTGATTTTGGATCCTCTATTGCATTGGAATTGAATTACTGTTGATTCAATAAGAAGTAGAGCTATCCCATCATAGATTTTCTTCATTCATTTACAAGACTCGAATTTGAGATCTTACTTAAGGGGAACAAATGTCAATCCACTTGAACTAACTAGTGTTGATAAAACTTGATTAACACATTTAAGATCTAAATAATACCATCCTTCAACAATTAAAATATTTATACTTATTTTTTTTAAAAAAAAGAGAGAGAGAGAGAGGGAATTGACCCTCGAGATGAAAAACATACCATCCTTCAATGAAACCCTTCTCTCCCTTCTTCTTGAGACGGAAGATCCCCTTCTTCTTGTTCTTGATGGAGCCCTCACCAGAGTTCACAGTTGGGTACCCTGTATTCAATCACCCCGAATTAATTTCAGATCAACCAAACTCAACCCAAAAATTCACTCGTAATCAATCAACGAATCAAGAGAGAGAAAGGTATAGTCCATACCAGCAGGAGGGATGTTGTCCATGGATTGTTGTTGAGTCTCTGTCTTGCTCATATTCTTGATGCTGGAGAGAGAAATTACAGAAAAGGGCTGGATATCAAAGACGCAACCAAGACCTCGTTTACAACTGCTGGCTGTAGAATAGCAGAGGAGAATACGACTGTTTATGGGGCAACGTGGGTATCCTTTATATAGAGGCAAGAAGATAGGATGGGAACATGAGAATAGATGGGACGGCCGCAGTAGGTGACTGATTTTTCTGAGGAGGGTTCCTTGAGAACGCATTTATATTATTTTTTTTATTTACTTTTAAACAACGCGTTTATATATAAAATTTTAAAAATTTGAACTTAGTTCTAGCTACATAGTTTAGGTTTCTTAGTTCTTACTATTCTTTGGGTTGGTCAAATTTTGCCTAATCAAAAGACCTTATCTAACTTCCCTGTATCAACCACCATGTCAAAGGGAATTTTTTTTTTAAAAAAAAGGATGATGGGGGGTGATGAGTCATTAGTTTAGTTTAGTCTTATTTTTTAAAATTGGCATTGAAAATATGGGTCTATTTTTTACTTATATAGACATCTATTATTTTTAAATCTAATAATAATAATAATAATAATAATAATAATTATAATAATAATTATTTACAAGGAATATAAGCTAAGAGGAGATTTTAAATTTCAAAATTCAAAACTCAAGTCACAAACAGATGGTAGAGGTATATAGTCATGTTCAATAAATTCTAAAAGTTAGTAGGATCTTAGGAAGTAATTAATACAACCCTTAAATTTTAACCTGAAATTAAAAGGAATAGTATGTAAGCGCTCCTTGTTTAAAGATTGTATTTTTTTTTTTTTTACCAAGCTAAATTAACTTGTAAGACAACTTCAATATTTTAGTTAAAGACGGAAGGTACTCATAAAATACAAAATGAGCAAAGCTAATCAAAATGTTATAACATATAATCAAAATATACTCATGGTTCAAATAAATATCTTAAGAATCTTCTAGGGACTTATATTATATACATATAAATACAACGAACTTTAGGCTGCTTTGTAAGGGTGGATGTGTAACAGGTCATAAGTTTGGAAAGAAGGCATATGCAAAGCTGGCTGGATGTCTGCTTATTGCTTGAAAAGGATCTTTCATTTGTTTTTTATTTATTTTTTATTTTTTCCTTCCTAAAAAGAGAGCCACCCTACAGGCCTTTAGGTGTTTTAGAAAAGTACAAATAAAGGTGGCTTCTCCTGGTGGAGAGGAAAAAACTAAAATTAAATTCCAATAGATTGTATTTTGGAGAATCTAGTCCCCATTAATGAAAGGCAAAAGTTTTTTAAAAACAAGCAGCCTCCATGAGGAAGCACTTTAATGTTTATGGGGGTAAAGGATTTTTAAAATCAAAACATTGGATTTAAATAGATTCAGATTTCTTTCTTTTGTTTTTTTTTTTTTAAATTTGGGACACAATGATCTTGACAAGATGTAAATATTAAAACGATCTTGATACTGCTGTATTTTCAGACCCAATTTTAATTAGTTTAGTTATAATCAATTAAATTATATTCGTTTATTTTGGTGCGAATGAGGCGTAAAGGTCAATGCAGTCAGAATTTGAATTTAGGTCCTTCATAACAACTAATAGAGACTTTACCAGTTAAACTAACTGGTACCTATAAATTATATTTAATTTAGATACTAGTAAGATAAATGATCTATTCAATATCCACATAAGATCTGGCCGGACTTGTGGTCTTTAAATCGAATGGGTTTGCACTGTGTGTTGCTTGGACCCAAAGAATATATATTTAATTAATTCTAAGCAGAGTCAATCCAAATATGACCTATTATTATTCCGAGTAAGAAATATAAATCCCATTTTCACATTTCTCACGAATTTTATTAGTATTTATAAATGCTATAGTGACAACAATATTTTAGATTAACATCTCTTAATTACAATGCACGTAACATTTCGCTTTTGACTTCTTGAGAGAGCTTAATTGAATATACTTACCTTATTTGCGGTTTGATAGAAAATTTACATGGCTAATAGCCAGTGGCAAAGCCAGGAATTTGAGAGAGGGGTGTCGGAAATAAAATGGTAATCTTGGTTACATGATATCGTTCCCACTTTTTTCATTCAATAAGGATCTTTCGAATTTAGAATTTGAAGAGAATGATGGTTCTTTAGTTATCTTTTTGAAGTATCTATGTAGTTTGACTTAGAATTTAAATTAATTCACAAATTAAACAACTTTACAATTAAAATTGACAAATTAAATTCATAAATTAAAGCTGAAAAAATAAATTAACCTTAAGTTAAAGGATTAATTAACAAGTTGAACTACAGAGGTTAATAAAGTGCTATCTTTTTGAAATATTTATACATTTTGACCTAGAATTGAAATTAAACCCAAAAATTAAACAAATTTAAAATTAAAATTCACAAATTAAACTCACAAATAAACTTTAAAAAATTAATTTACAAATTAAAGATTGAATGATAAATTGAAGTCAATTACATTACTAAACTTTGAACTTTAAATTGGAGAGATCTATTGGTCAAAAGAAAAGAAAAAAGGTTATAACTAAAAAAAAAGGACAAAGTTGAACGTGAAACCCAACAGGATTTGAAACTGCGACCACCTCAACCAAATGGCTAGGTTATACCCGTTCCAACCAGTCGGCCACAGACATCTCACTAAATGCATTTGCCACAATAATTATTTATACCGGTTTTATATTTTCAGCATACTAATTTTTTACAGCTGGCGGGAGAGGGGTGTTAGTTGACACCACTGACACCACGCTTCCTCCGCCACGGCTAATAGCTCCACAATATGCGTAATTCTATGTTGACGATATGCAACCAACCAATTTATTTTTCATTGTGTTTTTTCGTTTCATTAATAAGCTCTAAAGGAGCTAAAGAAAATAATACAGTAAAACTAATGTCTACAACATAAGCATTTTATAACTTTCCATAATATAAACCAAAAACCACCTAATATACCTAAAACAACCGTCTTAATTTAAAATCCGCGCAAAAAAGAGTATAGTACTCGATCACATAAATTATACTTCATTGTGTTTGACGCAGGAGAAGAGGAGCCTTGAAGTAATAGTAAGATTGTCTCCGTGTGATAAAAAGTTGCGGATTCGAATATTCGAATATTAGACTTCCTTGAATACTGGAGTGTTTTTTTTTTTTTTTGGGATATGTGTGTTTCAGGGAGGCATCTAGAGATCTTTTGAGAAGTTATAATTGTAACAAATGGAGGTTATTTGTCGGAATGTTTTACGCGCATGGGAATAGTGAGGGGGAAAAGGTTTGTCAAAGCAAAGACGCGTAGTCAATTTGACAAATATTGTGGAGATAAAGTTATGCGCGTTCAACTACTTTTTTTGTCGTTGATTCAATTCGACATTGAGTTCGTCCGCACGTGGCAGTGCGCCATGCGCTGCTTGCCGTCATTACTCGTGATCTTTGTTCCTTAATCAAGTTATACAAGATATTGACCTTCATTTTATATTGACATTTGATTGCCACTTAATGTCCATGGTAAAGATTCTTGGAAAGAAAGGTTTTCAACGGATAGGATTTTAGAGGACACGTGATTTAGTGGACGTGTATGTACTTCCGTTGTTTTTTTTTTTACTTTTTCTTGCCTGATTTTGGGAAGTGCTTAAAAGTATTTGCAAGTTTTTGAAGGCTTGACGACATGAATAGCATTTTGAGGCTTGGTTTGAAGGCATGGAATCCTCCCAATTATCCAAACTTGAGGTCTCCGGGAATGGTGTAAGATTCAAACATTTATAAAGTGTCTCGTGTACTATAAGCCCCAAATAAGGGTTGAGTGTGAAGAAAGATAAAAAAAAATTGTGCGAATGTGAGACTGGAGATGTTACAAATATGAGGTCATTTTTTTCAACTTATGAGGAATATTTATTATAAGCATTCAACATGATTAAGTACAATTTAGTACTATTAAACACTTACTGAAAATACTAGTTATAATTTATTGAATAATTTAGCATGTTTCAACATGTTTCAGCATAATTCAATATGTTTTAGCATGTTTCAACATAATTTAATATATTTTCACATGTTTTAGCATGATTCAACATGTTCCAGTAATAAACATCAATAAATACTTTTCATAAGTCGAAACATGCCTCTAGTTACATGAGATTGATGAGAATACTTAGTGCTACAAGTGTACTCAATTGTGATATATCTTTTCTATTTTAATGGATGTATCAGTTATCACCGTTTGTGATTTTTTTTCCCCTCAATGTGGAGGGAATTTTTCCGTTATTGTGTGTCAATCCTTCTCATATAGTGGTTTTTTTTTTTGTTGGGTACGATTGAGATGCAAAAACCGATGTAGATGGAATTCAAACTTAGATATCTAATAACAAGTTCGAACTCAACTGACACCCACAATCCTTCTCTTATAGTCATAACAAAAACATTTTAAATTATTAACAACTAACCCCTTCATTTTTAGTTAAAAAATGTATAAAAGTCTATATAAATCTTTATATTATAAGTGCAAAGATATTGAGGGGTTTGAGAGGCCAACAAATCCCCGTCCTTGACATCTCGTGTGTTCCCAGCTAGAGGAGAAAGCTTTTGAAATTTAATTTCTAAAGGTAACTGACTAACCATCCCCTTATCTAGTTATACCCTACGCTCCCCCTCTATTTGCTATCCACTTCAAGCTTTTCTAGCTGTTCCGAAAAATCTGCTACCCTCATCCTTCTCTCTGGTATCCTTCAATTAATCCGCCTTTAAATCCACCCTTCACATTTTCTAACCTGTATTTCACTCTTCCTCCTTGGCTGTTCCTTGCAACTCCCTTCAATCTAGCTCTCAAAATGGTGAAAAGTTATCCCAAATTTGAGTTAGGGTTTGGCAAAATTGGGTTGGAGCTAATTATGATTTCGAAGGCTTCGACGTCGAAGATGTCGGCGACTGTAATTAGGGTCATCGAGGCTGATGTCATGGGCTTGTTTTTGAAGGAGAAAGGGCTGTGTATATGGGAATTACTATCGATGATTTTGTCACGGATGCTATTATTAGTCAACTAGTACTCTCAAAATCATACCAAGGATATTTGGCTCTTCATCGCTTCTACTGATCGTTTTCTCAAGTCATTTATATCTTTTGCTTTTCACAGGTTAACAATTAGTCCCGCGCCACTTCGCTGATCTTAGACCAAATAGACCACTGTTTTGTTCCTAAATATATGAGTTTCACTATTGCTGCTTTTAGTTTGTTGTTATGTTTGAAAATGGTAAAAGATTGCTTGCATAGGCTATTTTAAATGGCAAATTTGGAACTACAATCCATGTCCAATGTGGTGTATGCAACAGATATTAATATCTTGTGCTCGAAAAGGAAAGGATGGTGGTTTGGTGATTAGTGAAGTAGGGAGGTGATTATCCTATCCGTCTTTAGAGTATTGTCATTGTTAAAACTTAATTAGTATTTTATTCAAACATGAATAGTAAATGAGTACCAATTATTAGAGTTGATAAAGTTTTTAAAAGTTATTACTACGAAGCTTAAGATTTATTGTAGTCTATCAGTGCTTGGTTCTTGTGCAAATTTAGCCTCTCACCACAGATGAGGATACATGTTTGTGAGTTACACTACAACATCCATTGCTCTGATGGGAGAGGATTGCCCCTTACATAGCCCCTAAAAAAATATTACTGTATGATTGAATTTGTTCCGTTTTAGTTCCATGTCTCATGATTTTACTTTAAAATTTAATATTTATTTTCATCTTTCATCAATTTTTTATTCCTATTATGCACTACTTTGGTTTCTATGTTTGGATGATTGAGTTGCTTTATTATTATTAATCATCAATTGCATCTTTTATTAATCTCTCATGCATATTGTGTACTACTGTTTCTTTTCTACCTTGAGATATGAGTATTCCTTTATATTATTAAATTAATTTTCTTTTACTCTAGCACTCCAATTTTTTAATTTTTTTTTTCCAACTTAAACAACCGCGCAAACGTGCAGGCACGAACTTGTAGGATCAAATGTATATTTTTGTGGATAGATAAATGTGATTAGATCCTACAAAAACGATGTCCAGCTCCGATGGAAAAAGCAACGCGACAGAAGGTCGTCGGACAGTATCAGAAGATCCGACGGATAAAGTGGCGAATTCTGACGGATTTTTTAATTTCCGACGGAAATATTTTCCGTTGAAAATTCCGTCGGAATCCGTCGGAATTTCCGTCGAAAATCGGGCAGATTCCACGAGGCGGCAGATTGCCTGGCTTTTTATTGCGGGGGAGGGAAATTTTGGCCGGTGTTCACATGGGAAGAGAGAGAAAGTGAGTTTCAAAGAGAGGGAGGGAAGAGAAGGAAGAGAGAGAACGGTGGAGTATTGAAAATTTCGATCATCGCAAAATTGAACGGTAAGTTATTTTTCGGTTGATTTGTTGTTTAAAATTGAATTATTTAAGATAATTGATATTATTTATGGTACTTGATTTTCCAAGTTTTGCCGCCGCCACCAATGCCACCCGTGCCGCCGCCGGTGGTTGCCCACTTGATTTTTCGGGTATTTAAAGGTTAGTAGAATTGTTGTGTTTTGAAATTGTATTAATTTGATATGTGATGTTAATTTTTGTGAATTTTAATCTTGAAGTATATTTATCTAGTTTAATTAATTTATTTTTTCCGTAGAATATAAATGTGAATTACGTTAATTTTTTTTAAATTAATAAAATATGTTTATTAGAATAAGTGAAGCAAAACATGTTAAGTATGTACATTTAAAATAATTATCTAATTGTTATAAAATGTTAAATATGTTAAGCATGTATAATATGTTTTGTTAAAGTGAATAATTTAAGTTTGTTTATTTTTTGTTTGATTTGTGTTATATGTTAATTTTTTGTAAGTATGTGAAGTGTTTGTTTTTTGAGGTATGTTTAATTTTTTTTTATGATTTGTTTGAAATGTTAAGAATTTTTGTTATATTGTTGTAATATTTAGGTATGTTAAGTATATATTAATTTAAGTTTGCTAAGTATGTTAATAGTATTTTGTTATTTTTGTTTGGTTTGTTAATTTGGATGAAGTGTGAAAAACAATAATTTAATTTGTGGTTGATGTTTAATTAGGTTTATTTGGATAAATAATATTGTTATGTTAAATTTATTTTTTTAATTAAGATATATCTTTAGTTACATTAATTGTTGTATTTTAGGTTTTGTGAAAATTTATTTAAGAAACCCGGGGATATACAATGTGAACTAAAATATAAGTTTATTTATATGTGCCATTAGTGAATATAAAATTTATACTAAATAATGTAACTCTAATTTAATATCTAATGTATGTTGTGTACATTAATTTTTGGTAAGCATGTGAATAATATTCTTTTTTGGAGATATGGTTAATTTTTGGTATAATTTGGTTGATTAGTTACATATTTTTAGTTTATTTTGTGAATGATTAATCACTACAGTTACAATTTTAAATGTTTCGGATAGATTTTGGATGAGTTTTGAAATCATTTAAAACCGTGAAAAGAAAGAGAGAGAGAGAGAGAGAGAGAGAGAGAGAGAGAGAGAGACCAAGGAACAGAGAGAAAGAGGAGAGCATATTTGGATAATTTATTTAATCCGCTTTGATTTGTTGGTATTTAAAGAGTAGTGTAATTGTTGTATTTTGAAATTATATATATTAATTTTGTATGTGTTCTTAACTTTCATAAAATTAAATTTTGACGCATATTTAATTTGGATAATTTATTTAATTTATTTTTTCTGTAAAATATGGATGTGAATTATATTAATTTTTAATTTTATTTGTAAAGTATTAATTTGAATAAGTGCAGTAAAATATGATAAGTATGTACATTTATAATAATTATAAAATGTTGAAATATATTAAACATGTGTAATGTGTTTTATTTTAGTGAACACTTTAAATTTCCTAAGTATGTTTGATTTTTGTTTCATTTGTGATATATATTAATGTTTTGTAAGTATGTGAAGTGCAGGTTCTTCTAGTCAAATCAACTTGAACCCTGATGATGAAGAGGACTCCTAAAATGACAATGACGATGATCCTACAAATTTCTCTGACTCTGATTAGTTTATATGATCTGCGTGGAGTTTATGTGATCTGCGTGTAGATCCAAAACAACTGTGTTTTATGACCAAAATAATTGTATTTTATGAATGTCGTGATTAATATTTAATTTAGCACCTTTTTTTGGTAGATATAAAACTTTATATTTGGTAATTATTACATGTCGTGACATATTTAGGTTTTTTTTTTGTTTTTGAGAACCAAAAATTAATTTTTTAAAAAGAATTTTTTTTAGGGGGAACCCCTCAAAAACCTGCTTGGACCTAGAACCACTGTCTGATGGCCTGACCGACGGGTGTTTTTCGTCAGAAATTCCGTCGGACTATTTTCTGCAATGAGCTGAATTCCGGCGGGACATTTCGCGTTGTATTTTCCATCGGAAAGCCATTTCTCTATCGGAAAAATGTTCTTTTTCTGTCGGTATTTCCGTCGCAAATCATATGTATTTTTGTAGTAGAAAAAAGGAAAGACAGAGTGGATTTGATGCCTGCGTGGAGACATGCAAGCATGGTCAAACCTATTTGCGTTGGTCTGTTTGTTACCAGAAACCCAACTACCAGATGTTGAATAAATTCAATGAAACTCATTCTATAGCAAGATGTTTTTCAGCTACGTATCACTAGTGCTATCAAAAATTCAGGTTTGGCTTGAATTTTGATCGTATAAATTAGGTCACATTAAAATTTGGATGAGAAGTTGAATACTGGTATCTGATATTCTTTCGAATCTGATAATTTAAATAAGATTAAATTTGAGTTAAAATTGAATTTGGACAATAGAAATATAAAAAATATTGTGACAACATTTAAAATTCAAACAAAAAATTTACTAACATACTGATTTGTTTTTGGATCAAACGGGAATTCAATTTAGATAAATATTTGTCAACACTACGTGTCACCCATGGAGTGTATTTATAAGACGACAAATCATATAAAGTTACAAAATAAAAGACGATTACGTCCCACATAATTGATTGATGATTAAATAAATAATAGATGACATAATAAAAATTGCCAACGTGATTTTGTTGCTTCATGTTGGAAGTAAAGGTTTTATTTTGCTGACCGTTCATAGCATGATTCTTTCAACCGTCGCATTTGACTACACATTTGTCATTTTATTAACAATTAAACAGGCTTTGATGACGACATTAAGTTACCAAATCCATCTTCTGTATTAAAAAAACAAGGTATGCATATGCATGATGCTAATTGCAAGAAGATAACGCAGTCAATAACACATCGGAGAAAACTCTAGAGAGAGAGGGAGAAAAACTCTAGAGAGAGACGTAGGCCCTAGTGAAATCAACCCCTATGAAGAAGCCTCCTGACCGCATGCTTCTTCCCTTCCATCTTCCCCTGTCAACCACCCAAGCCAGTCATCATGAACCAGTCCCATCGCCTCCCCAACTACTACCTCCCTCTAACCCCTTCATTAAACAGCAAGGGTTTCTCCACATCCCCCCTTACCCACCTTGATTTATTGCCCAAATCCACTGGCGCTCCCAGATCGGAAGAAACCCAATACTTTGACGTTTTGCAGTCTAGAAATGCACCTCCAGCCCATCTCGGTATTAATGGTGGAAATGACATCCAACAGTATCTCTAGCCTTCGATCTACCCCCAAATCGACCATGGCTTGCCTAAAATACCCCTTCGTCTTCGGTTTATTTATGGCCTGAAAGCTGTTGGCCTCCACAGCCAGACCGCAGTTGCAGAAGAGCGAGTATTGTTTTTTCGACCCTTGGGGAGTATTTACTATCCTGATCTATGCGAAGCGACCGACCCAAACAAGATCTACGACACCACTCACGAGCCTAGGCTTCAAGCTTTACCCAGAAGAGCACTCGAGTATGAATTTGATAGCTTATCCCGATCCAAGCGTCATTCTAAGGGCTGGCTCAGCAAATTAACCCAACTTAAGTGGGTTAGCAATCATGATCTACAAATTCCAGGTGATATCCCCCCTTATCTTGTAAGATTAAAGTTCAATTGCCTAGTTGCATGTCGTGGAGCTGTTAGGAGCTACATGATCATTTTGGAGTTTAATTTCTTCTTGATTTGTGTCACGATGCAGCTTCTTTTTCGAGTTTTCTGTAGTTGTTGGGAAACTACAATATATAGGTATGCTGTGTTTACCCAGAACACCCAGACTGACCATACCAATAGCTTATCTAGCGTTTTAGTGCCTATGACCGGCTCCTCCCCAACCTCCCCCCTCTCCCTCGATAACAGCCCAAATGGTAGTCCTGATCACCACGACCAGGTTCCCAGTGCTGCAGCGCTACTCATTCTGCCCAATCTAGAGAGCTACCTATGTGGGATGGAGTTCGATCTCACAATCATCGCCAACCTGATCCAGCCAGACCCAGTCCCTATGTCGATGCCCTCAAATACAGTATGGGGGGTAATGGTAATTCTCAAATCCCCCCATCTGAACCAAAACTTTGTTCTCAACTTTCAGGAGGTACTTCTCCAGGGATCCTTCCTGTAGCTCAGTCTGCAACTTGTCCCAGTCATACTAACTCCCAGTCTCCCCCACCCCACCCACTGCACCCTACCCACTTGGAGGAATTGCTTACTTATTGTCTGCTTGGGAAAATCTGGGGGGACCCTGTCCCGATCCCTGCCATTATCCATAAAACCAAAAAGGACTGACATTTTGTAAAAAGGCATATAAACTATATTGATGCTGGTAATGACTGGATTATGATCCGGTTTGCTAATTCTGAGGATATGAGACTGGTCTTTGAGCTCAGGGCATGGCATGTAAATGGTCTAAACTTTGTCATTCAGAAATGGACCCCCTTTTTTGACTCATATTCTGCTGTTCTTGCACATATTGACCAGTGGGTTAAAGTACCTAGGTTGCCCTGGGAATTTTGGGATATTGACTCTTTAACTGTCCTTCTTAAGTCAGTGGGCCCTGTAGTCCGTGTGGACTAAAACACTTTGTTATGCCTGAAAGGCAAGTTTGCACGAGTCTACCTTAACATCGACATCACCTATCCCTTGCCTAGTAGTCTAACCATTGCAAAGGGGACTTCTTCCATGAGAGTCCCCCTAATTTATGAGGGGCTTCATGAAGTCTGTCCCTTGTGTGGAGGGGAAGCTCATTAACTGGACAACTGTCCTAAACTCCCGGCTCAACAAAAAGTCCAAGTTGTGGTCCAAAAATTTGACGAAACTAGTGACTGTCAAATCCACAAAGAACCCTTGTCTTCTAACCCTAGTCAGCCAACTGAGATTGATAATTGGGTCATGGTTTCCCCAAAGAAAAGAGTTCGAACTGCCCTTGGTCCCTGTACTAAAAAGTACTCGACCCTCAAACCCCAGGACCCCCCTTTTGGTAGCTCAACCTCCGCTTCCAATTGATACTAGGCAGACTCAGGACTCTAAGATGGTAGACTCAGGCACTATTGACACCACTGCTAGTGGTCTGGCTAACCCTATTGCCGGACACACCCAAGATTGAGACTCTCCTAATCTTGCCTCTCTCGATACACTGGATGAAGATGAGGCAGAAGGTATGGGTGCGTATGATAATGCTGATTTGTTCCTTAATCTAGGTAATATTGAGGATGTTCAAATGTCCACAGACTCCTCCAAGAGGAAGAGGATGGAAGAAAGGGAGGAGTGTAACTCCGATCCCTAGCTCCCTGACCCGGTTGCCTATGTGAACTGTCTTTTTTGCTGATGATTAGTTTGCAACTTTTTTTGCTCCTGATGGACCACAGTAGCTGGTACTGGCACTTAGTGCAGGTTATTTGGTCCCCGCCCTGGGTAGGATTTTCTCCCTTTGGTGTCTCTCCGATTTCAATTCTTCAAGATATCCCATCTGGCTATGGGATGGCCTGTATCTTTTGTAATGCTGTAATTGGTACTGATTCCCAAGAAATCTGTAATAGCTATTTATATTTGGGTTGCTACTATCTTATTCATTGGAAATGTTATGTGGTCCTTGGTTTGGATTTATTTGTTTCATCCCTTCCCCCCATACTGCAAAGTGGTTGGTGGAATTGGTCTGCGAATGAGGTCCTGGAAAATGTTGCTTTTCTATTCCCAAAAATAGGTGGTTGCAGGGTGACGCCTTTTTACACTAGCCTTTGTGTTGCTCCTACCTGTCGTGAGCAGCCAATGTCTTGGAGTTTAAGGTATTACCGCCCATCTATTAAGAAGTTAATGATGACTACCATCAACACTGAGACTTCCCTTTCTATCTTGTTGATAGTTATTAGACCTGCTATGCATTGCCATGCGACATTACACTCCTGTGGGAGTAGGCTATTTTTTTGTATTGTCATAATTGCCCAACATCGTCACTTATTTGTCATTTGTTGCCAGGAAAAATGCACTATGCATGCAATTCAATACATATGGATTGTCAACTCTAAAGGGTCTGCTCATGGACAACCGAATTGTTTGATAGCGAGTGAAGGGATTTTCCCTTCTAAGGCTTATTCTTTGACTACCTACGGGCTGAGAAAAGTTAACCATTTGTATACCCAGTTTTATTGTATTGACAAAGGGATATGGATAGGGAACAATGTTATGTGGACTGGTAGCTTTGCGGCAGAAACTTGCTATGTGATGATTGCTCAATACCTAAGTCTTCGAACCACTAAACTGTCTAAAATTATGCCAGAAACTTGTCATGATTTTATGGTATTCCATCCTCGGAATGCTATTCGACCAATCTCGCTTGACATTACTGATCTAGCCCCCCCGCAATTGGTATCCCCACTATCCTATAGAAAGTTACATGGTGTTTTTCTATGTTGACTACCCCCCCAAATGCAAAGTATATTGTCCACTGCCATGATAACTACCTGTACTATTAGATGGCTGCAATTTCTCTATGACATGTGGCTCTGTATAATGGACAAGCTTGTTGTACATACGCACGCCCAATCTCCCACGACCCTAAGCATCAGAAGAGACCTGAATTCTCACCTGTTTATGTATTAATGATTATCATTAGTTGGAATACCCAAGGGGCAAAAAACCACAGGTTATTGGCGAAGTCCATTTCCTATCAAGAGTTTATACGGCAGACATCATTTTCCTGTTGGAAACAATGGTAAATGAAAAGAATATTCGCAAAACACTTCCCCAAATGGGCTTTGAGCATTTTGACTATGTTCTACCGATTAACCACTAGGGGGGAATTACGGTACTATGGAATGACGGTAAAATTCACGCATCCCCCCTCATGAAAGAACCAAGGGCAATACATATGCTTGTGCATGACCCAGCTAAAGGCCAGAATTCCATAGTCTCCGGAATATATGCTCCCACTCAAATCCAAGAAAAAGCACAATTCTGGGAAAATCTCATCCATCTTAATGCGATGTTTGACGTACCCTGGTGCTTGATGGGGGACTTCAATGAACTAGGCAGCCCCAACGAAAAAAGGGGGACAGCTGCTGACTGTCGGTAGAATCCAACGACTTAATAATTTCCTATCAGAAATAAATGCGGAATCTATCCAAGTTAAAGGTAGCATCTTCACCTGAAAAAAGAAAATACACACGCAAGTAATATACGAAAGGCTAGACCGTACTCTAAGCCGAAAGGACTAGCTATCCAGGTACCCAAATGCAATAGAGGAACATGGTAGCTTTACTTGTTCTGATCACCGACCTATCATTCTATCTTCTGATCTTATAATCCCAGGGACAAAGCATTCCCATTTCGATTTCAGAATTTCTGGTGTAAATATAACCAAGTTGATAATATTGTGGTAAAAGACTGGCGAACACATTTGCAAGGAACAAATATGTTCAATCTTGCGAAAAAGCTGAAAGTTATTAAATATGACATTAAATCATGGTCAAAAACCCACTTCGACAACTTTCATGAGAAACTACTCAGAAATACGCATAAAATTGACTATGTCGAGGACAGACTTATAGCAATTCCAAATAGTTTTCGCCTGAATTCGTGGCTAGTACGACTCCTCAAACAAAGAGAAAAATGTTGCTTTTTAAACAAAAATATTGGGAAAAACTGCAAAAAAAGAATTGGCTGGTAAATGGTGATCGTAATACTACCTTCATCCAACGAAGAGCTAATTATAAAAGGAAATAGAAAGTTTCCATCAAACTTCGTGATGAGTGTGGAGTTTGGATTGACGAGCCTAAGGCCATTGCCGATAAATTTAATGCTGAATTTCACAAACAATTTCAATCAAATTTTACCAATCAGCGTTGTTTAGCCGATATGGGCTTAAGCCGTTTAGTTACTGAACAAGAAAACAGTGACCTGGTCAGACTCCCTAATCTGGACGAGATCAAGAATGCCTTGTTCAACATCGACTCTAATAAAACACCAGGACCGAATGGGTTTGGTGCAGGCTTCTTTAAGAATTACTGACACGTTATCAAAAATGAATTGTTCAATTGTGTCAACGAATTTTTTTAGGACAGGGAAGCTCCTCAAAGAGTTAAATCACACTTTCTTAACACTTATTCCTAAAGTCGAAAATCCAACACAAACGAATCAATTTAGACCCATCAGCCTCCGCTCTACGTTTTACAAGATCATTGCCAAGATTCTGGTTAATAGATTACGACCATTGCTTCACAAACTAATTTCGCCATTACAAAGTGCTTTTATTCCAGGTAGAGCTATCCATGACAATATCCTCCTGTCTCATGAGATCTTGCATAAATTCAAACATCATAAGGCTAAAGTTGCTTGGGCAGCTCTCAAACTGGACTTGGAAAAAGCCTATGACCGAATGGAATGGGATTTCATCTTAAAATGTTTCCAGGCTTTAGGCTTCCACCCTACGTGGAATAAATGGATCAAGGAGTGCATCTCCTTTGTATCGCACTCTACTATTGTCAATGATGAGCCTACTGGTTTATTCACACCAACCAGAGGCATTCGTCAGGGAGATCCGCTATCACCATATATATTTATAATATGTATGGAAGTGCTGAGCCTATGGCTATCACAAGCGGCATCTAAGACCAAATTAGGAATAGGATTCAAACTCTGCCCTTGAGCCAGTATAATTCCTGGACTCTTCTTTGTTGATGACTGCCTTCTGTTTTGTAAAACTAGCACGACCAGCTGTATGACCTTGAAAAATCTTTTAAACGAATTTTGCGCTGTCTCCGGACAACTAATTAACGATCACAAATCTACCCTTACTTTTTCCCAAAATGCCTCCACCCAACAAAAGAATCTTATTACAAGCATCTTTAATATTCTTCATAGAACAACGCTCGGAAAATATCTTGGATGCCCTATGTTCCAAGGTCGCCCTTCCAAATCAACCTTCACTAAAATCATCGATAAAGCTACTTCTAAACTGCAAAATTGGCAAGCACATTGTCTTTCCAAAGCAGGAAGAACTGTACTAATCCAATCGCATTTGGAATCTTTACCGGCGCATACAATGCAATGCTTCCAACTACCAACGACAACCTGTCAACATTTGGATAAACTTAGTCGAAATTTTTTTTGGAAGCATACTAACACCGAAAAAAGCCTCCCATTGATCACTTGGCAGAAACTGTGCCTACCCAAAAGTAAAGGCGGTTTAGGATTACGGAAAACAGAAGTGGTTAATAAAGCGTTCCAATGTAAGATAGCCTGAAAAATGCTTACTAACACATCCAGCTTATGGGTCCAAGCCATGACTCAAAAGTACTTACGAAAGACAAACTTCCTAGCATATAAAAAGAAACCTTCAGACTCACCAGTCTGGAAGAATCTTCTCAACTGTAGACCACTTCTCAAGAAAGGAATTATTTGGAAAGCTGGGAATGGAGAGAACATATCCCTGTGGTCTGACAATTGGATAGAAAATAAAAGCCTTACTAAAATCCTAAAATTAGATCCAGAAAATATTCCCAGCTTACTCGCTAAAGTATCCTATGTTATTCAACAAGATAGAACTTGGAACTGTGCCAAGCTTAATTTTCTCCTGAATAACCAGCCAGTCATCGCTAAAATGCAAGGCATTCCTATCCCAATCCATAGTACACCAAACGCCTTCTGTTGGAGGCTGGATAGTTCAGGTAATTTTAGTACTAAACCTGCTACATGGATAGCTCACGACAAAGATATAAATGAGCTTTCAGACTGGCCCCTCAAATTGATTTGGGAGATAGATACCATGCCAAAAATTAAAATCTTCTTATGGCAACTTGCCACAAGGCGATTCCTGTCCGAGGCCTATTGCTCAGAAGAGGCATAAACCTAGATCCAGCTTGCCCAAATTGCCTGAACGACATTGAAACAATGGACCACCTTTTCAGCCAATGCCAGATCACCAAGAAAGTTTGGGAACTGGCTGATAATCACCGGTGGTTCCCAGAGCAGTGTTCCCCCATAGGATGTCGGGACATGAGTGAAGCCCTACAAAGGGCACGGAGTGCACGAAACCCACAGACACTCCAAAAATTTGCATTCCTTGCGTAGGGCATTTGGAAAGAGAGAAATGCTGTAGTATTTGATAAACAAATCTTCAACCCAGTTTGATGTCTAATTAAGGCCAAAAAGGCATATGCCAAATGGAGAATCCGAACTCACATGTCGGACGACATTTCCCACAGGGGGCCCTCTTCCTCCCCTTCTCAAAATGTTCAGTTCGTTCGTTGGCACCTGCCACCACCAGGATTTATCAAAATCAATTTTGATGGATCCCTCACCAACTCCTCAGTAGCAGACGGTTACATTTTACGTGATTGAACCGGAAAAGTTCTCAAAACTGGCGCAACAAATTATGGGTACTCGTCTGTTCTTGTTGCTGAAGCCAGAGCACTATGTGATGGAGTTCGGATGGCCAGTCAGACTGGCTACACCAGACTCTGCATCGAAGGCGACAACTACACAGTGATACAAGCACTACAAGGTACCATTAGTATACCTTGGAAAATCTCCACTATCCTTGATGATGTTCGCACATGGATGCAACGAGCTACTTAAGTTCAAGTTAAGCATATATTTCGAGAGGCAAACATGACCGTTGATTGGCTTTCTAAATTTGGGCATACCACCATAGATTGTTTTTCTTCAGATGAATGTTTTTCTCCAGCGCTTTGGGCTATTCTGGTTGCGGATACTGTTGGGCGTACTTTTGTGAGAAGAGGCGCCTAACGTTAATTATCTTTCTTTACCATTGTAAAAAAAAATTTGCAAGAAGACTAACCAAATTTGAGCTGATGGATGCGGGTGTCATGAGTCATGCATGAAGATAATAATCGCCTAATAATTGCCATTTTTTGGTGATAGGATTAGTTGGATTACGCAAATAACATTCCTACTCCCCTCGAGGTGACGTAATAAATAAATTAGTTCCATTAAAAATGATGATATTTGTTTTATTACAAGATACTTTTAAAGTATTTTATTTTAATATAAATTTATATGTTATAACTAATATGACTTAAAATAACCAAAATTTTAATAGTTGCAATTAATTATCAATTATGAAGTTTTAGGAATTATAGGTTACACCAATGAGTATAAAATGATACCCTAATTAGATTATTGACCTCATTTGCGACAACATATAATAAGCCTAATTCCCTAATTATAAAAAAAATTGTGAATAAAAAGCTGATTTAACATAAAATATAAACGGTAATATTCTCATACTATTCAATTAAATTATTTTATTTTAAATTTAATGCATGATAATATAAATTTTAAATCGAAAACAAAACACTTTTGCAGTAAAATATTTATTATTCTGCCTATAAAAGTTACAGACAATTAGGTTTGGGCTCAAGTAACATTTGCGGGCTGTTCATGTTGAATCTTGAGGTTGAATCTTGATGACGGAAGTCCAACAAATAGTTTTCTTGGCTCTAATTAAAGGCCACATTGCAGATACTGAGATATCAATGAGATGTAAGTGCATTTGCAATGAGGCATAAGAAGCGTCCATGCATGTTTGAAGAAGCTTGGCTACAGGAGGAGAATTGAGAGGAGAAAGTTAGGGATGTTTGGGAGGATAGTTTGTTGATGGGGATGAAGGATGGACTCGGGTCATGTTGCAAGGCGTTGAAGAAGGAATTTGTACCAAATGGTACGCTCTTCTCTTTTCCCCAATCTTTTTGACATGTTATTGACCCCGGTACTTTGTCTTTTGTTGTTGGTATCTTGAATGATGGGGTGTCCCTGGAATGTGTGAACCAGACTTTCATTACCCTCATTCCTAAAGTCAAAACCCCACCTGTGCTAAAGAATTTTGACCCCTTAGCCTGTGTAATGTGGTCTACAAGCTCATCTCAAAGGCTGTGGCTAACAGACTTAAAAGAGTGTCTTGTTGATGTCATTCATGAGTCTCAGAGTGCCGCCCTTGGCCTTTTGATTATTGATATTGTGCTAATTAGCTTTTAGAACCATCTGAAGAACACAAAAAATGGGTCATATGGGTCTTATGCTTCACATGAGTAGGACTTATGACCGGGCTCAGTGGGATTTATCTCCCCGTATCTATTTTTTATTTATTTTGAAGGTTTACCTACTCTAATTCGTAAGTGTGAGTCTAGGAAGGTAATTCATGGCATCCGCATTGCAAATAACGACCCTGTAATCTGTCACTTTGTTTTTTTTTTTGCAAATGAAAGCTTATTATTTGTGAGAGCCACTTTGAATGAAGTTGAACGAGTTCTTAACGTCCTGAAGCTCTATAAGTTGGCATTTGGGCAATTGGTCAATTTGGACAAATTGAAGGTTTCCTAAGGCCAAAATGTGAGTGCTGAAGCGAAGAAAATGCTCCAAGAGAGGCTAGGTGTTAAGGCAACAGAATCTCATGAACGGTAATTGAGTTTGTCTACTGTTTATAGGCCGATCCAAAAAAGTCGTCTCTGCTTCAGTCCAAGACCGGATGTGGAAGAAACTTGAGGGGTGGAAGGAGAAATTCTTTCTAAGACTGGAAGGAAGATCCTTTTAAAGGCAGTCGTACAATCTATACCCACTTATGTGATGCAATGCTTTTACGTTCCACTAGCAATATGTAAGACATTGGAGTGTTTGTGTAGTGCTTTTTGGTGGAGTCAGGATTTCGAGAAAAGGAGCATTGCTTGGGTAGTTGGGTGAATTGGGATAAGACGTTCCAACCAAAAGTGGCAGGAGATATGGGCTTTTGAAAGATTAGCTGCTTTAATAAGGCCCTCCTAGGCAAGTAAGGCTGGCGCTTGGCCCTCAACCCAAAATCTCTTCCATCAAGGGTAATGGGGCCCAAGTACTATCGGAAGTGTGATGTTTGGCAAGCAAAGATTGATTTGTCTCAACTTAGTTGCGCTTGGAGAAGTATCATCGGTGCAAGGTCCATATTGGAGGAAGGGGTTAGGTGGAGGGCTGCAAATGGCTCGAAGGTAACAATTTGGCGTGACAAATGGCTACGTATCATACACACATGTTTGCCTGCCAGAATCATGGTGGAAACCCAATTGATCCACCCTGCAGCTCTTGGCCGCTTGTTTCGCCTGAGTTTAGACGGTATCTAGCAAAGCTATCAGAAAAACAAAAATTATGAAATTTAAAAGACAAAACAAGTGGCCTCCAACATTTTATATTTAGAGTTCGCATTCTTAGTTATCAATACAGATTGGTTCAAGTTATTTGACATTTGCTCATCTTAAGCAAGATCTTGGATTCAAGTCTTGTGACTGGAGAAAATTTGTGATAGAAGAGCTCCACCTCTTATTCTATCAAGCAACAATTCGACTCTAATAAAATGGAAGATTCAAAACCCAAAAGAGTTCGCGTCCTAGTTGCTGTCAAAGTTCTTTTCTATTTGAGAGTGCTGCATGTTGATCAATGCGGTGTTTCAAATATTGAATTGATTACTGTACTTGCACCTCCAATTTTGTAACTATTGTTTTTAATCAAAATCGAACTATCAAAAGGATGAATAAGGGCCCCTTTTTTTCATTACTAAATTGAAGTTGGTAAAAAAGTGAAGTTGGTTGAGGTCGATTAAAGTGGGTTAAAGTTGGTATTTTTTGTTTAAGTGAGTTGAAGTAGATTAAAGTGGGTTGAAGTTAGTTGAAATAGGTTGAAGTTTTATATTTTTTAAAATTGGTTAAAAGAGTGAGAATAAAATTTTGGAGGAGGTGGGTTGAAGTTGGTTGAATTCAGTATATTTTATTGAATTGAATTGAAATTGGTTAAATTGACTTGAAATTGAAATTAAAGTGAGTCTTGCCGTAAGTTCCATTGAAATTGATTACACAGTAGGATATTTTCAATTATGTGTCGTACGCATGTTCGCCAGCGAGAGTCATGGTAGACTTGTTAGTGGCGGCGTTTCTCCTCTAAACCCCAATTGATCTACCCTACAGCACTTAGCTGCTTTTTTCGCCAAATTTAGATGGTATCACTTGTAGCAAACCATCAGAAAAGTAAAAATTCAAAAAAAAAAAAAAAACCCTAAGGCATGAGATATAATTTGGTTGGCGGTGGTTGACATTTTTCTGCAACGATATAATTAGACCTGTCAAAATTAACTCGATACCGGAAATCCGAATTGAATGACCCAAATCCATATCCGACTTGACATCCGAAATAGGATTACCTGAAAGTGGTCAATTTTAAACCCGACCTGAAATTTTCTACAAGGTTGCTTATTCGGTTGACTTGAACCAAAGTTCACTCGACCTAAAGCGAACCAATCTGAAATGTCACTTAACCCGAAACATGATCCGATTCAAATTTAACCCGATCTGTATCCAAATCGAATAACCTATTTATAAGGTCTAGATATAATTGAGTAAGTGTTGAAGTGTTTATGGGAATTAGAGGTTGGATGATGTGGCATTATAAGGTCCATTAGAATAATTTTGATTCCCTAAGTTAAAACTATTCATATCGTCTTCTAACCCGCCATTCCTAGTGGTTGATTATGCACTCCCCATTTGTACTCTGTGTGTGCGTGACAAAAATTAATGTAGAATAAATATAGTATGAATATGTGATAAATGACAAGTTTTATTGTGTCAACTCACTTATAAAAATAGAAATATGTTTAACCTTAGAGTTTTGAGGGCTGACGCCATTCTAAGATCCAAAGCTTTTATACTTATCAATATCATATGATGAAATTCCCGACTAATTGTTCAAATTTTTTATTTTTATTTTTACAGATTATGTGCTAATAATGTAAATTCTAAATTTTGATATCTTAAAATATCATATGATCCAATTAAGTTTAATTGTTCTAAAGTAATAATTTTTTTTCTTTTTAATTTTTGGTGCATATATATTAAGGTCAAAACTAGTTTTTTTTTTTTAAGGTTAAAACTAGAAATTATTGATTAGAGGGGGGAGGGGAGGGGAATCCCATGGCACATTTGTTGACCAATAGCAATCTCTAGATAATGAAAATTCATTGCTAATAACCTTAGGGTGTGTTTCTGAAACTGTGGGCCGAAATAACATCTGTGTGGGCTGGGCTCCAGCCTTTCTTTGATATAGGCCTGACTCTAAGGAGTCCAATAATGAGTTCTCTTAATGGACTTAATGTCAATAAAAGCCCATGATGTGGACTCCTGTGCTAGGGCTCAGTGATGGGCCGAGATGTAGTTTGGATAACTATTCCAAGTACTCATATTCGAGTAGGTTGGTTTTAAGACCTGTCATTTTCAGGCATCCGTTGTTGAAGAAATTATTTGAGCGCATTGACAATGAGGCATGACTACTTGGTGTAGATTCTAACTATGTAAGATTGAATCCGAGCTGAGTCTTCATCGAGTTACTTTACAATTCAAATTTTTATACAACTTAACTTAAAAATTATTGAAAAATTCTTAACTTTAAAATATTACAACTATTCAAAGGAAAAAAAATCAATTATATGTTTTAATATTAACTTATAGACATTCAAACTAATACAAGGTATGTGTATACCTCCAAAACATGGGCTATTTCCGGCCCAAAACCTAAACTAGCTAAATCCAGCCGAATCATACAAGTATTTGAGCCAAACTTTGATCAAAGCAAGTTCGAACTGAGCTTTAATTTGACAAAGTCGATCTGAGAGGAGCACTCGGTTCTTTTACAATCCCAATTATGAGTAAGCCGGCTCTGAGCTTTAATTTGGAATATTTGATTTTAAACTCTATTGAGTTGAGTTTTAAAAATTATGAATGATAAAATGTGGTTGGGATTTCATTAATGATGTAGAGAAAATTCGTTATGATACAAAAGATATGAAATTTAAATTCTATTTACACAACTTAACGATTCTTTGTGAAGAGCTGTCTTCGACTTTTTTTAATTCAAATTTGCTTCGAGCGCGTCGATTAGGGCTTATTGGCTCTTTAGGGTTCATTAGAAATGATTCATAAAGACACTTACGGCATTTTTCTCGCGAAATTGGAGAAGAATGACGTTGTTTTCGTTCCCATTTGTATCATTACATGGAAGACCTAATGAAAGACCTACAATCCTCTTTTAATTTCGGCCAGCAGATTTCAAAAAATCCATTTCAATCTCAATCTAATATCAAACTCTATCACATATACCTATCGTTTCACATTAACACTCTCGCCTTGATACATTCTCATGTGTGTCTTAATCCAACTAAGGTAAACTATTGCTGTCATGTAAAGAAAAATATCTGTGCATGGTTGCTTTTACTGTCCTCAAACCTGATCTAAAGGAGTTGAATTTTCCAGCTAGACCAATCTGGATCTACGCACAAGTATTTGGAATCAAGATTTTAATATACATACCCCTGTTTTTTGGGGTTGGGGGGGGGGGGGGGGAAAAAAAATTAAGTGGCACGAAGTTTGTACAATAAAAATAAGCGCAGTACAATCTCTAGTAAACTATATATATATATATATA
>JACYFF010003369.1:78194435-78244395 GCA_017589665.1 Selenicereus undatus
ATATATATATATATAACAATTGTATTTAATGACAATTTTCATTGTTGGATTAATCACCCGGTGAAAGTAGTTCTTTGTTTTTTTTTTAGTGCAACAGACGGGCTTAAAGAAATATTATTACTTTACGTTTTTAGGCCGAGCGCCCCTACAAAATTTTCATGTAACACATCTAATATCTCCTTAGGGGAGAGTTAAAATAAGTTACTCGTATGTCACTCTCTATGTCTAAATTTGCCAGTTTATTCGCCACCTGATTTGCCTCCCTGTAGAAGTGAGATACTTTGACCTCCCAGTCTTCTCTTGCAATAAGCTGTTTGCATTGATTAATAAGCGGCTTGTGAATGGGATTCCAAGATCTGTTTCATCTTAACATTCCAGCAACGATCATTGAATCCGCGCGAAGCCAAATCTTCTTCATCCCCAAGCCTCTAGCCATCTTCAAGCCACGAAGCGCCGTTCTGAGCTCCGCCTTGACTGAGGTGCACTCCCCAAAATTTTTAGTAAATCCTCTAGTCCACTCCCAACGGTCTCCCCGGAGTACACCACCTCCCGAAGCAATTCCCGGGTTTCCCTTTGATGCCCCATTTATGTTCAAAAGAGCCCAGCCTTTAGGGGGGCTTCCCACCTTTTTAAGGTCTCCTTCTTCCAGCCTCGGTTGTAAGTGCAAACTCGTTATCCGACCAATAGAAACCTTCCCTTTTCCACCGGAATATCTTCCATTCGACTAGAGTAGCACACATTGTGCCACTTCCAAAGGTACCGAAGGGTGATGAGGAATTTAATTGCCCATTCAGTGTCGTTATGTCTACCCTTGACATTAGCCTCAACCCCTGTAGTATAGTACGCGTCGGGGGGCCAAGTACTTCATTCCTTGAACTTCAAGAAAGCGCCATATGGCCCATGCATGCGGACACTCGTGTGAGATGTGTATCACCGACTCACACGCTGTCCCACACCTTTCCCAATTCTCATTGGTTGGTATTTTGTCATGAAGTACTAACCATCTGAAAACCTGAATTCTTTGAGCGGCTTTGGTTTTCCATACCCAGCTCCAACTTTCTTCTTGCAAAGTTGCAGGTTCATCCTGAATGATACTGATTGCAGACTGAAGTTTAAATTTACCATCTTTGTCTCCAATCCATTAGTAATTGTCACCTATGCCTTCTTCTAGGAGTTGAAAAGAAGCAATTCGCGCCAGTACTGGGTGCGAGAGGAAATCTGCAAATTCATCCCACTTCCATCCCCTTGGTCAATCCAGTACTCATGAACATGTTTATTTTCTCCAATCTAGCTAAAGGCAAATATTGTGTGGCAAATATGAATAGTGGCAAATATGAATAGTGGAGATGGCTCATCCCATCTATCAAGCGAAAATCGAGTTGCACGTCCATCCCCCACCGCCAGGCCTGTATTCTCCTTCACAAAATGCAAGTGCTCCAAAATTCCCCTCCACGCGTTTGACTGCCGCGGTGCTAGGGGGCGTGTGTGGGTGGAGGAGTTTCCTTCCTCCACAATATTTAACGGATAAAACCGTAGCCTATATCCTATCGGGCTCCAACACCATCCTCCACCCTAATTTCATTAAAGAGGCCGCATTTAGTGCTCGCATCGCCGGAATCCCAAACCCACCCGCCTTCTTGTGTCACATGACTAGCGCCCAAGGGGCGATGTGGATATTTCTTTCCAAAGATGTCCCTCCACACAAAAATCTCCAAACTTTCCGATCCACCTCATCACAAGTTGATATGGGTAAATGATAAGTGCTCAATATGTATATCATTTTAGGGCTATTTTGTGTCATTTTTAGGAGAATATTGTGCTTATTGTTGTTATTTACTCTCCTATTCTCGATTTATGCTTGGGCATAGTTGTTTGATGTGTTTTGCAAGATTTTTAATCTTTTTACCCAGCATTTTCCCTTCAATGGCTATATTTTGACCTCCCTCACGGTCATCCATCTTATACCACGACCGTAGAGCAAAGAATGAGCAAGAACCCAGTTTCAGCACAGACCACGGTCAGACCGTCGTGCACCCCACGGACCATGGTGAGCCTGTAACTGTTGCCTCTTCGTTTACCCTCGGCTGTGTGGCTGAGATTGACCGAGCTTTTCTATATAAGGCGACGTTCTGCAACAGTAGAAGAGAATCCAAGATAATTTCAAGCAGAGCAAAGTGTAGAGTAGCATAGATTAGTGCTTTAGTTTATCAAATTTTGTAGTTTTTAGTTTGGTTTTTGTATTGGCGTGAGTCTTGAGTGTAAGAGTTTGTTCTTGAGGTGGTTCCGAAGCCCTTGGTTGAAGGCCATCTTAGTCAATCCTGTTTTTGCTCAGATTTTACCAATCGTTGGTTAGTTTGTTATTTATTTTATCATGTCTGAGTAGTTTTCTTTAATCTAGGGATTTAGTAGTTTGTGAAATTGTTATTGGTTCATGTTTTAATATATACAATTCTGTTTACTTCATGATTGGTTTGATTTCGTTTTGCCAAGTGTTTGGATTGTTGTGAGTTGATTTTTGGCCGAAATTTGCTTGCACTCTTGAGTGAAAAATTGAAAGCTGACATTTGGTTATTGGATTGCTTGATAAGACCTAACATAACTTTGTCTCGAAAGAGAGATTTATATGTTAGGAGAGCTAGTAAGTAATCAAAGACTTTGAGCTTGAATTAAGGCAAATTAGTTTGAAAGAATGACTTTTTCTTAGTTTAGACAAATTTAGTTGATTTCGAAAGAATAGACTGAGTTTTTTTTGGATAGATTACAATTTCTCAAATTGACCAATTATAGGAAAGCACATATTCATTATTTTTGATCCAATTTCCTTTCACAACTACAAGAATTCCTAGATGTTTTTCTCTTATTGATTTAGAAAAGTTTATTTTGCTATTAAATTGAATCCACTAGAACTAGAGTTTTACTTAGCACATTCTGATAGGCAAGACTCAGTAAGTTACAATTAGTCCCTGAGGAACGATATCTTTTATCTATACTACGACCATCGTGCGCTTGTGGTAGTCCACACATCAAGTTTTTGGCGTCGTTGTCGGGGACTAAAACTGCTAACTATTGAGATAGTCTTGCGAAAGTGGCTAAGTATTTTATTTGTTTTTATTGTTATTTTCGTTTTTGTTTCTTTGCTTGTTTAATCTGCGCTGGTAGTGTTGGTGAAAGTGCTTGTAGGAATTTTTTCTAGCTTATGCGAAGTCCAATCTTGTACGAACTTGATCCAGAGATTCAGAGGACTTTTCACCTAAGGAGGAAAAAGCAAAGGATTGAAGAGCAAAGGCGCGAGGCAAGAAGGAATTCAAGCATGGCAGAACGTGACCAACGAAGGACTCTTCGTGATTTTATTATCCTAGGAGACCAGGGGATCGCCTCAAGCATCGCTCGTCCTGCTGTAGATGCCAACAACTTCAAACTCAAACCGGCGCTCATTTCCATGGTGCAACAATCTCAGTTCGGTAGAACTCTCTTAGAAGACCCAAATCTGCACCTCTCGGTCTTTTTAGAGGTGTGTGATATGCTGAAATTAAATGGAATCTTTAGTGATGCGATTCGGCTGCGCTTATTCCCTTTCTCATTGAGGGATAAAGCAAGGGCTTGGTTGCACTCTTTGCCGACTGGATGCATAACTACGTGGGATGAGTTAACAAGAGCATTCCTCGCCAAGTTCTTCCTCCCAAGCAAAACAACGAGCCTAAGGAATCAGATCACCAACTTTCCGCTAAGAGATGACGAGACGCTCTATGAAGCCTGGGAGCGTTTTAAAGATTTGCTACGTTTGTGCCCCCATCATGGTCTTCAGTGGTGGATGATAATCCAAGCCTTTTATAATGGTGTGACCTAACTTGTGAGGTCCATTGTTGATGCGGCGGCAAGATGAACTCTGATAAGTAAGATTGAGGATGACGCCTATAATCTGATTGAGGAGATAACGCTTAACAACTTCCAATGGTTCACTGAACGAACTCAACCCAAGCGGGTTGGAGGTAAGCTTGAAGTTGGTGCAATTACTTTACTTTCTGCTAAAGTAGATGCCATGACTAAAAGACTAAACCAAATGAATGTTAATGCTATGAACTCAAGTGCCCCTTCCCCCCTGTGAAATTTGTGGTTCAATTGAGCATATATATCTGAATTGTCAAGTTGGGAGTCCCTTTTTCCAAGACCCCGATGAAGTTAATTATGTTCAAAATTTCAACACGAGACAGACCAATGACCCTTACTCTAATACCTATAATTCGAATTGATAGAATCATCTGAATATTTCTTATAGGTCGAGTCCAAATACTGTGAACATACCCCTTATGAATACTAGAGCACCCCCTGGTTTTTAAAGACCCCTATTCCTTTATCAGATACCCCAAAAGTCAAATTTAGAAGTAATGATGGAAATCATGCTTATGGCGCAACAAAAATAGGATAAGTATATTAAGCAATTAGCTTCATAGATTGATGTGCTTACAACTCATAATAGGATACTAGAAGCCCAAATTGCGCAAAAAGCCACTTTTTCATCTACGCCCCCAAATAGATTTCCTGGTAAACCTGAACCTAATCCTCGAGTGCACTGTAACTGTGTTACCATGAAGGAAGAAAATGACTTAATCGACTCTGAGGAAGCACCAATGGAAGAGGGTAGGGAGATAACTATGGTTGGTAGTAAGGAGAAACAATGGTGGCAAGACTGCCACTTTCAAAGAGAATGAAGCTATTGAGATCCCGACCATTTTTCCCCCTAAGCTCCCTGACCCATGTAGTTTTTCTATTCCTTGCATTGTAAGAAAGGTAGAGATTGAGAGAGGTCTAAGTGATCTAGGTGCAAGTGTCAGTATAATGCCATATTCTTTGTTTCATAAGCTGTACCTAGGACCATTACTGACCGCACCCTTTTCCCTACAATTGGCTGATGGTTCTGTGACGCAACCTATAAGCAAGTTAGATGATGTGCCAGTCAATATAGGAGACATTTGGGTGTTGGATGACTTCATTATAGTTGATATGCCTCAAATTGACAATGCCCAGATTATCCTCGGTCGGCCCATTTTGGTAACAACTGGTTGCCACATTGATTTAAGAGAGGGTCGGGTATCTTTTGGAGTCGAAGGAAGATTTGTTGTGTTTAGTCATAGGAAGGAGGACATAGTTTCTCCATACTCTTCTATATTGGATGCATTACCCTTTTCTCCTAAGATTGACATAGAGGATGTATGGAATTGTGAAGATCCTCCTGATTCAGATTTGATTTCTTATGAGGACCCTGACCAAGGGTATGTTAAGGTGGAGTTTGCTGCTCCTGTGCCACCTAACAAGCTCGAGGTTTAGGCCCCTGTTTCTAATGAATCTTCTATGAGTGATCACTGCAGGTTTACACAAATTGTACTCTCTATGCCCCCTGTGGAAGGTTTTGATGTAGGAGTTGAATAAGTTGCTGGTAGCCTGTCTGATGGGCCACAAGAGTGATTTGTTTTGTATAGAGATAGTGCGTTATGGCACCAAGTTATGAAGACGAAGGACCTGCAACCAGAATTTCTGCGGTGGCACCTTCAACTGAATAAGTTTGATTTTGTGGTCTAGGATAAAGCTAATGTCCATACACCATCTGATCCGGACCAAGCCTAGAACAAGGGTCAAGCTCTTGACCTTAAAAGAGTGCTTATTGGGAGGCAGCCCAAGCTTTTTTTTTCTTTTTTCCTTTTTATAGTTTTGATTTTTATTACTTTTTGTAGTGATATATGCGAAAACAAAAAGAAAAAGGAACAGGAAAAAAAATATATTAATAAATTGTTGGCACTGTGGTCAGTACCCTAGAAATACGGTCGTGGGGTGCCAACCCTAAAAAACCAGAAAAAACTAGTGCCAGCAGACACCACGAAAGGACCGTGGTGATCCCCACGGCTCGTGATGGTCTACCACGGGCAGCAGTATAGGGTTTTGCCGCGACGCCTCTTTCCTTTCCCCCTATCTTCTTCAACCTCTCTAAACTCCATAACCAAATCTCTCTAATCTCCCCTCATTTCTCTACCATTTCCACTCATTTTCACACAAAATCCTTTCTTTTCACTCAATCTTTCATTTTTCTCCTTAAAATCCATCTCTTTCTTCTTCTTTACTTCAAATTAATCTCACCTTCATTCATCCACCATACCCATTCTTTTCTCTCTCTTATTTTTCATATTTTTGCTTAATTTCTTCAATTTTCTAGGTTTTAGTTCTTATTTTCGATTTTAGTCTTATATTTTTTTCAAGTTTACACCAAGGGCACCAAACAAGAGACAAATGAGCACTAAGGAGGTTGGTTCTTCAAGTCAAGCACCATCCCGACTTCAACGGGCATCCCGAACATTAACCAATGTGCGTGCTAGAGGTAACATTTGTCACCCCCTGGGTTTAACACATCCTGATCATGTTGCCAGGTATAATTGCTTCAATGAACGTGTGGTAGTAGCAACTAGATATTATGATGAGGATTTGTTAGTCCGGTTGGAAATTTTGGATGATATTCGTTGGTTGCTTGCCAGAGGTGGTATGGGCCACTTTTTAGAAATCAAAGAGCATACATATAGGGACCTGACCCTAGAATTCCTCAGTACACTCCATGTTAAGGTCACTAGAGGACCTCAATGTCCAGCTAGATATATATCATTTTATTTGCAGGGACAATTGCATGAACTGAACTTATGTACCTTCAACAGTATTTTTGGTTTTCCCCCTAGCATGGACTTATCACACCATCAAGTCCCTCGCGAATTCAACCCGAATACGTTTTGGGGTGAACTTTCGAGGAGTGTTAGGTACAATACCAGTTCGTCAAAATGTACACATATTAGGAACCCCTGCATTAGAGCAGCTCAGTATTTTGACTTGTTCTTTGTTTGCTCGGGATGATAGTCTGAATGTCCCAAGACTTTATGAGTTGTACTTTCTGACTTGTATGCTCGATGGGGACCAACCTGACCCAGGTTGATTCTTAGTTACGCAATTACATAGTGCTGCCGTTAGCACTAAAAATAGGATAGTCATTGGAGGGATAATAACTACTATTGCTAGATTCTTGGGTGTTGAGCCCAATCCTGAGGATAGAGTTTCCGGGTTTGAGCGGCTTGATCAAGCTGCTTTTGAGATTATGAACTTCTGTAAAGTTGAGGCTGGCCGTTTGTGTTGGATTTATCGACTTTTGCCGCTTCCCAATGTTGGTCGCACCACCCTTCTTCGCCGAGGTAACCTTTATTGGGTACCTGGTGATGAGGAGGTAGTTCGACCTACACCCCACCAACCAGGCCCTTGGTCTAGTCAAGCAGGACCTAGTTCTTCCTTTTATCCACCCCTACCTGATTATTCTGACCTCCAAGGCACCTTTAGGTCAATTCAAAAGGAGCAAGTTTTACTCTGAGAGTTTGTTGCTTCAGAGAGCGCCGTTCTTAGGGGCTTTGTCCAAGAGCACCACGATGAGCTTCGTGGGTTGCTTGCTTCCCAAACCCAATATTTCCAAGACTATAGGGTATGTCTAGAGATCTGGCGAGTCTCCTATGGACAACCACCTATCCTCTTCCACCTCATCCTCTCTAATCTTGTTGTATGTTACTCCCCTTCCCTTTTTATTATGCGTCCACATTGAGGGCAATGTGTGATTCAAGCATGGGAGAGTTAGTTATTTCATTTGACGTCTGATGCCTATTTTTGTTTGGTGTGTTTGTTTTTGCTTCGTATATATTTTTAGTGGTAGTTTTTGTAGTTTTTGTTTTAGTTTTCTTTTATAAGTGCATTTAGTTTTGCTCCAGGCAGCATTTTAGTTTCTTTCTTTTGTTAGTTTCTTTTGCATTTTAGTTTGCATTGTTTGTAGGAGCATTCATGCATAACCCAAAAAAAAGAAAACAAAAAAAAGGGAAAAAAATCCTGTGATGATGATCTCTATAGATTTGGTAGCTTTCTTTGGTTTACTTTGATCCTTTGATTCGCCCGAATTGTACATAAAACGTTTGCGAATGAGTTTTCGACATGAAGTCCATGTTTTGACCACATGTTGGATGCGAATTGATTTTCCCCATAAGTTTTAACAAGATTTTGGCATGTGTTTACTGGTGAGCTAGCTTTGTCTTTGGTTGATGTCTCGTGAGACTTTGAACCTTTAGAGACTGTTTATCATTATTAGTCTCATATTTCTTTCATGTGTGACTCTTCCTTGACGTCATTTCTCTAGAACTTGCTTAGATTCTCATTCGAGATAATATTTCGCATATGCATTTAGGCAATATGATTGAGGCATTTTTCTTTCTTTGATTTGTTTAACACTACGACCAAATAACCACCCTGATTCTGTATTGTATCCCTTGTTAGCTCCTTTCAGCCTGTATCCGTTTTTCTTAATTGGAACCTCCTATTATAACTCATGGCCAAATACTTGTCTTACCTTTAAGCTAAGGCTAAAGGAGTGTTCTATTCTTTTGCATCAAGTTTGATAAGACGTTAGTAAGATGGAATGATATCTTGTGGTGAATTTTGGTTGTTTGGTGCAGCATTATGAGATATTGATTAACCCCTTGTTTTATTGTACAAAATTTAGAGAAGAGTTAGAATTTAAAGTTCGCTATGGATTTCCCCCTTGGCTATCCCTTCTGGAAAAAAAATAAATAATAATAAGTGCTTACAAAAGGAAAAAAAAAGCACACAGAAAAAAAATTTCGAAAAAAAAGAACATAAGAAAAGAACAAAAGAAAAAAAAAAGAAAAGAAAGAAGGTGTTAGCCTTGTTGGTAATGTAAGTTATTTAAAATTTTTGACTGTTTCTCTTTTCATTTGGGAATTTGTTCTGAATTGATAAGGTTTAAGAAAGATGTTGTTTGATGTATTGGAATTATTTAGCTCTTAATCTTTGGCTTTTAGCTCCTCATTTCCAAAAACATTTGTTCCCCTCTTACCTTTACCCTTAGCCCCATTATAATCCTATTAAAGTCTTCATGATTGTCTGATGTATTTGCATTTTTAGTGATGACGAATTTTGAGAATCTTGTCAAGCTTATGGTAGATTTGTATCTAAGGTTGAGATTTGAGAAAACCTTTATATATACGTTTCAAACACATGAGTGCTGAGTGCCACATAACTATAGTGAGGTTCTACTGACCTTACTAGTTTCGCTTGTTTCATATGTTGAATTACTGTATTTGACTATTTGGGGGAGATTGCTTTCAAGATTCGACATTTTGGTCTATAAAAAGTCTTTGAAAATTTCATTCCCTATTCTATTTATTAATGATTTTTGTACCTTTTTGGGCTATCATTGGATCGGCTTTGCCATTTGAATGTTACTTATATCTATCCTGAGGAGGCTATGTATATTTTTAATCCTTACATCGCTTGAGGACAAGCAACAGTTTAAACATAGGGGAGTTTGATAAGTGCTCAATATGTATATCATTTTAGGGCTATTTTGTATCATTTTTGGGAGAATATTGCGCTTATTGTTGTTATTTACTCTCCTATTCTCAACTTACACATGGGTATAGTTATTTGATGTGTTTTGCATGATTTTTAGTCTTTTTTACCAAGCATTTGCTCTTCAATGGCTGTATTTTGACCTCTCCCACTGTCATCCATGTTATGCCACGACCGCAGAGCAAAGAATGAGCAAGAACCCGATTCCAACATAGACTACAGTCGGACCGTGGTGCACCCCACGGACCATAGTGAGCCTGTAACTGTTGCCTCTTCGTTTTCCCGTGGCTGTGTGGCTAAGATTGATCGAAGTTTTCTATATAAGGCGACGTTCTGTAGCTGTAGAAGAGAATCCTAGATCATTTCAAGCAGAGCAAAGTATAGAGTAGCATAGATTAGTGCTTTAGTTTTTCAAATTTGGAGTTTTTAGTTTGGTTTTTGCATTGGTGTGAGTCTTGAGTGTGAGAGTTTGTTCTTGAGGCGGTTCTGAAGCCCTTGGTTGATGGCCATCTTAATCAATCCCCTTTTCGCTTAGATTTCGCCAATTGTTGGTTAGTTTGTTATTTATTATATCATGTTTGAGTAGTTTTGTTTAGTCTAGGGATTTAGTAGTTTGCGGAATTATTATTGGATCATATTTTAATTTATACAATGGTGTTTACTTTATGATTGGTTTTATTTCATTTTGTCAAGTGTTTGGATTGTTGTGAGTTGATTGTTGGCCGAAATTTGCTTGCTCACTTAATGAAAAGAGAAAATGTGACATTTGGTTGTTGGACTACTTGATAAGACCTACCATAACTTCGTCTCGAAAGAGAGATTTATATGTTGGGATGGCTAGTAAGTAATTGAAGACTTTGAACTTGAATAAAGGTAAATTAGTTTGAAAGAACGACTTTTGCTTAGTTTAGGAAAATTTGGTCGATTTCAAAAGAGTAGACTGAGCTTTTTTGGATAGATTACAATTCCTCAAATTAACCAATTAGAAGAAAGCATATGTTCATTATTTTTTATCCAATTTTCTTTCACAACCACGAGAATTCCTAGATGTTTTTCTCTTATTGATTTAGAAAAGTTTATTTTGCTATTAAATTAAATCCACTTGAACTAGAGTTTTACTTAGCACATTCTGATGGACAAGACTTAGTAAGTTACAATTAGTCCCTGAGGAGTGATATCTTTTATCTATACTACGACCACTTTGCACTTGCGATAGTCCATACATCAGTAAGCGAGCCGTTTGCATCACATAAGCCGGAATGGCACAAAATGGTCCATCGAATAAGCATAATTCCTCTTGCTAAAGATAGACATTTGCTTTTCCACCCCGCAAGGTGCTTGTCGATCCTTTCTACAATCATTTGGTATGTACTACGATTCACCTTAACATGCAACGTGGGTACACCTAGATACCATCCCAGGTCCTTGATAAACCTCTGTTTTACCCCTTTTCAACATGGTTTTTACCCCTCATTTTGGCCATTTTTGGTAGAACTTCAAGAGTATAAAGGTTGATTAGTCATTCTTTACCCCAAATCTGCCTAAATGTTGTATTTTTGTGTTTTCAGGAGTTCAATTGAAAGAAATGAGGAAAATAGGCTAACGCTGCGCTAAATAGGAGCCAAAAGATAGATTTCTAGCCAAGAGGAAGTGGCATGGGGGCATCATGCCAAACAGTGTGATCGTGCCGCCCCAGGGAAGCAAGAAAACGAGGGGCAGCAATGTGGCACGACCGTGCCACTTTAATTCTCCTCCGTTTAATTGTAAATTAGCATTGTAATTGGGATTTCTTCCTTCTCTCGTTCATTCTCTCTCGAAAACGGCGACTCTAGGTTTTTAGTTTTCATTTTTGGGTGTTCTTGATTTGAGAGCTTTGGATTGTAATTGATTGCTGAATCTGGTAGATTATCATTTCAGTTAATAGAAAGTACGTTCCTTTACCCTCTTCCTTTTGCGTTTTAATTTGAAGTTAGATTTTTAATCATGTTCATATTCGTAATTGTGGTTGTGATTTTGATAATGATTAGGGGCTAAATTTATTGTCTTGGATTGGGTGTAGCCCCTATTGTGCGATTTGGATTCGTATTCTAGATGTATGTGAATGAATGCCCATGTTATAATTGAACTCTCACTTAGCATGCCAGGTGTTCCTAATAGACTTTCGTTAATATTGATTTAGACAATAGTAGTAACTTTCAGTAGAATACAACTGTTATTAAGTAAAAACCATTCCTAATAAACTCTGGCCTAAATAGAGTGTTAAAGGTTGGTTCGGTGGTTGAAATCGAGTTCCTTGTGGACACGACCCGTACTTGTCGTTGCTAGCTATAACTGGCACCTTGCAGTTGCGGTATTTTTAACTCAACAAGTTTTTGGCGCCGTTGCCGGTGACTTGGTTGTTTTAACATCGAAAGCGATTTTAAACGCTTTAGATTAGGCTTTTTCTTTTTCTTTTCCACTTTTCCTTTTCCTTTTTGTTCTTTTAGCTTTGCTTGAACCTGCTTATGCTTGGTGTAGTTTTTGGCTTTGTATGCACAGACGCAGTCAGAAGGGGCGACCACTAATTCTCTTTGACCCTGATATCGAAGCCACTGCGCGAAGGCGGAGCGGTGCAAGAAAGAGGCAATTGCAACATGACATCACTATGGTCGAGAGAAATCCTAGGGTGCTGTGGGACTATGTTCTATCGCAGGCCACCGGCCTCACCTCTTCTATTGTGAATCCGACCATCGAAGCGAACAACTTTGAGTTGCGGCCCGCCCATGTATCCTTCGTGGAGAAGGATCAGTTTAGTGGGCATCCCACGGAGAACCCTCATATTCACCTTCACAACTTCTTGACGAAGTGTGACACGATCAAGCTCAACGGGGTCTTCGCTGACGCCATCAGACTTCGGCTCTTCCCTTTCTCGCCGACAGACCGAGCCAGTGACTGGCTCCTTAATGAAGAGCCCAACTCTTTCACAACCTGGGAAGCCCTATCGACTGCATTCTTGAGCAAGTACTTCCCCCCGGACAAGACCGCAAAGTTGAGAGTGGAAATCACCTCCTTCTCTCAACGAGGCGATGAATCACTTTATGAGGCGTGGGAAAGGCTCAAGGATCTTCAACGCCAATGCCCCCACCACGGAGTACCCGACTGGCTTCTAATCCAAACATTCTATAATGGATTAGACCAGTCACTGAAGATGTCAGCTGACGCCGCAGCTGGCGGTGCACTTATGGGGAAGTCGATAGAGGCTGCGAAGGCCTTATTGGAGGAGATGGCCTCCAACAACTATTATTGATCCGGTGAGAAGGCATCCCTCAAGAGGACTGGCGGGGTTTATGGAGTGGATGCTGTGGATATACTGGCTAGCAAGGTGGATGCTTTAGCGTTGCGCTTTGACAGGCTTCGAACTCCCCCTCCGGGGAGTTGAGGAGGGGGTGGTCCCTCGGGTGCGATGTTTGAGGTTGGGGTCCCTTGTGAGATTTGTGGCATTCAAGGGCATATTGTTACTGAGTGTCAATCTGTTTTCCTAGGCGTTGAGCATGCCAATGTAATGCAAAACTATGGCCCAAGCCCACTACCACAGAACAATCCTTACTCAAACACATTAAACCCCGGTTGGAGAAATCATCCTAACTTCTCCTACCGGAACAACAACTCCTTGCCACCCAATGCCTCTCAGCCCCCTGGTTTTCAACATAGGGCACCCTACAATCCATCTACCCCACAACCACCCCCACAACCTAAGTCTAACCTGGAAAACCTTATGGAGCGCTTTATAGCAACCCAAACCAGGACAAATGAGGTTTTTAGTGAGCAAATCAACCAACTGAACTCCAAGTTCGACGCCATGGCCTCCCATCAAAAGGTGATGGACGCTCAGATTGCACAGATTGCTCAACATGTTAGTAGTTTGTTTCGACCGCAGGGATAACTGCCGGACCAGCCCGAGGTCAACCCCAGGGGTCACATCAATGCCGTCTACACGAGAAATGAGGGAGTTGTGGAAAGTCCTTTGATGATAATTCAGGAAGAGGCCCCAGTTCCTATTTCTACAGGAACAACTATATTGAACAAGGACGCGGTTCCAAATCAAGAAGAGGAGGGTCATCAACCTCCTCTAGTCCGACCTTACAAGCCTCTTGTTCCTTACCCTCAGAGGTTGACCTGGGCTAAGCTCTCTCAACTTGAACCCCGGTTTGCGCGATTCATAGATATCTTAAGGCAGGTTTACACTAATACCCCTTTTTGGGCGGCTCTTAACAAAGCACCGGCCTATCTCAAATTTTTGAGAGAGCTCCTTCCCAAGCGAGGTGAGCCCGAAGGAGTTCCACTGTGTAATAGTCCGACCCTAAATTATGTTTATTTATTTAATTAAGTCATGTTATTTATTTTTTTTACATTTATTTATCTCATTTAATTATCCCGGTTGGGGGAATACATTTTGGGCCGCATTTTGCAATTAGAGTTTATTTACTAGACAATTTCGAAAAAATTGATAGTATGCCTCGATATTTATGATTTAAAAGATTAAAGTATTTTTCATGACATCACATTTAATTTTGAGCTTCGAAAAAAAATGTTAAATTAATCGCACCTAGTTTGATATTTGTCTTTTTTCCGAACCCGAGCTCATTTAAGGCAGATTTCGGCCCAACAAGTTCCTAATCTATTTGTTTAGCTAATTTTCATCATTACCCCTAATTTTAAACTAGCAAAAGATATTATTTTTGAGGGTGAAATTGCAGCCATGTATACTCCTTTCAATTGCAACCAAGTAAACAACTCAAGCACAAAAACACCAAGGCAATTTCTTCTCACTTTCCTCTCTCTTTCTCTTCATTTCTACTGGCCCTTGCTGCCGTCCCCATGCTACCTGTTGCTGCCCCTTTTATGCTGGAAAACGCCACCAGAAACACCACCATTCAGCCACCCCAACACCCCTCCAGCCACCAGCCACTTCCCCCACCCTTCAAGCATCACCCACACCTCCTTTTTTCAAGTATCAAGTGAGTAATACCTTACCCTATCTTGTTGTTTTTATTTGTGATTTGGGTTTTGATTCTTGGTTTTGATTTTTGATCATGTTATTTATATGGAAACAAGTGTTATTTTGATATTTTGGCTGTTGATTATACTTGAAAGCGAGTAACAATTGAAGTTGTTCATGATCATGCAAGTTTAGGTTGTGATGATGGATTTTGATTGTTTTAAATGAGGTTTTATGATTTTTGGTATTGGTAATGAATATCAAGATGTTTATATTGATTTAGATGAGTTAAAGAGTGATTTTAGTGAGTGGTTATGTGAAGAAAAGATTGACAATATGTGAGTTAGAGCTAGAAAACAGACATGAAACAGGGGTCTGTTTGGAAAAAAACTGGTAATGCTTGGCACAACAAAAAAAATTATGATTTTTGGTGAGTTGATAGCTCAATGAGTTAAATTTCAATGGGCTTAGTAATTACTCAATTTTGAGTTATGTAGACAAAGGTATGGCCACTTTGCTGAAGACTGCGCAGAATACATCGAAACTGGGAGCAGTTTTGAACAGTGGACTTTACGGAAAAACTGGTATTGATTGGGTCATTGAAAAGTTGTGATTTTTGGTATGTGGATATCTCAATGAGTTATCTTTGAAATTCCTTTTGAATTACCTTAATTCGAGTTCTGTGAAAAAAGTTATGCTCTTTTTGCTATGACTGCGCGAATTGAACTGAAATTGTGTACGTCTCTGTTCTACCCTAATTTTAGAGACATTACTATGTGAATCATGCTTTGTGTCCTAAATAAACGTTTTAGTGGACATTATGAGATTTTCATATTGGGGTTTTACATCTTATTTTGAGGTCGGGAGTGAAAGATATGGATTTTTCAATGCAGACCATCAAACGGTAATATGAGTGAATATAGAAGTCGTGATATTTGGAAATATTATCAAAAGTTTCGATATAATTATGGGTATAGCAAGGAAATTACAAAGTGTAGTGAGTTGAACAAGTTTGATTATGTATAGAAGCTTACATGGGAAGTGAGCAGAGTAACAAATATGAAAATGAAATTTGGGAAGTGAGTAGAGTAATAACTCAAAATCAGTGTCCTTTGGACCAAGTTGGGGTGTCATTTGAGCTTTTATGAACCTCACAACACCCCTCATGACATTGAACCTTCTTTATCCATTTCAGAGGCATTAACCATTCTATTATCCATTTCAGAAGCATCACACTTTCCATTATCCATTTCATAAACATCAGAAACTCATATTTCGTTTATTTCAATTGAAATCTTTTTATTATCAGCTCAATCATTCCAATGTGATATATTTTGTTTCAATTTGTTGTCTTTCAAGTTGAATAACCCTAACTGATTTATTTTTCAGATCATCTTGGTTTAACTTGCCTTATATTGAATCGTTGGAATTGTAGAAGCCTTTTGATTAATCAACTTTCATTAAAGTTATAAATTATGCCAATGAACATGGTTTACTAACTACATTTATCTAAATTATATTTCTTAAATAGAAATGGAGCATAGTCTATCATTTTCATTGTGCATAAGTATTATCAAGTGAAATATCATTTTAAAGACTTTAGGTACGTCCATTGTCTGTATCTTTAGAAATCAAAGTAAATTTATCAACGTTATCGTGTTTTGGTAAGTACATCAATAAATCACTTTGCATAGTGAATTATCAGTTAATTAGTGACCCCGTCAGTTATCATCTATAAGGTATTCACCCTTCAGTTACCTGCGCGGCTTCAGGTCAGGTCCCCGATCGACTTGGCAGGTGTACACCTATCCATAGATCGTAACAGTATCAAGGGGTTCACTATCAGATAATAACTAGCAATGCAGTTTTACAATCATCTCATTCGCTATTTTAACTTAAAATGAATTGTAAAGCGGGCCCAATCAGTGTTTCAATGATCATTTAACAATTCAAGAATGCATGTACTGAGCTTCGGCTCACAGTTCGAAATGTTTTTCATGTTTTGTTTTAGGCAAATGCTCAGAGAACTGCACTCATGCTAGCAAAGCAGTGGAAGAGAATAAGTTGAGCAAGGAAATCTGTATGAATCAACGGTGATACAATATATGCATACTTTAAAGCTGTATTTTGAATTCTTCGGTGTATAAGGATGTAGATTACATGGTGAATTATCTTACTATGGTTTATAAACCTTACATTGGTTAACACTTGATTATATATGGATTGATTAGGGGTGTATGTGTATGATTGAAGCTATGCTTAACTGTGTTATTTATAGCACTCATGTTTCAAGCCTTGTCCTTTTGGACGACGGTAATGCCCATATCATTGGGTTCTCTATATTATAATTAAGGGTTTTATTAAGGAAAATACAAGCAGTGAAACATGTTTAATTTGGGGGCGTTACACATTAGCCCCTATGGGAGAAGTCTGCATCTCAATCTTCCAAAGCCAGTCGCCATCGAAGTTGCAGGATCATGGTAGCTTCTCTATCCCTTGCTACATATGGGGTACACGAATCGAGAGCTCTTTGTGATTTGGGGGCAAGTGTGAGTTTAATGTCGCTTTCTCTCTGCAAGAAGCTTGAACTGTCGCACTCGAGGCCCACCACCACGCTCATACAGCTAGCGGATGGCACCCTCAGGCGATCTGCAGGTGTTTTGGAGGACGTTCCTATCCAGGTGGGTAAGTTCATCATCCCTTGCGACTTTATTGTGATGGATATGGTTGAGAACCCCCAAATCCCTATCATCCTTGGGAGGTCATTTCCGACTACTGCGGGGGCAATGATTGATGTAAAGGAAGGAACTATATCCTTCCTGTTTTGTGGTAAGACAGTTGATTTCTGTTTCCCTCCACCACTACCTTCTTCAATTCCTGTTCCTCCTTCTCCTCCTGACGGCCTTGCATAACCTACCCCTTTCGCGGCTAATTCTGGCGTCACAGTGTTTGATGGGGATAGAGGACCTAATATGAGGTCTGTAGCGCTGTCTAATTTCCATCCACCCATTCCTACTGCTCTTGGAGGCGTTACTTTTTGCCATGGGGAGGTTCTGGAGGGAACGCCATTCATCACTCCACCATCTTCACCTCTCTCCTTCTTGTCATCGTCTGCCAATTTGAGGTAATGGTCAAGTTAAAGACCTAAAACAAGTACTTCTTGGGAGACAACCCAAGCTTGATTGCTTTCAGAAAAGAAAAAAAAAGAAATAAAAATGAAAATGAAAAAAAATGAAGGAGATGCAAGGGAAAAGTTCAAGAAAAAAAATGAGCGAGAAAAAGAGGTAACGGATTTGGAGGGACATGGTTTGGAGGGTAGAAAATTAGCATGGGCGTGCCACCCCTCCTCCAGACTTGAAAAAAAAAGAGGGAGCAAGAAAGAAATCATGTGCCATTAGTCAGAAAAGTGGCACAGTCGCACCGTGCCCATAGGCACGACCGTGCCACGACTTGATTTTGCGGGCGTTGGAAGCAGAGTGGCACAGGCATCCCGTGCCTAAAGGCAGACCATGCCACATTAAAACACGACCAAAAGGCCCGATTCTTCTTCTTTTTCCTCCTTCCTCCATTCAAACTCTCTGCTTTCTCTCTCTAAAAATTGAAAAGCTCTTCCTCACCCTCACCATTACCCAGTTACATCTTGCCCCAGACTCCTCAAATTCTTCCCAATTTCTTCAATTCTTTCACTCCTCTTCACTCTCCTTTCAAAATTCCTCACATTTACATCTCAAACTCATCCCATCCCACACTCATTTTCTCTCTCTAGAACCCTAACCTCTATTGTTGAGGTTGAAGGTGGTAGAGAAAGAAATTATCCCTTCTCTTGCTATTTTTAACCTTTACCTCCGCTTTTGGGCCCTGATATGTTGTTACTTCGTACCATGGGCAAGAAACGAGCTGGAGAAACTTCAAGGGCTCCATTCCAACCTAAGAAATCATCACGGGCAACCTCCTCTTCCGCTGTAACTGCCTTTGCTAAAGGTACTAAAGATGCATACCCTCTTATTTTACCTGCTAGCACTAGGGGTTTCCAGTTTGTTAATGATGAACAAAAGTCCCGTTATGAGCTTTTAGCCACTAGGAACACTAGTGAGTAGAAATACTTTCATGCTAACTCATTGCAATCCTTGGGAATGTTGGATGATATGCTAACCCTACTTGGTAGATTAGGATGGACTGAGTATATACATATGCAATGTATATCCTATGTTCGCCTTATGGTTGAATTTTTGAGTTCCCTTAGTGTCGATTGGGATAACTATGGTGGTCATGAGGTTGTTGTTTACTTTCGAATATTCAACATTGACCACCAGATGAGTTTGAGGATGTTTAATGAGCTTTTGAGATTTCCGGTGGTCGATGGGGCTTATAGAGATGTGCCCTCATTGTGGAGACCTGACCGTGTTTGGTTGAGCATCACCTGCTCCAAACGGAAGGAGTATACTGATAGGTGGGGGAAACATCGTGTTTTTGACCCTCGACAGGCCAAGGCCACTGACATCTGTAATGTCAACCTGCGGTACCTGCAGTGCCTAACCGCCAATATTGTTTTCGGCCGCAATGACAACCAAAATGGTTGTCAGAAGGCCGAACTGTTTATTATCTGGTGCGCTCTTTCAGGTACCCCTATTGACACGGGGGCCATCATAATCCGTCACTTGGCGAAAGTAGCCAAGACTAACAATAGGAATGTCATTAGCGTTGGTGGTACTGTTATCGCCATTGCTAATGCCCTAGGCTATAGCTCACGACTCTCCGCTCTCGAGCCCCATTTCCTAGGTGGCCACCTCGACCTTGGCACCCTCCACCATATGCATATTATAGATACTCGAGGTGACACCATTCGATACCCCCACCACAAAACCATCCTCTTCACCCTTCCCAATGCTGAGCGCACCACGGTCGTTAACAAAAGAAACTTGAACTGCGACCGGAGGATTATTAGGGCAACTATTCTACCTCGGAAGGAACAGTTAGTAGCTGATGAGGACATTGAGGTCGATGAGGGTGGAGATGAGGGGTATGATGATGAGGAGGAGGAGGAGGAGGACATTCATGCGGGCCAAGGAGAGCCCGAGCCCGAGGATACCCCTGCTGCGGAGACGACTATCCCACCACCTCCACCACCATTTTACCCACCATTCACCCACAAGATGGGTGGGTCTTCTTCCTCAGCGGCATAAATGCCGCTCGACCCCACCTTTCTCCAACCTCCAAGTGGAGGTTTCCAAGCTTCATGAGGGTTTCACAGGCATGCGTGCCAACATTGGTCGTCTCTTTGGGCGCATGGACTCCATTGAAGAAGGAGTCTCCTATTTCCGGGTTTCGTCCACCGCCAGGAGGAGTACGAGCAGCGGCGGATTCAGATTGAGGAAGAACGGGCTATGCGGGAAGTCCGAGAGTACGAGGAGCGTCGACGAATGAATGAGCTACTTTGGCGCCAGTCGGAATCCATTCGACATATGGAGGAGCGTTCACGCTCCTTTCAAGGCGCTCAGGGTCGCTCCTCATCCTTCCCATCTTATGATTCCTCCACCTTCCATCCCTTTCCTCCGCATTTCTGGCCACCTCCAGGGCCTGATAGCCCCTAATGACTGTAAGTTTATTCCCCCTTCCCCTTCTTTTCTTATGCATCGTGTTTTCATTGGGGACAATGAAGGGTCCCAGCATGGGGGGATGTCTATATCTGTTTAGTGAGGTGTATTGTATATATTTCCTTGCATTTAACACTTTAGGCTTTATTCTAGTTTAGCAGCATGTTTAGGGTGCATTAGTTTTCCTTTTATTCACCCATTTAGCAAAGCATGTAGGATAATGCATATAGGTAGGTGATGCATTGTACATATTTTATTTCCTAACTCTTGGTCTCGAGTGGAAATGTATTGCGTGGAGCTTCATAAGACTGCGAGGTAATTCTTCTTACTCTTCTCTTCACTTATCCACTAGTTATCTACTTAGGGTGATTTATTACTTTGGAAAAAAAAAAACCCAAACCCATTGAAAGAAACCCCTCCTATGACGATAACCAAGGCATTGGTGATCAGTTGGTTGGCATGGTTGTGCATACTTGTGGATTATTTGTGGCAAATGCCTTTGGTTGATGATTTTGAAAGCGTTTTGACCACATTGTTTGGTTTGCATGTTGTTTGCCCTTGAACTCCCTATATCATGATTGATTATTCCTTTTAAATGGGACATCTTTGGGGTTGGTTGTGTGTTTGGTAGTGTGACCCGTGAGATTTTGAGCCTATAGACTAATTTATCAATTTAGTCTCACATTTTCTTTAATGTGTGTCTCTTCCATGACTAAATCTCTAGAACTTGGTTTAATTCTCTTTGAAATTGCATTCAACAGGTGCATTATGATAATATGATAGAGGCATTCATTTGTTTTTCTGAGCTACATAGCCAAATCTGCCACCCATGATTGAATGTTTTGACCCCTTGCTTACCCCCTTTGAGCCTTGCCCGTTTTTGTTGTGAACCCTTCACTATTAGCTATTGGCCTAAACACATCTCCTACCTCTAAATCAAAGCCAGTGGGGCAACACTTCGTTATTTTGTGGGTAGCTTTTGGGTGTTATACAACTTGGTGGTTCATTTTGGTATATGCAGGGATGTATCATGGTGATCATTGCGGATTGAGTGTATAGTTATTGCGCATGTCAATCATTCATTTCCTTTCAAAAAAAAAACGAAGGAAAACATGTTTCCAAAGAAATCAAAAAGACAAAATAGAGAGAGAGAAAAAAAAGGAAACTTGTTGAAATTCTTATGAAAAAAAAGAGAAAATAAGTGGTGAATGAGTGTGTTTGGCATGTTATCGTAGTTCATTCCCGATGGTCCATCTGGTTAAAGGTGTATTCTTATTGTGTTTTAGGAAAGTGTGCAGTGTAGTTGGTTCGATTGTTGGTTGCTCACTGGCTTCCACTGTTAGCTCCTCATTTCCCTCATTGTTTGTCCCCCTTCTACCTGTGCCCTTAGCCCCATTATAACCCTGAAAAGCCCTCTTGATTATTGTTTTGCATATTGCACTTTCACAGTGGAGAATTGAAAATCTTACCAAGCCTATGGTAGTTTGTTCGATTGGAAGAGAGTTGAGTGAACCTTCTTACTTCTTAAACACATGTGAGGGAGCGCATTTGCTTTGTTCCCCATATGAGAGTCACTACCAGGCCTTCTAGCCCACCACTTATTTGGAGGCGTCTTGACTGGGGAGGGGTGTGATATGGTGTGACTGGATGACAAGTTGAACATGTGGTCTTCCAAACGATTTTCAAATGAGTTTTGAAATTATGTATTTATGCCTTGAATGGTCCCGCTAGTTGTGCACACTTATGCTTGATTTAACTAGTTTTCCATTTGCTTTGCCTGAGGAGGTGAGCAGTGAGAGGTCTTAACCTCCTGCCAGTTTATTCACGTCATACTCTTACTTGGGGACAAGCAAGAAATAAGCATGGGGGAGTTGATAAACCTCTATTTTACCCCTTTTCGACATGGTTTTTACCCCTCATTTCGGCGATTTTTGGTAAAACTTCAAGAGTATAGAGGTTGATTAGTCATTCTTTACCCCAAATCTGCTTAAATGTTGTATTTTTGTGTTTCCAGGAGTTCGATTGAAAGAAATGAGGAAAACAAGCTAATGTCGCGCTAAATAGGAGCCAAAAGATAGATTTCTAGCCAATAGGAAGTGGCATGGGGGCACCATGCCAAACAGTGTAACCATGCCACCCCAGGGAAGCAAGAAAACGAGGGGCAGCAATGTGGCACGGTGGCACCGTGCCGAATGGCACGACCGTGCCATTTAATTATCCTCCGTTTAATTGTAAATTAGTGTTGTAATTGGGAGTTCTTCCCTCTCTCGTTCATTCTCTCTCGAAAACGGTGACTCTAGGTTTTTAGTTTTCATTTTTGGTTGTTCTTGATTTGAGAGCTTTGGATTGCAATTGACTGTTGAATCTGGTAGATTATCATTTCAGTTAATAGAAAGTACGTGCCTTTACCCTCTTCCTTTTGTGTTTTAATTCGAAGTTAGCATTTTTAATCATGTCCATATTCGCTATTGTGGTTGTGATTTTGATGATGATTAAGGGCTAAATTTATTGTCTTGGATTGGGTGTAGCCCCTATTGTGCGATTTAGATTCGTACTCTAGATTTATGTGAATGAGTGTCCATGTTGTAATTGAACTCTCACTTATCACGCCAGGTGTTCGATGAATTGCCTGAGAGGGTCGATTCATGTTTGTAATTGGGGTTTAGGCGATTAACAAGAGTTAAATCCTCCACCTAGAGCTACTTAGTGAACAATTGGATTTCTTAACATGAAAATAGTTAGGGTTTCAATTGGGAATTAAGGGTTACTCAATCTTGTGGTTTCGTGATTCTAGTTTCATGACAATAGATAACTAGGATAGCTTGACCAGTTTAATGACCTTTGAGAGAAGGCGTAGATACGCTTAACTTGTAACCATTCTATTTTAGTTGTCTGTGTGAGCAGATTCGCATGATCTAGTTTATAGTCCAGGAACATGATAGTGTGGTGAACCCCAATCCAGGACTTTCATTAATATTGATTTAGACAACAGTAGTAACTTCCAGTAGAATACAGCTGTTATTGAGTAAAAACCATTCCTAATAGACTCTGGCCTAAATAGAGTGTTAAAGGTTGGTTCGGTGGTTGAAACCGAGTTCCTTGTGGACACGACCCATACTTGCCGTTGCTAGCTACAACTGGCACCATGCACTTGGAGTATTTTTAACTCAACAGTGCTCCATTCTCAACATGTCAAGCACATTGCATATATTTTCAATCAACTGAGTGTCCGTATCAGCTGAGAAAAATACACTTGTACCACTAACCATCTGTCCTAATGCCCTACAGAAGTTATCTATGTAGTTTTTAACAACCTGAGTCTGTTCCACCGAAGCTTTCGCGAAAAACACATATTATCCGCAGAGAGGAGGCTCGAGATTCTAGGCCCATTGCATCTTGTTGGGAATGGGTGCCACCTTCCCTGTAGTACTTCCTTTTCGATCATTTGAGATAATCTTTTTATACATGTTACAAAAAGATATGGAGATAATGGATCACCCTGTTGGATGCCTCTCATTGGCCTAAACCTTTTTGTTGGTTCTCCATTCCATACTATACTTAGAGAACAGGTTGTCACAGACCTCATGATAACCTGTACAAGTAGATGTGGCACTTGCATATCTTCCAATGTCTTGTTAATGAAGGACCATTTGAGCCTATCATACGCTTTTCCAAGGTCAATTTTAATAGCCATCCAACCTTTCTTGCCCTTCTTAGGCCTCATAGAGTGCATTGTTTCTTGAATAATGAGAATGTTGTCTTCTATTTGTGTTTCCGGCATAAAACTCGATTGTAGTGGGGAGATCAAATTAGGCAGTATCGCTTTTAGTCTATATATGCACTTGGTAACCAATTTGTAGACAACATTACCCAATCCAATTGGTTTAAACTGCGTAACCATTTGCAGGTTATTGGTCTTTGGTATGAGGGATAAGAAGGTGCCATTGAGCTCGGTAGGCATCTCCTTCCCCCCCCCTCCAAAAAAATGAAATCTTTGTACGCCTTTTTTTTTAGGATAAAAGTGTCACATAATTTGATTAATGAAGCTAATAAATATTTTCCTAAGTGCAACAGATAAGAGGATAGTTAAAAAGACTTCACCCACTTTTATTAATTAATGAATCCTGCTATTCATCATTAAATACAAATAAAAAAATAATTCTTAAACTGTTATAAATGTAATGATGATTAAAACCAATTTTTATTTGACGAAACACCCTTTATAACTCGACATTCGCTTCCTTTTGCAAACACCCAATTCTTTGGGATGTCATTCACCTCCGGCGAAGACCATGGAAAAATATCATGTGTTTTCCGATGGATTCACCACTAAATCAATGAAAAATCCTAAATAAAATGTAAGAAATTAGAGGAAGAGTGAATTCACTACAAGAAAAATGCCAAATAAAGATGGAATGAGCGACAGAATTTTAAGATCAGCAACGGAATCGACGACGGAATACGGCTGTCGGAATTTTGCTCGTCGCTGAGTACCTGGCGACGGAATTTCAAAATTCTGTCGGTATTGGTGATGGATTCAGCGACAGAAATTGCGACGTACTTTTTTGGGCAAGGAAAAGTGGTAGGGCAGGGGGTGGCAACGGAATTAAGAATCCGTCGCCATCAGAGACGAAATCAGCGATGGAATATCCGTCACTGATGGCGTCGGATTATGCAGTCCGTCGGCCCCCTTCTTCCAAAAAAATTCTTTTTTTTTCCTCCTAATCCGTCGCCATTCCGTCTCTAGGTTTCTTCTTTTTTAAAAAAAAATCGCTTGTTTTTTATCAAATCCATACATATAAATCATTCCCTGCAAAAAATTTACAAGATCTTCGCACTCAATCAACATCCAATGGCTTCGAATAGGACTTCATTCAAAGAGTTCTCAACAATTTCAAGCCACACAAAGGTGGAATTTCACATCCAACACAACACTTCCAACCAAGGGTTTTCAATTCAGAAACCACAAGTTCCAAACAAACTCTTTACATATCATAAACTACAAGTTCCAAACAAAATCTGTATATATCACAAATCCAAACAAATTAACCAAAAGTTACCAGTAATTCAGAATGAAGTTATATGTATGTTTGCAGAAGAGGGTGAAGCAAGCACCAAATGGGAGGGGAGTGAAATAAGCACTAGGGGGAGGGGAGTGAAATTAGCAGAAAGGGGAGGGGAAGCAAGCAGCAAGAGATGTACTTGGTGAAAAATCAAGCAAGGAAAATTGCAACCAACTCAATCACCAAGGTCTTACTTTTCCTTTTCGCCTTCCTCTTCCTCTTCCTCTTCCTCTGCCTCACCATCTTCCTCGTTATGTTGCGAGTGATGAGTAAATGGTGGCTGAGATCCCGAGTCAGACACCTGTTGTATTTGAAAGAAAGCTTGGAGGCGCTGATCGATGCTCATCATTTGTTGGCTCAGTTGTTCGTTGCTTTGTGTGAGCAATCTGTTGGATTCCTCCAGTTGCTTACATTTCTCCACAACCAATTGGTAGCTTTCAGGTTGTGTAGATAGCTCACCCCCAAGTTGGTTACTACACCCCTTAAGTCATTGAGTTCTTGTTGCGATGGCGTAGAACTGGTACCTGCTGACAGGCATTTCAGTGAAGTACTATACTAGCTTTGCAATTAAGTAAATTCAATGTATAACCATGGTTGTTGGAACTTTAATATGAAAACAACACCGGATCTTTGAGTGGGACTGAAGTAACCAGATTCCCTCATGTTGACCACCTCGTCACCAATGTCGTAAATATGACCCTTCTTGTTCTTGAACGTCCTCACTCACAACTCATTTGAGTTTGGAAACGGCTGGTTTGGATCTTGAGAAGAGCCATCTTCGGTCCCTTGAGAGTTGATAACATTTTGAAAATCACGTTCAAAGGTTTCCTACAATACCGCAACGTGTGCACGAAATCATTCATAGTACAATAACTTAAAATAAAGTATACGAGTTCATGTTGAACTACCAAAAGATTGAGAATAGCTAATTACTTACATATGTTTGTTGTGATTTCTTGTCAACCCAAGGGGCATCTTCTTTGCCCTGGAGTTTGTGAGTGCGACTGAATAATTCAACAATAGTGGGCTCCGTCCCAAGTTGTTCCCTCTATGTACGTGCAAGGAAGAATGATGTCAAGCACAACACAAAATACAGTGTTAAACTTAAACAAATACGTAGCAAACATTAATTCATTTACCAGACGCCGCCTATGCTCATGCATAGGGATCGAGCCACAGGTGTGGAGAGATGGGCCTCTACTTTCTAGAGTTCCCAATCGGTTCTTATGGGCTGTTTCACGCAATTTCTTGTAATGTTCATTCGCCAAATGCTGTTGGAGTCCCTCCCATTGAGCATCACCAAGCCAAACAGGCTTCTTGTTATGCTTCCTTGCTTTGCCAAAGAAGTCTCTCAAGCATGCATTGCCTCAGTTTTCAAAATTCCTTCTTATACGGTCCTCATGGATCGGATCCCACATAAACCACTTCTACAATTATGAAAACAAATAACACATCAAATAATTCAATAGTAATTTATCACCTATTTCTGAATCTGTTAATACAAAGTCACTATAGTTACCTTGAACTCTCCAAACCACAAATCTTGTACTGGTTTGGGCACTTTGCTCCAAGTAGGCCAAGCTCCGTCAAATTTGCTTTGAAATATGAGTCAAATCCTACTTACAGCACCATCATTAGGGAGAAACCTAATTGAACATAACACATAAAATTCATTACTTGTTATGCAAAATTCATGCAGTACTTCATAAGATATAACAAATGAAAACTTACCCGTTACCTTCTGGCTCAATCCAAGTCTTAGCTCGAGTGCTCCCATGACTGGATTGTGCTTCGCTTTTACCGCTTCCAATGTTCTCTTGGGACTGGTTTGTGTTAGGATGAGTGGGTTGGGGAGTAAGTTGCACAGTGTGAACAATATGGGGATTTGGAGGAATGTTGTAGGCAAATTGGCCGTACATGGTGGTGCTTTGGTTGGGAATGTATGAGGTCTGATGATGGAAAACCCCAAATGGGGGAGGCAGTGGCTCTGAAATACTTAGTATGTAAGCAGCCATTGTTGCTCCTGGCTGATCTGGTATATGAGGTACTTGGGGGGAAGATGGATCAATGTCCATTGCGGTCGGATCTACGGCAGAGCTCCTACGCCCTCGTTCTCTACCTCGAGGGGAGGACTTTGTTCGACGAGAACTTGAATACATACCTGAAATAGGTGACAATAAAACCAAGTACAAATATATAATGAATGCACATATAAACCGTTTTCCTCATACATCATAATAGGTACGTAGGTTACACATATTTTGCAATGCTCATTCATACAATATAAGTAAAGTCACAACCAATTGTTTGACATACAAAATACTCAAGTACATAAGAATTCCTAACCACTCAATCGTCTACATCCTCAGCTGCATCCTCATCCTCATCAATGTCATTGTCATCATCATCATACAAATGCAAATTTTCTTCAGCTTCATCTGTTTCATTACCGTCATCCCACTCCCCCTCTTCATCACCCTCATCATTCTCTACCTCATCTATCTCGTCATTACCCTGAATGAATGAAAACCCTATTTCATCATTAACCTCTTCCGGTGGTGCACTTTCATCCACTAATGTTGCAGGGATGACGTCATTCACAAGTTCGACGATAGTCGTCATGTCCGTTTGATGGTATGCAGTAGGTAGAGTGTACTGCTGATCCACTCTCGCCCTTGGTTTGGTTGGTATGACAACAAGCCAATTGGTCTTATCCCTTGAGCGATCTGCATGTGGCATGAAGTATACTTGTGATGTGGTGTTTGGGAAGATAAATGGGTCGTACTTTCGGTACCTTCTTGTACGGTGGACCTCAATAAGGCTGCTTAGTTTATCATATCGTGTCCCACGATTCAATGTGTGGTCGAACCACTCAACTGAAGATCACGCATCATTTAAGTGGTTCACCTACGTACTCAATTTGGACAATATCTTTTAGTACACCATAATAATCATTCTCAATATCGCCTTCCCCAAACACCAACACTACAATTATATGTTCTCTTCCCGACGCTTCGAGCTTCTGTGTGGAATTTGAATCCATTTACTCTATATGTCGTCCACGTCAACACATACCTTTTTGGCTTCACAGCCAATTGGCTCAAGTAGCAATGTTTGTCGGTCTCGAACAGTTGAATATAATGCACCTAAGGTGACATAACATGTGGTTTTAATTAATACAATGCAACTAATTAACTGTTATGTTCAAATTATGAATAAATGAGTTACAATACTTACATTCTCACTACACCAATTTGCGAAATGAGTTTCAATGACGGTGTCGACATCTGCGTCGCTGACATTGGGACGTGCAGCTCTTACTTGTTCTGTGAAAATTCTATCACATTTTATAAAGCCTATTAGTATACTTGCGCTCTGAATGATGAACTCAAATGGAAGTGAAAATACCACTCACCCTATATAAGGTTTAACTTCATCACAATTTAACAACACGTGAAGATGGACAGTAACATATTCGGCATCTGTGAGATACTTTGATCTTTCCCTACCAATAGCGGCCCCTTACGGTGCAAACACAGACAGAGTTGGAAGATGATTAATATGTTCATTGTCATCCTCATTTCTCCCGCACCTAGTGCACATGGAGGGCACATTGGAGCTGAAGTAATAGGAGGCGAAGAATGTCCTCTTTGCCTCTAGGTATGCTTCTGTGATTGAACATTCAGGACATGCTTATTGCTTTATCCTTTTCTTCAATCAGCTAAAGAACCTACCAAAATCACAATTGCATTCACTTCTAAGTGATTCCATATATAATAATTGAGATAAGGTTTAATCGATTATAGTATAATTTATCTCTCAAATGGATACATCCATCGGTATTGTATTGAACCACCTAGTTGAGCCTCTTCTGCCAAATGCATTGGCAAGTGCTCCATTACATTGAAAAAGCCAGGAGGGAAAATGGTCTCCAACTTACATAAAGTGATGACAATGTTGCGATGCAGTTCCTCAAGCATATCCTCCCGCAATGTTGTTGAGCATAAGTTCTTGAAGAGCTGGCTTATCTCAATAAGTGGTTTCAACACATGATCTGGGAGCGCACCAAATGCAATTGGTAAAAGAGTCTCCATGAAGACATGACAATCATGACTTTTCATGTTGTTGAACTTAGCCTCATTAGGGTCCATGATATTCCTCAAATTAGAGCAATATCGATCAGGCATTTGAAGCTCCTTTACACATTCACACAACTCTCTTCGTTTATCCACAGGAAGTACGAACTTCGCTTTTGGTTTAACTGGCTTACCACTTGGGTCTGAATGTAAATGTAATTTTGGTATATCGCATATTTTTGCAACATCCATTCTTGATTTGGCATTGTCCTTTGTTTTCACATTAACATCCATAACAGTGTTGATAATATTCTCAAAGAAGTTCTTCTCAATGTGCATCACATCCAAATTATGGCGGAGCAGTTGGTGTTGCTAATAAGGCAACTCCCAGAATATGCTCTTCTTCATCTAGTTGTGCGCATTTTTCTTAAATCCTGGTATGACAAAGTCACCATTTGTACTTACCGTTGGGTAATCTTCCACCTCGACATAAAGTTCTTCCCCAAATAGTCGGTGAGGAGGACCCCCTGTAACAGTTCTGTCTTTTTTAAATGCGGTTCTATTTCTTCTGAACGCATGATTCCTTGGCAAAAAACACCGATGACAGTCAAACCATGAGAATTTACCTCCATTTCTCAATCTCAAAGCCTTTTGCTGTTTCATACATACGGGACATGCCAATTAGCCATTAGTACTCCACCCAGATAACATTCCATATGTGGAAAAATCATTGATGGTCCACATAAGTGCAGCCTTCATCTGAAATGTATGCCCCGTAGAAATTTCATAAGTCTCAACTCCAACATCCCGCAACTCTTTCAGCTCATCAACAAGAGGTTGTAAATAAACATCTATCTTGTTCTTGGGATTTTTGGGACCAGGGATTACACAAGTCAAGAATATAAACGGTGTGGTCATACACATTTCACGGGAGAGGTTATAAGGTGTAATGATCACTGGCCAAATGGAGTATGATTTTGAAGACAATGTGTAAGGATTAAATCCATCAGCACATAAGCCAAGCCTCACATTCTGAGGCTCTGCAGCAAACTCAGGGTACTTGGTATCGAAATGTTTCCATGCTGCCCCATATGATGGATGACATAATACACCGTCCTCACGTCAATGTTTATAATGCCATCTCATGTGCTCTGCAGTACTTCTTGATGCGTACAACCTCTGCAGTCGAGGTTTTAATGGCAAGTAATGCATCCTTAAGTATGGCAATGGATTGTGATTCCTTTGTTGTGACCTTTGCCTCTTCCATCTTGAATGCCCACAAAACTTGCACGCATCCAGGTTTGCGTCCTCCTTATAAATAGCATACAACCTTTCCGGTAACAATCAATTCGGACCACATCGTTGCCAAGATCTTTGACAACCTTCTTCGTTTGCCTGTAGTTGTTTGGCACGCGGTTGTTATGGGGACACATCTCTTTCATTAATTGAAAAACTTCATTGAAACAATTTTGAGACATATTATAATCAGATTTAATACTCAACAGTCTCACCGCCGCAGATAGCTCACTGTGGGTAGAGCAACCATCATATAAGGGTTGTTGAGCAACTTGAACCATATTATAAAATGGCTCATGGCAAGTGTTTGACCCCTCTTCCCTTACATTTTGATTTGCTATTATAGCATCATCAACCATGTCATCCACCTGATCTATGTAGGATTCGTAATAGTCATTATTAACATGACTTGAACCTCCAATTTCAAAAATTTTACTATTTGAATACCCAGAATCATATTGTTGAGGTTCTATATCCCCATGACTTATCCAAAACCAATACCCTTGCACAAAACCCTTATACATAAGGTGCATCTTGACCTCATCAGGTGTCAAGTATACCCTATTTCTGCATTTCGCATAAGGACATCTATACTTTCCCCCATTCATAAACTCTGTCTGTCCACGTGCAAATTGATTGAATTCGTTCAGTTCATCTAGAAATTCTTGCGTATAACCACTACGATCAGGCAGTAATCTATTATACATCCACATACGATATGGAGGATCATTCATATTCTGCTCACATAACAATAACTAAATAAGGTATTTCATAAGAATTAATTTTAATCAACATTATAATAATTATATAAATTACGCAATTATATATTATATATGTTTACTTTAAAATTTCCACATGCAACCAACAAAATAAACAAACATTTCGACAAATATACTTATATTATCACGAATATTACAAAACTAATAATTCATACATATTTGACCACTTTATTCCACCAACATATCAAATTTTAACTTAAAATTACCAAATCTACGTATACATTGCACTGGATAAAATCTTCGAACATATACGAGCTACAACTTCATACGAACATCACATATCAACAAAATTATAAACTAAAGCATCTCAATCCACCAAATTAGATCAATAACCTCACACAAATACCACATTTCAACAACATTACGAAATAAAACATTTCATTCCACCAACATGAAATTTCAACTTCAAACTACCAAACCTCAACCCTAAATCGCATTTACCAAATTCTTGTAACGAATTAGAGCAACAACCTCACATAAATAGCACATTTAAACAACATTATCAACTAAACCATTTCATTCCACCAACCTATCAAACTTTAACTTCAAACTACCAAAACCTAAACCTTAAATCGCATTTATCAAATTCTTGTAACGAATTAGAGCAACAACCTAACATAAATAGCACATTTCAACAACACTATCAATTAAACCATTTCATTCCACAAACTTATCAAACTTTAACTTCAAACTACCAAACCTAAACCCTAAATTGCATTTACCTCAATCTTGAAGCAAATTAAAGCAATAACCTCACACAAAACACCACATTTCAACATAAATTTGAACAAACTATGAAATTCTAACAATCTAATACAAATATTTGTAGAAATTACAACTAATTTAGTTGAAGAACTCACCTCAAATGTGTTGAAAACAATGGATAAGAGGGGCGACAGAGGGGCGGGGCAGCTGCTGGCGGTGGGGGACGGCCGCCGACGGCGGCGGATGGGCCGGGTGGCCGGTGGGTGGCGCGGGCGACAGTCGAGCGTGGGCTTTGGTTGCGTTTCGCCCCTCTCTCTCTTCCTATCTCTGTTGCGTCGTGGAGTGAGTGAACCAGCACCGAGCTAGTTCACTTAAATGGGGGCCGACGGAAATTCCGTCGCCCCCAAAAAAATTTGGATTTCAATTTTTTTTTTTTAGGGTGTAGCGACGGAAATTCTGTTGCCTGTAAAAAAAATTAATTTTTTTTAGCCCGACAACGGAAATTCCGTCGCAGATAGTGAATTTTGGCGACGGAATTATTTTCCTGTTGCCCAGTTCATCGCATAATCTGACTTTTTTTGATGTTGTTCTTCCGTCGCCATTCACGTCGCCATTTCCGTCGTTAAAAAATTTCATCGCCATATTCCGTTGTTATTTTTAACTTGTTTAGTAGTGGAACCCTAATCGAGAAATAAGGGCCAAAGAATTGTGGATATGAAAGCTAGCATAGATGTTTCTTGCTTCTAGCCTCTAGGGACTAGGTGGTGTAGGAAAGGTTCATACTTGAGATTTGTCTCCAATTACCATTTCTAGTTTGGTATATATGTTGAAGTTGGAATGACTAAGTTGTGTCAAACTACAAAGGAACGTAAGTTATCAATGGAGAGGAGATGAATGAGTGTTGTAGCTCCAGACCGAATGGGCAGCATAGAGGAGAGAGAAGAACTATGGGGAAATAATTATGTGAAGGGTAATTGAGGAAGTGCAAAAATAATTATATTAATTACTAACAAGAAGCATTGTTGTAATCAAAATTTTTTTAAGTTTCCCATGACAATAAATGCTGCTTGAACATTTCCCTTAGAGCAATATTTATATGTTGCCTTTAATTAATGCATTGCACAAGGTTTCACAATACTATTAAAACCATTTATTTTTTTTCTTTGATCCGTAAGAGTTACAAAGGGCAATAAAAAAAAAGGGGACAGCCCGGTACACAAGCATCCCGCATTTACGCAGGATTTGGGGAAGAGCCGCACCACAAGGGGTGATTTCAAAGAGCAATACAATACAATGAGGGATGAAGGAATTGAACCTGAGACCTAATGTACCTAGTGTCTCTGTATTTACTACTAACTTAAGACTTCATTGGTGTATTATTTAGCGCATCTCGCAATTAATCCTTCGTGGGATGTCAATACCACATCTCGCAATTAATCCCCGGCTATGTAAATTTTTCCTATCATTTAGTGCATGTGTATATATGTTCATCTTTTCCCTTCATTGCTGGTCCATTGAGCTAGTCCTATAATAGGCCTTATACAATTGAGAGTGAAATTTAAATAAATAAAATAAAATAAATAAACATTCAATAATGTTCCCACCGCCCATTATCTCACTGTGTCCATCTTTATTTTCTTTTTTTTTTGCGGCGTGGGTGAGAACAACAGTTCTGATTTATTTATTTTGTTTAGTTTATTGGAGACAATGAAGGGTCTGGATTTGTGGGATCCCATTGCAACATGTATCCTTCTTTCCTCTCAAATTATGGATTTGCAACTGGATAATATATGTTAGGTCCCAAATTATAATAATATAATATTATCCCACTTGGGATTTTGATTGAAACATACTTGGACGTGGACAAATGCCAATCTTACAGAAATGTTTTATAATAAGTTAGGTCCAAAATTATTTTGTTTTTAATAAAAGGCAACTAACCTTTCATGCCAATGCCTAAAAACAAGTGATCAAAAATGATTGTATTTTGCGACCAATATTGAACAGATTGACATCTTTTGCTCTATTCTCAAAAACAAGCCTCAAAAAAAAAGTTCTTGTATCTTGCATAAATATTTAGCCTCGGTAATCTAGGGTTTTTTTGGGTATCCCCCCCCCCCCCAAAGCTATGGAGGATATTCCTTAGTAACTAAGTGTTTCGATTATGACTGAAAGTTCATGACGGTTGTAATTTTACTTTAACATGTCTCTCCATGAAAATGATATTAGGGTTAGAAGCATAGAAGCTGTATTGAGCTTTCTCTTGCCCAGTCTAAAAATATAATGTAAAAACTACAGATGCTTAAACTTTAGACTTTCACCCTAAAGACAGTTATATTGTATTTAGAAGTTGCTTCAACCGAAAATACAAACTAATAAATAAAAATACAAAAATACATAACATCCTCTAATAAGCAAGGAGTTCACTCCTACCTCACAAAACAAAATAATCCGTACAATTGAGGAATATCACATACCCCCTTCCCTCCCCCCTCCCCCCAACCCCCCCTCTCTCCTTCTTTCTTTCTGTAGGCCTTAGGGCCTCAATAAAAGTGTCTCACCTTTTCAGAAAGCTTCGTTAATTAAAATAAAGCCAGATAATCCTCGTAAAGAAGAACCATATAGTTCTTTAATTAAGGAGGCGGTACAACTTTGGGAGAGAGAAATATTAAGATATAACACAAAGGCATAAACAAAGAAGGCATATATGCTATATAGACCGATAGTGAACGATGCTATACATTGGAACATTGAATTATTGGCATATTATTTACTATTTACCCTAGGAAATAAACAAATCTTCAGACAGACTAGCTAGCTAAGAGAATTGAATAAAGCAAAGGACGTAGGTATGATTTTGTTACTTTATTATATAGTGCAAATAACATACTGAGATGATTAGTACGTAGTAAATAGGATGGTTTCGAATATGCTTTTTATCTCTTTATTGACCTATTTTCTTTTTAAGGGGGAAAAGAAGAAGAAAATGACATTATTAGTGTACCCAAGCTTTTAGAATTCAAAATAGGTTACGTGTACCTCTTGTGATTCATTTCTTTTATTTTCAAAACTTTTCTATTTTTGCATTACTTTAACCCTTCTCCTTTATATGAATCTGTATTATACTAAATTGCCAAAGTCATGGTGAATTATTCATGCACATAATTATACTACATCAAGAAGTTGAAGGTTTAAAATTATTTGAGTCACAAGTAAACCCATATTCATATCATTTTAAAAAAGCTCATGGTGCAAAATTTTACATAACTTGGGTTGTAATAAAGCAGCTTGTAAGGGTAAACTGTGATGAATTCACTAAAATAAGACCTACAATAAACTGTGATGGTGTTGTTGTTGGATTCGTAATAAATAGAATAACCATAACTTTATATGCAGACTCAATGCATTGTAATTTTTCCATATGCAATAATACCCTTGTCGTATATTCCAATAAATCATTATAGGCATCAAAGAAAAAAGTGCAATTGCATATAGGTAAATATGTGATACCAACACAGGTTAATTCAAGTGGTTTGACACTTGTTCACTTTAAGTAACATTTCGATTTGAGTCTTATGAATGAAATTTGTGATAGGAGAGTTTTACTTCTTATTGAGCCAACAGTAACTCGACTCTAGTAAAATGGAGGATCTAAGGCATATATATATATATATAGGTAAAACGTGATTGCAAAATGGTGATGAATTCATTTGGATTTTGATATTTTGAAGGTTATTTACTTATTTTCCTAGAGAGAATTAGTGTCCAATGTGAGCAGAGATTTTGTACGTTCTGAAATTGGGAAATAGCTAGGTTGTCACTTCCTTTTTTGGCTATTTTCTCTTCTTGGCCACTTCCATTTTTTAATTCTAATTTGTGTGTACAAAATTGGTTGGTTTGTCTGCATAATCCAACACATTGAATTATGACCATATAACTAAAGACTGTAATCACTCCAAAAGACTGTAATCACTCCATTCTTTTGAAAACATCTTATTAAATTAATCTGGTTAACATTATTGCGGTTTGGATGCCTCTTCCTTTTCCTATACTCAACCTTGCCTTTTGTGGGAGTTCTTAGCTTGCTTTATCCAAATTTCTAGCTTCAAAGTTGAAACCTTACTCCTCTCTCTCCACCACACAGAAGTTACTGGGCAGAACTATGTCTTTTCAAGCCTTGACCATGTATTATTGTGCGTTGTTCTCTGATCTCTATATGATGTACTATCAAGCTCGGAGTCCTATAATTAGCCCTAGTGGTCGACTGATGAATGTTTTCCCTCTCTTTTCTTTTTCAAGTTTACCAGAGAAGTCGTTAATTATATATATAGAGGTAATTGTTTCACAAGAAGTAGACACCCAAAGAGAGTAAAATTATACCGTAATCTTTAAAATTATATAACAATAAAAAAGGGACTACCATTTCATGTAACAACTAAAACAAAGGATTAGGGTATCTCGTAAGTTTTTGGTGTGAAATGCTTTCACTAATACTTGACAAGTATGTTATGTTCAAGTGCACTAGTTTTTTTTTTTTTTTCTCCATTCTAGAAAAGTGCATAAATCTTTTTCTGGATGACTTCTAAAGTTTTTGGGAGTTATTTGAGTTCAAATTTCATTTACAACAATTCTTGCACTCTTAAAAGATCCAGTTCTTGTCATTTTAATAAATCTTAATCATTTTTGAGCGCTTTTGGATGAAATAACATCAATAACAAAAATAACAACAAAATATATAAGATGAACAATATATGAAAATTTCAAAAAAAAGGAAAAAAAGCACCCAACAAAAAGGAAAACAAATTTTCTTATGAGACAATCTCTTCAAGCAGTGAAAGTGGGTTTATAGGAAAATCTCGTAAACCCTGCATTTCTGTTATAAACTAGGCGCAAATCCCACTAGATTTAAGCTAGTATACTAATTTATGAAAATTTTCTATAGAATGACCAAAGATTTGGTACAAATCACAAAACTATTCCAAACAAAAGGCCTGTGGTCAGATAGAATAGGGCTGGATCTATTGAGAAGATGAGGACGGCAATGGATATATGTTGTTATTTTGTTAGGGTGATTATGAAGTGCATGCCTTCTATATTCTCTAAGACACTTAGGGTCCATTTGGTCCTTAGAAACTGTGCTGGAAAGAAAAGTTGATGGAAAAAAAAATGTGCAGGAAAAAAAACTTAGGGAGAAAATGAGTTTTTTTTTCTCTTGTTTGGATTGAAGAAAAAATACAACAATTTGAATTAGAAATTTGAATGTTGATAAATTATTTGAATCATGCTGATGTTATATAAGTAATGCAAGGTTGGAGGAGGTTGAGAATTTTTCTCAAACTTTCCTCTCAATTTTATGAAGAAAATTTTATCACTTATTTCTAATAATTTTTCTACCTAAGTTTCTTCCATAGTTTTTTTCTTTGAGATTTTCTCTAAACCAAACACAAGAAAAAAGTAATTTTCCCAAAAAAAATTTCTTTCCACCAAATTTTTTAAGATCCAAACATAACCTTACTGTATTATTCTTTACAGCCTTAGCAAAGTCGCTGGCCGGAGGACCCCGGCGATTTCCCTAGGCCTAGGCAGGGTTTGTGCTAAGGAGCTCTTGGCCCTAATTAGCCAAAGGGAAAACGGAAAGCTTATTAATCAGCCACAAGCCACAAAAAGGTGCTTCATGATCTCACGTTTATTTTTCACCAATGACAATTTGACATCTACACATAATGTTCTTAACATCCCTTAAATAGTATGAGTCCAGTTTAGAACAGTTGATCAAACATGGACAAGTTAGTGCTTTCTTTTTGCCAAATGTGAATAATTAGCATTATGTGATACCCTCTAGAGAAGTTTAGGGCTTAAGGTAGTGGAAGGTCATGATCGTTCATTATCTTGACCTTCCCACTTACAAAGGAAGGTATAAGAAGATGGTCCTTCCTTTAGTCTCAGATGAGATCAATCCAGAACTCAAAGGGTGGATTTTTTTTCTTGTCTCGAGTTGGAAGAGAGGTCATTTTAAAAGCTTTTGTGTGTGCCATCCTACATATACCATACAAAGCTTTGAGATACCTACATGAAGTTGTGTGTGGCAAATTTAGGAGCGTTTATGGTTGGCTCAAATATTTGTTCCTCTCCTATGCCTGGCCTTTAGTTACAAATAGAGCTGGGAAAGTCTGACTAACATGATAACACAACATAAATCCGACCCGAAGTTATTGAGATAAACATGAACCCGATCCAAACCGAACCGATTTCGACCCGAAGTCGATAGGAATTGACTGTTTAACGTAAAAACATGTTATTTTTCAATTTTGAACAAATCAAGGCTATTTTCGAAACCAATGCAAAATTGATCTGTTTATTAAGTAGGTCGATCTAATTCGACTCGTTTCCCAACTCTAGTTACAAAGAATCATGATAATCATTTGTACCAGTCAACTCCATCTTCAAGTAGTCCAACTTTTTTCCAATACTATGACATGTGCACCCACCAACAAAGCCAACTGAATGAAAAATAGGAACAAAAATGAGAAATAGGATATAGCGCAATTGGATCAAGCCAAACAAGATCGAGCTGAGTCCAAGTTGACCTTGATTAACCAAGTTGAATCTACTCCTCCATACTAAGTACATCCTCACCTTATGTGATTTGAGTTGTAGATGGCTCATCCTAAGTACACCAGATGCTTTTTACTTCATAAAGCACAAAACATTAATTGTACTTATAAGAGTATGTGCACTTGTTTACCACTACTACACGTAGCCAATTGACATAAATGTCCTTGGTAATGGGATCTTCACCAACCCAAGTACCTAATCCTCCTCCCTCACTGGCATCTGATTGTCATTTAATCTCCCTCTTTAGGGCTTGTTCTTTTCGTAGGTAAATTTGGGTGAGTAAAAGGTTGAAATAGGTTGAGGTAGGTTGAAGTAAGTTGAAGTAGGTTGAATTTTTTTATGTGATAAATTAAACTTGATTAAAATAGTGAAAATGGATTGAAGTGGATTGAAATGAGATGAACTAGGTTGAAGTGGATTAAACAAGGTTGAGGTTGATATTTTAGAATTGACCCATGAAAAGAACATGACCTTATTCACTGAAGTTTCGCTCTTCCGCACACTTAAAATCTTTCCGTTTTTAATATTTGGGTTTGATCGATCTCTAATATCATGCTTTTGACCTAACATGCCATTTTCTTTAAATTTCCAACAAAGTCTCCAAATAGCATAATATAGCAACTCCAAAAAATATAAGAGCAGTATGTAGAGCATGACATACTTCATTTCCATAAATAAAACCGATAGCTCCCCATAGTTGAAATGAGCTATGATCAAACCAAATTCAAGCTAAGCTAGAGTCGAGTCAAGCCTAAAGCTCACAGAACCAGCCCGGCTCATGTGCACCTTTAGGCAAAAACAATTAATGTGTGGGGGACAAGACAGAAAATTTACAATAATAAATAGGCCATGATATATATTGCTATATCATAGTGATAAAACAAAAATCAGAATGGGAGGGAATGGGGGGAAAAGAAAGAAAGAAAGAAAATGTCTAAGTACAAAAGGTTATGACAGGCCAGGATTGAAAAGATTGACCTGGGATCTTCGGTATTCTTCACGTCCTCTGATCACCAGGCATCCATGTCAAATCTGGAGCTCCAAAAACAACCATCTGTCTTTCTTCTGTTGCAGCCTTCCCCCAAATCCAAAAAATTAAAGCTACCTCTCCCAATCCATGATTGACTTCCTCAACTGCATTAATTGCACAATCATATCGTATCATGTCATCAAAAATGAGCATGCAACAAAACCCTAAACAAAAGCCCTTAAGAATCTGTTTAATTTTCTGGATCATAAAAAAAAAAGAAAAAAAAGAAGGATGCAAGGATGGATGGATACATACATACATATAAGAATGTCAAATACGCAACAACCCCTCAATAGTCCGGGTTGTGATGGTGGTGGTGGAGATGATGATGATGATGATGATAGAGATTACTCCTCTGGCCACCATGGCTTCCATCCTCATGGTGGTGACCCGACCCCACTGCCCCAAGATTCAAGTAAACCATCCTTGAATCAATCGCGAGGTTACCCACGTTGCCTCCACTGCTAGCACTGCCGGTGTTATGGTCCTGATCCCCGCCCCCTCCCACCACCATTGGTGGGTACATGGCAGTACTAGCGGAGGCGGGGTTGTTTACAGTGGCAGTTGTGGTTGTGTTTGTGTTTGCATTTGCATTTCCCTCTTCTCGGGAAATGACCATGGCGGCAGACTGGACGAGCTCAAGGCAGAGCCTAAGCTTGTTCGGCTCAATGTGGGCTAGGCCCGGGACCGCCCCCTTGAAGAGGAAGTCCGAGGTCAATGACCGGAGGATGTCCAAAGGGGTCACACCCTCCACCGTCCTGACATTTGGGTCGGCATGGTGGTCCAGCAGGACCGCCACCATGTCCGGCGACACCATCTCTGCCGCCATGTGGAGGGGGGTCTTCCCAGCCAGGCCTGCCGGGTAGTTGACATCAGCTGCACCCAGCTCCAAGAGGGCCTTGACCACCTCCCTGCTGCAATTCTCCACAGCGTAGTGCAATGCCAGGGCTTCATCTAGGTTGAGCCCCTCCCCCATGACCATGAGCTTGACCAGCTCCACATCGGAGGCGTCAAGAGCCCGCCTCATCCGCCGGATCTTGTCCTGGTCGACAGCCACCTGTGGGGAGGGAAGGCCAAGGTCAGGATGGGGGTGAGGGATGAGGTGGCGGCGGGCTAAGGAGGACTTTAGACGGAGCTCCTCGATTTTCGCCACCACATCAATGGGGAGGTGCTTGGCCAGGACTTCCGGGGGGAGCCCGGACTTAGCCACAAGTTGAGAGCAGGTGGTCCAGAGCTGGTGCATGTCTTGCTTCCTTGAGGCTATCAGCACCCTCATCACATCCTCTATGGAGGCCTTCTCCACCATGCTTGCCAGTTGCTTCTGCAGTATATATAGTGACACATTCATTAATCAATATTCTTATTCTTGTGAGTTGAAAGGGAAAAAAAGGAAAAAGATCGAAACAGTACTACACATTGGCATGTTGAAGCAATGTGGTTGCATGAAATCACACACATGTATATCCATGATTACTTTCACGATCGATGAAGAATCCTTGGTGAGCGAGGAACCCAAACCTAATATGTAATATATTTAACATCAGGGTTTTAGCTGTTATGACAGAACATCATTTATCTAGCGAAATATATTTGTTTCTTCATTATCTGAATGTTTCAGATAAATTTGTGAAATTAATTGTTTTCATAGACAATATCATCTATGACAATGGCCAACAATCATAGGGGTTAGATTATGCATAATCTCATACAAACTTTACATTCACAAAAGCCAAGTATGACAACCACTCCGAGAAACAATGAACACACGGCTAGATACAAAGTATGACCTAAATTGACCAATAATGGTGGAACAATTCTTTGACACTCAAATTTGGACACATGGAATCATAAGCTACTGCAAGTTATGCAAGCAAAGAATGCCTTACAGGTGGAAATTTGATATAGGATAACTGGAAATCAAGTGACAGACTTTTCGATTATCACATCACATACATGTTCACCTCTTGAACACCTGATATAAATCCACCTTCTCTAAGCCCTTCTCGCCTCCACAATTGATGAGGTTCATTAATTATTACAAAGCAAGCCTACACTAAATAGGAAAATGCTCCTAAATCTCTATCCATAAGCTTCAACTTCCTAATCAAATCGGTTAGTTTGCATAACAAGATTATTTTGGATTAAATTGCTACTTAAAGAGCTTATTTAATTCCTATAGTTATAGAACACATACTTATATGAGCGGACGTATCAGAGTATAAAAGGTAACCCATTTCTGGCATTCTAATTATTCGCTTAACTTTTTGGTCAAATTATTTTCTTTGGTTTTGTTTTTCCCCTTTCTTTGGGGGGGGGGGGGGTAGAATTTAGTGTAAGAATTGTGCAATATAATTGCCTGCATCGCAGTTATAAGATTAAGGTAAGACGTGTACAATTGATGTATAACTCTCTTGTTTTGCTTCAAGTTATGTTGTCAATAAATAAAACTAAGAAAAATAAACAACCCCAAATGAGGAAAGTTGGGAATTTGTAGGGATTAGAAAGATTTGTCCTGAAAGAGATTTTGATTGAAATGAAGTGAAACAACAACAAAAACTATATGAAGAATTAATAGCAGGAACGATGTAACATCGAGAAGAAAAAGATCAAATTTGTAGTAAGTGTTGAACGTGCAAGCCAATGTTAAATTCTACTGCATTTTAGCGCATCAATCTATCAAACAGAATCTTTGATAGATTTTTGCCAAATTAACGCCAAGAAAAATCAAACCCCCTAATTTCTGCCAAGAGAACAAAATATAATTTTTTATTTTTTATTTTAAAAAAAATCCCACTCACCCACCACTTGTTCGACAAAATGACGCCGCTGATAGATCCACAGAACCAATTATTTTTTCCCCCTTTTTCGGTTGTATATATTTTTTACTTTACCAATGAAACATCCCCAGCACTAACTAACTAATTGAGCAGCAACAATAGCAGGAATTACCTTACCTTAGAATCATCATTCATCAGTAGGGAGCTACCGAAAAGAGGAGAGAGAAAAGCAAGACAAAATCAGACCAAACCAAACCTGAGTGAGCAAGACGAGCTGTTCGACCCCAAAAGATCGAGCGGCGGAGAGGGTGTCGAGGGCGAGATCGACGGCAGAGGAGCAATGCGTGTGCCAGCAACCTCTCTCACCACAGTTGGGTCGGGCCTCGTGCTTTTGAGGGACGATGGAGACTTGACCACTGTATAAGAACTGAAGCAGAAGCATAAACACCTCATACCCCACCGAATTCACGGGAATCAGCTGACCCTGACCCGGCCCACCTCCTCGAGGGGACAGAGTCGGGCCCACCAGCCTCGGGTCGGGCTGCTCCGCGGGGGCGCAGAAGAATTTCCGGAAGAACAAGCTACGCGCCGCCAGGATGCACTTGTGCGCGTGGACTAGCTGGCCTTCTACACTGAACGTGACGTCACTGAACGCTTGACCGTTGATTAGAAGGTTCAGGTAGTCCATGGACAGAGATCGAAGCGATTCATCCATGGTTTTTTTTTTCCTTTCTTTTTTTGTTGTTGCAGGAATTGAGGAAGCTAGGGTTCCGGGGGGGGGGGGAAAGAGGAGAGATAATCTGGGAGGAGATCAGAAAAGAGTAACAGGCAGGGGTTCGATTCTTAGCTGATAATCTTCAACTTCATCTTCATCATGATGATGATAATCACTGCTCGTTGGGTTTCTGTTCTTGATAAAATGAAAGTGGTGTACAGTGAGGGGTGATTTCTTGTAAGATTCTCTTAATGGAGACAGAGAGAAGGGAGGAGGAGAGAGAGGGATTGGGGGGGAGGGTGAGGATGTCGAGTGGGGGGAATTTAAAAAGGAGGATGAATAATTGGAGGGTATTTAATTACAAGGTTACCTACAAAAAATTATGAGTAATAATATTTATTATTTTTTATTAGGTATCAATTTTTTTGAGTTTTGGGGGGGGGGGGGATTGTGGCATGTGCTAAAGCCTAAGCCTCAGCTAGCCTAGTTAAACCTAGAGGCGTAGCCGTCTAGAGGACAGAATGGTAAATTCGAGAAAGAAAAAAATATTACTGAAAAAAGAAAGAGGTGACGTTTTGGGAAGCTCCTTTGAAAGGGGAGAGATGTTGGTACAGGTGGGAAATTTTCTGCAACATATATTTCATAGTACATTTGTGCATACGTAAAATGTAATTCAAGATCATCAAGCCTATTCAACTTTAGTAGTGATTTTTAGATGTGAATAATAAAGTTAAAAATTTTGAACTTAATTGAAAATTGATACGATCGAACTCATTTTTGATTAATTAAATCAAATTGATTAATAAAATCAAAACAATTTCGATCAATCAAATTGAAATTTATGAAACACATCAAACTAATCCATGCTTATTCCTAATTGTTTTGTTAGAATGACCAATGGATAAGTTCAATACAGTGGGATATATTTTGATTTATTTTCAATTATTTATATGTTGTAATTAAAGCAAGCCAAGTAGAGTGTATCATGTTTTACTTGTATTTTCATAGTATTCTTCATTTAATAATTGAATAGAATATGGTAATACATTGGACACATAGGACACATTTTATTTATGAATTTTGGACTAATCTAGCTAACAAATTCTAAAATGACATAACATTTGATTTGGCATGTGCATGGAGAAGTTCCCATATTGCCATCCATGCTAGTCTATGTAAAAATTATGTATCGTACACATAATACTTGAAGTACATTGATTTGTTACATATGCTTGGTCTTGAAGCACTAATAAGACTAAAGGGGTATTTGGCGAAGAGCTTTTTGGGGTTAAAAAGTTCTTTTTTGGGATCATTAGCTATTTGATCTTGGTTAAAAAATTAATTTGAGTGTTTGTTTAATGAGCTTTTTGTATTAGCTTTTTATGTCCAAAAAACTCTTTTGCAAAAAGCTCCTTGAAAAAACTTTTTGAATTAGCTTATTGCCAGGTACAATGAAAATGACCATATTGGCCATAATTATTTTCACAAAAATACTTCAAATGTCATTGATAACAAAAACCTATTATTTTCTATTGAATTACTTTTAGCTATCAAGGCCAACTCCATCTATTTGTTAATTTATTCATTATTTGATTGCCTTTTCTTCCATCTTCAATAATTAATTGGGTTGAAAAAAGGCTTAGGTTAGGTAATTTACTTCAAGCCTTAAACTGTTTGATTTTTTTTTTTTGTTGCCCCTCTATTCTTCTTCCTTTATTTAGTCTGGGTTGGGTTGAGATGGGGAATTTGAACATTGAATAATAGGATCTCTTTTTATATTTATTGTCACATAAAGTTCAAGTATTATTTAAAAAATATTAAGTTACAATGAAGGAAAATATTGTCATGAGTCATAACCAAAGTTGGGTAAAGTTATAAATGCAACTTTATATATCACGTAATCCTTAAACTTATATTGAGAAGAAAAATAAATATATAGTTTATAAAGACTGTTATGCTTTAAAAAAATATTGAAGCTAAGTTAAGGGCAAAACAGAAATTTTATTAAATAGCAACAACAACAACAACAACAACAAACTCCCAGTGTGGGTCCCGCTTTCGCGGGGTCTGGGGAGATCCAGATGTAGACAACCTTACCTCTACCGGTATTCCTACCCATAGAGAGGTTGATTCCATAAGACCCACAAAAAAAATTTGTGAAATTTTTTTATAGAGAAAACGGTTGCAAAACCATTTACCGAGTGAGATAGAGATAGGAATAACTAATTTTTATAGAGAAATTTTATTAAATAGCATTGTTAGAAATAACTAATTTTACCAAACACTTTTCTAGACACAGCTAATGCAATTAGTTAAGCCAAATAGCTAATATAATCAGTTAACAATCAATACAGACAGCTAACAGCTAATAACTAATAGCTAACTGCCAAATATGGACTAAGGACATGTTCTTTTCAACATATAACAAGTGCTTATCATTAACATTCAGTAACTTCAGCACAATTTAAGAACTTTCAGCATAATTCATCATAATTCAGCATCAATCAATACAATTTACCACAATCAACATTGTTAAGTACTTATTGAAAATACCTAGTTATATTTTCTTCAACTATTCAACATTTTTCAGGATGATTCAATATATTTAAGCATAATTCAATATAATTCAACATGTTTCACCATATTTCAACTTGATTTAACATGTTTCAGCTATAAATATTAACAAATAATTCTCATAAGTCGGAAAAAATCATGACCTAATTAAGATCTGTTACTATTATTTATTATACAAAAGTTATATCTCGAGATCCCTTTATCTTTTCTTTTTAAAATTTTTAAATTTTGACCTTTGACCATGCGCTTATAAATTCTAAGTTATTATAAAATTTTTAAATTAAGAAATATGGGAGAAAATATTTATATAGTAAAAGTAATGAATTAATAACTACAGACAATCTGAATTGAATTTTTAAAAGAAAGACTAACTATCAATAATACACTGTTAATATTTAAAGAGAAAAAGGGGTAGAGACTCTCTATTTTACGAAATGAACAATGAAAAAATGAAGCGAATGACGCGTTTTATAAGAGAATGTCCTACAGAATATGCGGTCGGATTTCTGTCGGAATTTCGACAGATTTTTAATATTTTCCAGCGGAAATTTCATCGGAGTTCCGTCGGAATCCGACGGATTTCATCGGACTTCCGGCGAAATATAGGTCCGTCGAAAAAACCGTCAAAATTTCAGCGAATTTTTTAAATCCATCGAAATTCCGTCGGAATCTCGAACGGACCAATTTTCCGTCAGAATAATTTAAATTTTTAGTAGTGATATATATATGTGCAATGTTGGGTCCACTTCAAGAATAACACTACCAAAACTAACGTGCGTACTTAATATTAAAATATTGTCATTAAATGATCATGATGATGGTGATAACTATCCAATATAAGATCAATTAAGCCTAAACAATGAATTAAGTACTTAATGACAATGACACATAATTAGTGCCTACCTCTTTTAAGGGTGATTTTCATGTAACTAATGTTAAGGACCGATGCTTAGACATAACGTCTAAGAGTGTTATTGCCTACTAATTAAAAATCAACTAAGTTTCTAAAAAAAAAAATAGTAAAAAAAAACTAAGTTACAAAAATTTGACTGAAGTGAATAGTGATATTCTTGGAGCAGAACATAAGTTACAATATGTATCTAAATATTGATATAAGCTAAAGTGAAATTTTAACCTAAAATTAATGATAAAAGTTGTAGGAATTGACTAGTTTTTATGTACGATTAGATATTAGAAATTTTATCAACGCAGTATACACTTAAATTTTTTTAAAAAAAAATTTATGATAAGTAATCTATCTTACGTCTACTCTATGTAGATGAATTCAGTAGACTATCACCAAAGTAGAAAAGAGCAGACATATAACTAAATCCAACGAAGACCAAACTAATGAGATAACCTAACCCATCTTAAGAAATTTTACTGGCTTTTATTGACTATAATTCTTACATTTATATTCCAACAAATTCAAAAACAATGAAAATATAATATAGGAGGATTGGACACTAATAATCTGAATTTTGAAAATCAATATTCAGACATAAAGTAATAGCTCAAAACAGTTAGACCTATTGAAATATCTATTTTTTAATAATAGAAAGGTTATTTTAGATTGTATTTTTTAGGCAATATGCAAATTTAACTTCCATGTCTATGTTGTGTTAAGGGCAACATTATTTGGAATTATCTGAAAAAGAAAATCTAAAATCACGTCTATATTATTAAAAATAAATACCTCAAAAGATTAGATTATTCACAGCTACTTTTTCAAATCAAATTATTAGCGTTCAAACTCCCTAACAATTGAGCCCATTAACATATAAAAATCCGAATATAAAATGATTGAAGTGAAAGAATACGAGACGCACGTGAGGTGGCACGTGGGGAGAGGAGTGAAGGGATACGTTCATGCACATAGTTAGGAGGAGGAGCAGCAGTATTATGATGTTGGTACAAGTAAGCAAGTCCGTTCTTGTCGCAGCAGAAGGCGACTGTAAAAGGAAAGAGAAAGGAGAGATGGGGAACGGCTGGTATTGTTTTTGGGTGGGTGTCATATGTGTCATACACAAAAACAAAATCCCATCGATTGACAATACATATAAATTTCCATAATAATGACAATCTCTCTGTCTCTCTCCCCACTGCCTCTGCCCCCCACACTGACTGTCTTATGATTTCTTGACCCTCTGATGTGACGTTTGACTCGTCTTTCATCCCCCTTCTTCTCATCCTTTCCCTTCTCCCCTCCAATGCCACCTGTGTTATTTATTTTTCTTCAACAAAGGGGAAATTTGTAACCTAGATCAATATTTGAGCATTTTCAGTTAGAATTTTTTAAAATTTTGACCTGTCATATAGAAAAAATTTTACAATTTTAGAACTTGCATTTAATAACTTCTTTAACTTATAAAACTCAATTTTAATTATCCAATAAAAATATTTATTATGAACTTACCTCATAACATACAACCTATTTTTTAAATTGTTTTAAAATTATATACTTCCTCTAAAAAAAAGAAAAAATTTTAAAAAAAATTAAAAACAGAAAAAGGTGGCCTGCGCGGAGCCATGGGCAGACGTTTTCCCCCGCGTGGCACACCTCCCTCTCCGCTCTCATGTGATGACAAGTGGCCATGGGGGGCCGCGTTCCCATATTTTGTGCGCGCTGCTAATGCTCTTAGCACCTCAAGCACGTACGTAGGTTTGTATCTGTATTTCTTATTCGATTGATAGAGGCTATTTTCATTTGAACAATATGAATTAGGGGCAAATGATTATAGCAATGGTAAGCAGTAAGATATGATCATTAATAAATGAGACGGTAATTAAGTAGTTGTGAATATATGTATAGGGAAACAATAAGCAGCAATATAAGGAGCAATAAACTGTTATAAGAGTAATTACCAATGAGTGGTAAGCAATTTGAAGTTCAAAAAAAGCCCTTCTTAAGGCTTGAACTTATTAGGCACTCTTCTTTTCATAAGTAAATTGTAGGTGTGGAATATAAAAAAATGGAATCGAGTGAGAATGAGTAGAATTAAGTGAGTATGAGTGGTTTGTTGTATGCAAGAGTGGGAGAATGCAGTGGAAGGGAGTGGGAAGGAGGGGAATGAAGCAGGACTATTGATATTAATTTTGGTAATAATTTGTATAACATGAAATTAACTATATTTAAGCTTTATGGTTGACTATGAATATTATGTGTACATGTATTTTTTTTAATGGTTTGTTTTATAATGGTAAACTAATGTCATAGTACATTAGTTTGTTTTTTAATTATTATATGTATACAAAGTAACTTAATGTCATATTGTCATGTTTGTTATAAATATGAGCATGTTATATTTATGTGAAATAATTAGTTTGAACTTTTCAAACACAATAAAAATAGTTAATTGAAATACGTACCTTAGCAAAACAGAGGTTAAAAATAAAGTTAATTGAATGAAGGGCAGATATAGGATAAGTTATGAAATAAATGAAGGGTAGAAAACCCTACCCTTATCTAGATGCAATCCTCACACCTCTAGCACCAAACACTCTACCTCTCACATCTGTGAAATAAGCTCTCCCTCTCACCTCCCTCAAACACGCCTCACCGCATCATTTGCTTCGCTCTGCTTCTCATCTCCCTTGACTTAGGTGCTCAATTGAGGGGCACGGTACCCCTCTTACCACGCACCAGAACTGCAGCTCACCGCTGGCTTCTTGTGACGAATTGCGGTCACTGCCAACTTTTTGTGAAGAACTCCAGCCAACCTCACCGGCCTTCTGCAACCAGCAACCAATGGAACCAACGGCTGTGTCAATACTAGAAAATAATGAACATTGGGTTGATAATAATTAAAATATTAGTATACATAATGACATATATTGTAAAAGGTTTTAAAGTGTGGCAAGTAATGAGAAATCGTGGAAGGGAATGAAAGAGAGTAGAAAGGAGCGGAGGAAATGGAAGGAAATGGGAAGAAGTGGTATTTATTTTTAAAGAATGAAAAATAGTGAGAAGAAGCGGAAAAAATGGGTAGGAGTAAGAACTAAGGTTTTCTCCACAAAAAGAGTAGGACCTTGGTTATGCTAGCAAGCATTCACGTCGATGGGTTTTTTATTCAACCCATCCTAATGTTGGTTCTAAATTTAGGATATTATTGACCTACTTGATATTGTTACGTAATAATAAATATTGCCTATTTAGATTAATCTGATAACATTCTATCTTGAATTAATTAAAATAGTTAATAAAATGTATAAATAAATTATCAATAAATACATTGCATAATACTATACATTGTAATTATATTTATAAATCAATTCTTAAAGTAGAAAGCACAAGACAAGCCTATATATATATATATATATATATAT
>JACYFF010003369.1:78249395-78320055 GCA_017589665.1 Selenicereus undatus
ATATATATATATAAGAAATTATTATGTACAATAGGGCGGATCGTAGGTAGGTGTGCCCAACCGAAAAGCAAATGGTGGTACTTGTGAGTCTTTTCTTTATTTCAATTTTTGGTGCCTAGGCTTTATAGGATTGAATGGTGGGTTGACTCATCTTAATTGCTAGTATTTTACGAGTTGTTGATCATCCTAGTGCTACTCTTGTGGGTTGTTGTTCATCTTCATTTTGAGAATCAGTATCAAGATCTAAGATTTGTTTGGCCAAAGGACATTCTTACATAATTTAACTTAATAATCTAAAAAGGAGAAGATCTCTATGGACTAATCTCATGTGCATTGGTAATGGCTACATTGAACCTTGGGTTTGTATGGATCATTTTAATGTCGTCTTACATCAAGATGAAAGAATCAGTAATAGTTCAACATCTGCTAATGATGTAGCTAAAGGTTTATACTATTTGTAAGTTAGCCCTCTAGCTAATTTTTCTTTTATTTTTTTTAAACAAGGGTAAAAGAGAAACAACACAAATTTTAGGCACCTCTTCTCGCAAAAGTATGTCCAACTACATCATCCTCTAAGATTGTCTTAAGATAATGTGAGAAACATAAGTCAATAATGAATGAGTTCGTAATAGAATGCCCAAATTTAGAAAGCCAATTTGCTGCCATATTTGCCTCTTTGAATATATGGTTAGTGAAAAATTGAACACCTTGCTCTCGCCAAGTAAGAATATTCTTAATGATATGTTGAATTTGATAAGGTATTTGTACCTTCCCTTCTAAAGCCTGGATGACTATCTTGTTGTCGCCTTCTACAATTAGATTATGATAACTTGCTTGTGTTGCTGCACTTAATCCATCTCTCAATGCTCTAGCCTCTGCCACTAGGATTGTGGTAGTGCCATAGTATATTATTTCTGCCTTGAGGAATTTGACGGACCAATCCCATAGTATGAATCCGCTTGTTGCTGAAGAATTGATGAGCGACCCATCAAAGTTAAGTTTGACGAATCCACGAGGAGGGGTGTCACCTCTCACATAATGAATTGAGATGGGAGGGAGGAAGGAACCCTTCTAAAATTAGTATCAACTGACATACAAGTTCGAATTCTCCATTCTGCTGTACCTTTTTTTGCTTGTATTAGGCAAGCAAGTGGATTGCATATTTCATTTCTAAAAATGGATGCATTCCTGGATTTCCAAATGCTCCATAATAGGAATGAAAACTTCTGTTTTAACTTTAGGTTGTGGGAGGACTGAATCCTACCCAAACTTCGTAACAAGTCTTGGCATCCAACAGGAGAAACTTTAAATGGGAGCCATTGACGCTTATCTGCCGTCTCCCATACCTTATTCACTATTATGCAATCTTTGAAAAGATGTTCAGCAGATTCAATATCATCAAGACATAGAGGACACATTGGGTTAATGTTGGGTCCCCTTTTCATAAGGTTACCTCTCAGTGGTAGGGCTTTATAGCAAAGCTGCCATGGGAAGATTTTGATTTTGGGCATTGTATCTACTTTCCACATCCAACTAAAAGGCCATTTTGAGTCATCATGTTGATGAATTCCATGAGCCGCCCATGTAGCAGATTTAGTGGAGAAATCGCAAGAGCTATTCAATCCCCAGCAGAAAGAATCTTCTCTTTCATGAATGGATATAGATATGCCCAAAAATTTTTAAACAACAGGGTGATTATTAAGGACTGAAATAAGAAGTGGAGTGTCCCACTTTGATTCTTGCGTGAAGAAATTACTGACTTTTGCATCTGGATGGGTGACATTAGATTCGTCAATGCCTATTATATCCATTAGGCTTCTATTTTCTATCCAATTGTCAAACCAAAAAGAAATTTGGTCTCCCTTCCCTTCTTTCCAAATTAAACCTTCCTTGAGTAGCTCTTTACTTTTCAAGATATTTTTCCATACGGGTGAATTAGTATTTCTTCGTTTGCAGTTAAGAAGATCCAAGTTGTAAAGGTATTTTGCCCTTATAGCTTGTACCCATAAGTTGGGTGCTCCAATGAGAACTTTCCAAGCTAGTTTACATTGGAAAGCTTTGTTTGTTGCCTTTGTTTTTCGTAGCCCAAGCCTTTCTTTACTTTTAGGCATACACATCTTATCCCAAGAAATCATAGGTAAACACTTTTCAGTGTTTGATTTTCTCTAAAAGAACTCTAAATTGCACTTGTCAAAATATTTGCTAGGATTACGCGGAAGTTCAAAACATTGCATCATGTGGGTTGGTAGCGATTCTAAGTTAGATTGAATAAGTACCGTTCTACCTACTTTGGATAAACAATTGCCTTTCCAACCTTCTAGTTTTGTGGTTGCTTTGCTAATAATTTCTTGAAATATTGTGTTTGAAGGTCATCCCTGAAAAACTGGGCAGCCCAGATTCTTACCTAAAGAATCCCTCTGCGAAATGTTAAGATATCACTACTAAAAAATCTGTTTTTTCTGACGGAAAATGTCGACAAAAAAAGAGACCGTCAGATAGGCCGGCGAACATGGCAACAGAGAGACGAAAAAAGTAAATCGAGACAATCGTTGTTCCGATGGACGGATATTCCGTCGGAAGTTCCGACGGATTCCGACCGTTCCATTGGAATTCCGACGGAAGTCCGACGGTTATTTCTTCGGAACAGTGGTCAATGTTGACCAGATCTCTGCAAAAAAGGGGGAATTTTTTTTTGAAAAGATTCCCTGTCTGACGGAATATTCCGTCAGACAAGGATTTAAACCCAGAAGCCCGACTTCGGGTTTCATTTTTCGCATGCTAAATTAAAGAGAGAGAGAGAGAGGGGGGGCGACGTAGAGGGAGAAAGAGAGGGAGTGCCACCGTGGGTTGCCGCCGTCGCCGGTTTTGCCGCGCACCCAGCCCGCCGCCGTTCACTGTATCGCCGACCACCCCAATTCCACCACCAATTTTCTCTTCTAAATTCAAGTAAGTGGTGTTTATTTAGTTTGTAGTAAATTTTTTGATAAATTTGACAAATTTGGGTTAGAATTTAACAATTATGTGATAATTTGTGTTTGTTGTTGAAATTTTATTGAGTTATTTGTAGATTTTGGGTTTTGAATTTGCTTGTGTTGATGTGAATATGAAAGTTTACTATGTAAATGTTGTTTGTTTAGTTTGTAGTAGATATTTTGATGAAATTGAGAAATTGAAGTTACAATTTAACAATTATACGGTAATTTGTGTTAGTTGTAGAAATTTTATTGAGTAATTGGTAGATGTTGGATTTTCAATGTGGTTGTGTTGATGTGAATGTGAAAATAATTATTGAGTATTAATAGTAATTGTGTGGATGATGCAAAATTTTAATTAAATGTTGTTTTTTGGAACTTATTATTTGGAGTTTTGAATTTGCAATTTTATAGAATTTCATATTGGAAGTGGATGTTTGGTGTGGCTGACTCGTAGAATTTATGATGGTTACAATTAATAGTGATTATTTGGAAAAACTAGTATGTTAGTATATAGAAAATGTGGGAGGGTGAAATATTATGACGTATTATTTTGATAATATCTGTACTTGTTATTTAGTATTTGTAGAAATACTTGTAATATATTAATTTCAAAATTTAGGTAATATTTGTAATTAGTAGATTATTTCGTATGTTGTACCTAAAATGTAATAAATTAAATGAAGGTATGTTGGAAAATAATTTGAAGTTGGATGATGAAGTTGTATTATTCTGTAAATGTGTAAATATTATTTATTGTTATGAACGTAGAGTAAATAATAATACGTTTATTATATATAACATAAATATTTGAAGTTTTAATTTGTGTGGATGATTAATATGAAGGATATGGGTCATAAGAGAAAACATATTGTGAACGGGAAAAAAATATGTTATTGTTGTTGTGAATGTCGTTATTGTCGGTGTTAATGTCACAAGTTTGGACTGCAATTTCAGATAATCGAATAGGTTTACATCTTGACCTAATGTCGTAATGTCTTGTTTTTTTGCATCACATATTGAACCTAGTGCATGACGAAGTAGAACAATCATATGTAAATTATTGTTGTAACTATGTATGAAGAAAAGTGTAATCATTATGTCCATTATTATTATAAATAAGGAATTAACGTATACATTTGTAATGCTGTACAATGGATAATATTGATGGACCACCCCATTGGAGGTGGATCTATAAAGGATTTTTACCAGGTAGTAAAGGGTATAGACAAGAATTTTTAGATGGAGTTGAATTGTTTGATCATTTTGCAAGAAGTCAAGTGGAATTCATAAATAATGGACATTATAGATGTCCTTGTGCCAAATGCCAAAATAGAGCTTATAGAGAACCCGATGACGTGAGATTACACTTGTACCAAAAAGGTTTTGTGAAAGGCTATTGGTACTTAACATCTCATGGGGAAATAGAACCAACCTCCTACGACAATGTTGGAAGTAGCAACGCACAAAACTTATATGACAACATGGTTTCAAGTCCCATAGACATTGATAATACTGAACCATTTGTGGATAATGTTGAAGCAATGGTGAATGATGTAATGATTACTAATGAGGTTAGTGGCAATGAGTAACCAAATGTAGAAGCTCAAGCATTCTATAATATGCTTAAAGCTGTGCAAAGACCTTTATGGGATGGGTGTTCTAACCAAACTGAATGTCAAATGCGGTCAGATTGATGAGTATCAAATCTGATTATAATATGCCTCAAAATTGTTTGAACAAGGTGATGCAATTAATGCATGAGAGTTGTTCGACAGACAATCATGTCCTCAGAAATTACTCAGAGTTGAAAAAGAAGGATCGAAGTTTGGGTTTACATGTACAAACCATTGATTGTTGCCCCAGTGGTTGTATGTTGTACTTTAAGGAGGATTCAGCAGTTGAGAAATGTAAGTTTTGTGATGCACCAAGATGGAAGCCAAAGAAGTTAGGCGATAATGAGAAACCAAACCATATGCGAAAATGTTCTACTTCCCGGTTATACCTAGGTTACAACGCCTTTACGCATCAAGAAGCACAGCTGAACACATGAGGTGGCATTATAACAATAGGCGTGAGGACGATGTTCTTTGTCACCCTTTAGATGGGGAAGCATGAAAACATTTTGATCGCAAACACTCAGATTTTGCTTCGGAGCCCCGCAATGTGAGACTTGTTTTGTGTGCAGATGGGTTTACCCCATTTACACAGTATGCATGGCCTTATTCAATTTGGCCTGTCGTTGTGACACCTTACAACCTTTCCCCTAGATATGTGCATGACAACGCCATATATGTTCTTAACTTACATTATACTTGGGCCTACAAATCCGAAGAACAAAATAGATGTGTACTTGCAACCTTTGATTGATGAGTTAAAAATGCTATGGGATGGTGTTCAAACTTATGATATTTCAATGAGGCAGAACTTCGTTATGAGAGCTGCATTAATGTGGACAATAAGTGACTTCCCATCCCTTGGAATGTTATTTGGATGGGGCACTCATGGGGTTTTAAGTTGCCCTGTTTGTATGGAGAAGTTGAAAGCAACACAATTGAAACATGGGGCAAACCATCCTGGTTTGACTGTCATCGTCGATTCTTGCTCAGACATCATGCATTTCAAAGAAACCGAACTGCATTTCGTAGAGGAAAAGTTATGAACGATGGTCCTCCATCCAGAAAAAATGGGAAGAAACTATACGATGAGGTTTGGAGTCTTCCTAAAGTAACCACTGATGGAGATTTCACCATCCCGGGTTTCAAGGAGAATTATCATAATTGGACAAAGCAAAGCATCTTTTGAGAGTTACCTTATTGGAGAGACTAACTACTACATTACAATTTGGACGTAATACACATAGAGAAGAACTTTTGTGATAACATCATCAACACTGTCATGGATGTACCTGGTAAAACAAAAGATGATGTTAAGGCAAGGCTAGATATGGCGGAGATGTGTGATCGGAGTGAGTTGAACCTCAGCATGGTGGTAATGGCCGAACACTAAAACCGAAGGCTGCGTATGCCCTTTCTTTAAACAAATGAAAGGGGGTGTGTGAGTGGGCGTAACAACTAACAATGCCTGATGGATATTGCTCCAACTTTGCAAACTCCGTAGATATAAAGTCTGCAAAGCTTCAAAACATGAAGAGCCATGATTGTCATGTATTTTTGTAGGTGCTTTTGCCAATAGCATTTCGTGCCCTTCTAGATGATGTATTAGAATCACTCATTGAGTTAAGTGAATTTTTCAAAAATATTTGCTCAACAGTATTAAGGGTTGATAAGTTACAAGAAATGAAACGCAATATAAGCATCATACTTTGTAAATTGGAGAGAGTTTTTCCACCGGAATTCTTTATTGTCATGGAGCACTTGCCTATACATTTGCCAGAAGAAGCATACCTAGGGGGTCCAGTGCAATATCGATGGATGTATCTATTTGAAAGGTAAATAGTTATCCAAATACAATAAGGCATTAAATTCAGCAGTAGTGTTATACTGAAATACTTATATAAGTTGTTGTAATTTAGGTACTTTGGATGACTTAAGAAGAAGATAAAAAACAAAACACATCCATAGGGATCAATGGCTGAAGAATACTTGGTGTTTGAGATATCGCAGTTTTCTTCGTATTACTTCGGCGATGATGTGCCTTCAATGTGCACAAGACATCGACGTACCGAGGATGACAATGACAAGCCACAAATGCAACCTACTTTATCAGTTTTTCAAACCCAAGGAACTCCAGTGGGAAGTCGTACACAGAGGTTCCTAACTGATGAAGAGTTGCACGTTGCACACATTCACATTTTGTTGAATTATAATGAAGTGCAACCTTATATCAAGTAAGTCCAACCTGTGCCTTTTTTGTATTGTAATGAAGTTAATTGGGAACTTAGTGCTGATGTATATCATTCTCACAGTTTATTCAAACAACAACAATTACAAGAAAATCCCATTTTAACGGACGTGGAGATAGATGCCTTGATTGAAGCTCAATTTATTTGGTGGTTCAAAAATACAGTAAGAGCGTAAACTTGCCTCTTATATTATATATTTATCTCCTTTAGCACATCATACACAATATGGTTCTCATGTTGATCAAGTTTGTAAGAATTAATGTAGGTTGAAATTGTACAAATCTTCAACGACGAACGCCAAGTACACATATACCACTTGGCTCAATTGCCTTTAAGGAAAGTTACATCTTGGTCTGCATTCAGAGTTAATGGATTTCTATTTCACACACAGAAAAGGTGTGAAGGGAAAAAGGCTTTCAACTGTGGCGTTTGCATTAAAGGGAGTCGTGAAGGTGGATACGAGGACGATTATTATGGAATCCTCGAAGAGGTTATTTGCATTGAATATCTTGGAGAGCTGCTCAAACAATGCATGTTATTCAGATGTGATCGGTTTGATAACACCCCTCGAGGAACACGTTGTCCCAAACTATGTCCATTTGTACAGGTGAATGTCACTCAAAGATATAGAAAATATGATCCATTCATATTTGCTAGTTCTACAACGCTAGTGGTGTACATAAAATATCCGAATGGAATAAGAGATAAGTCTAACTGGTGGGTTGTTGTACCAAACAAACCCAAACATAAAGTGAATAACGAATTCACTTTACCAGTTGCATTTCAACAGGAACATGTGTCTCACGTGACACCGGTGAATGACACAATTCCTGCACCTTTGTTGAGTCAAGAGGAAAATATTGAAATTGTTAATGAGGAAGATGTAAATGAGGGAGGTGCGAAGGCAGAGTGGCATGATGATTATGAATATATTGAAGACGAAGTTATTGACCATGAAGATTCTGATGAGGACAATGAAATTGAGGATGATGACTACTCTTTGTTGAATGGATGTAACTTTTTCGTTGTATGGATGTACACTTGGTCATCAAATGCATGTAGTCTTTGTTGAATAATTAATGACACAATTGTCATTGTATGATTTATTAATATTGTTTAATTCTTGTATTTTATATTATTTGATCACTACGGTTTGTATGTTTGTCTTAAAGATGTCAGGTATGGAACGTGGACGCGGTGGTGGAGGTGGTAGAACTCGGGAAGGAGGTCATAACAACCAAAGTGGCCAAGCAGAGGAAGAGTTCCAGGGATGGCAAAACTACCAAGACATCCCTCATAATGCTTTTCCCTATCCCAACAACGTCCAAAACATGCAATTCACCCAACACATACCTCAAAATGCTATGTTCCCTCAGGCTGACATGTGCTTCTTCCAGTCACAAAGACCTCCTAACACTAAGATGCGGGGAGCATTTATGGGTAACCAATTTGGCCTCTACATCCCTGTACCACATGTCATTCCACAACATAATGAACAAAGGAGTCGGGATCATAGTGAAGGTGCTTCAAGCCATGGTAGCACGTCCAACAAGGTGCTTATTAGGCCGGATGGTAAAGAGTAAGTGATTATACATTTTCACTTTTGTATATTCAAAACCCAAACATACATATAAATATGTTTGTTGTGAACACAAATTTGTAACTGTATTTCTTACTTGCATCTTTTTTCCATATGATGTGGTGTTTGAAATAACGAAGATATTTGTGAGCAAATTTCCCGAGCCTTGGCCAACATGAGGTAAAGTGCCTAAATCACAACAGGATCTGTAGTTTGGCGAGTTCAAGGTAAGATAAATTTACAAGTTCACTACAGCTATAAATATATTGTTCACTAACATATTGTTTATGTTTTGCTCACTTTTATTTTACAGAAGTGTTTCTATTGGGCTCCAGAGCATGACTCCCATATTAGGAGGAACTTTTAGTAGAAGAGGGCTAGTAGATTGAAAGACACATTTGGGGAGCTAAGGAAAAGGGGCAAGCAGCCTCTGTGGTTGTCTGACAGCACTTGGAAGTCACTTCAAGAGTATTGGGCTTCTGAAAAATTTCAAAAGGTGAGTGCACAAGTGAAGAAGAACCGGAACAGTGATCGGGATGGCTTAGGTATTTCTTTGCATACATGTGGTTCAATCCCATTTAGCAAGTAAAAGAGACATTTGGTAAGTACGAAGAACTCTCACTTATTTCAACTTATTGCATTCTGTACTTTGTATGTGTTTTACTTTGCAATGTGCGAACAAGTCTCACATATTTCAACTTATTTGCATATTGTATAGGCTAAGAGGCTTCAAAGGGAGCCAACTGCGATAAAGCTATTTAAAGACACTCATCAACATGAGCAGGACAAAACATGGGTTGATAAAAAATCTAAAAAAAACATATGTAAGTAACATTTATTTTTTATGTGTTTAAAATATTCTTACTCCGTCGGCGTTACTAGATCTGCAATATTTAATATTTTTGAACTTATTTTGTAGACGGAGCATCAACAGAAATGGGAACAGAGCAGGAGTTCCCAATCCTCAACAGATTCTAGCTCCGAGCCATCTGAAATTTCATCTGAGACGGAGCTGTGGATGCAAGGCAACTTAAACAAAAAGGGCGCATGTATGGACTAGGTTCAGAAGGGGTGACACTGAAGCACCTGTTCAAGTCCATAGCAACATCCAGGGGTAGCCAGGATCTAGATGTGCGACAAACGGTCACCCAATTGAACAATGAGTTAAGTTCAATGGGAGTTAAATCACGAAACCTAAAAGAGGGGTACCGTTATTTAGAAGAGAAAGTGATCATGTTGAGTGAACAACTTAGTGGGGGTGCAAAACACACTGAGTGAGTTCATTAGATCTCAACAAGTATCTGGTTTTGGATCATGCCCACGCCCTTCTTCGCGCCCTCGACAGCACTGCCGCTCCACTTATGCTGCTGCTGCTGCTCCTCCTCCTCAGCCCCAATGTCAAAATGATGGTGATGGTGATGATGATGATGGTGACGGTGATGGTGATGGTGATGGTGATGATGGTGATGGTGATGGTATTGACCATGGGTATGATCCGTACTCTACTTATAACTACTTCAACTATTAGAACTTCTAACATTCGGCAAATTTCATGTTATGTTACGTATATTAGGTATAATGGTTTGGGTTTGCGTATGTTACGATCATCTGGATTTTTTAACAGTTTATAATTGTGATATTGAATGAAAGCAACCATGTGTGATGGTTACTTTTGGAATTAGGTAGAATGTCGATGCGTTTATGTGCAAATGAATACTTGTGCTGGTTGAGTTGAATGAATGTAACCACGTGTGGTGGTTACGTAGTTTTGATTCATGTACCATGTGTGGTGGTTGTAAGTTTTGAATTTGTAAGTTTTGTGTAAATTGTAGTTTGGGTTGGCTCAAGGTGCCCAATTTTTTTTGAAAAAATTTCCAGAAATTGCGACGGATATTCCTACAGTCGGCGACGAAATTTCAACGGATTTCTGTCGGAAAATCCACCAGAAATTGGATTTTCCTCTTTTTTTTTTTTTTACAAAAAATTGCCCAGATGGAGGCGACGGAGCTTCTGGTCGTCAGATGCAAGCTTTTCATTCAGTGTTCCATCAGAAGTCTGCTCCGACGACCACCATTTTCTGTTGGAAATGTGCCAACGGAATATGATATGCCGTCGGAACATGGTCCCGACCCGCGTTATTCAAACAAGTACTTTCGGTCGGCTATTCTGTCGAAAAATCATTTTTCTAACTGAAAAAGTTACTTTTTTGGTCGGAAAAATTAGATTTTTTAGTAGTGAGAACTGCGGTTACTAACTGTTTTTGTGTAGTAGAAGCATTGCGTGAGAAGGTTAGGACGGACTTGTGATAGTTGATAAGTTGTCCTGACGTGGAAGAAAAGAATTCAAGAACAGATTTAAGCTTATCACAACTTTTAGAATTAGCTTTACAAAAGAGTAAGCAATCATCTGCAAATAGCAGACATGGGATTTTGATGTCTCTAGGACTAATTTAGATTCCTACTCCTGACTTACGGGGTATTGACTTCTTTAAAAAGCATATAATTAGGAACTTCCATGCATAGAATAAAGATATAAGGGAGAGTGGGTCTCCTTGTCTAATCCCTCTTGTGGGCTTGATAAACCCATTAGGTTTGTCATTAACAATTAACGAATAAGATATTGAGGATATGCGTTCTCTAATCCATGAGATCCAGGTTGGGTGGAACCCCATTTCTTGAAGACATTTGAGAATGAAATCCCATTCAATTCTATCGTAAGCTTTTTTCATATCCTGTCTGCTGGCTACCCAAGCAGATTTGGTTTTCATGTTCTTAAATTTATGCATAATTTCATGTGTGAGCAAGATATTCTCATGGATTGATCTTCCCAGGATGAAGGCACTTTGGAATGGGGAGATTAATTTGTCCATAAGTGGTCGTAACCTATTGACCAAAAGCTTCGAAATGACTTTATAAATAGTTGAGCATAAACTAATAGGTTTAAATTGGCTGGCTTGCGAAGGATTGGTCACCTTAGGAACAAGGGCAATGAAGGTGTGATTAATTTCCTTTAGAATCTTCCCATATATAAAAAATTCAATAACACAGTTAAAAAGGTCCTTTTCAATAATGTGCCAATAATTCTTGAAGAAATCTGCCCCAAAACCATCAGAACCCGGTGTTTTATTAGAGTTAATACTCAAGAGAGCAATTCTAACTTCTTCTAAATTAGGGAGCTTAATGAGGCCATCTGGGATTAGCCTGGGAATCCCAAAATCTGGGATTTTTCTTCTAGTACTTTTGCCTGATTTAAACCGTTGAGTATAGTTTGCATGAATTAATCAACAATCAGTTTTTGGTCATTAATCCAGACGCCACAATCATCTCTAAGCTTCATAACTAATTTCCTCTTCCTTCTAGAGTTTGCTCTATTTTAAAAAAAATTTGAGTTTCTATATCCATTGATGAGCCACTCCTTTCGAGCCATCTTACCCTAGTATTTCTGGTTAAAGAGAAGGAGTTTTTCTCTTTATTTAAGAAGACATTTCATCCAGGAATTGAATTTGTGGTTGTTAGGATTTGATAGCAACCTTTCTTCAACATAATCAATTTTTTTAGCATTTTTAGCCAATTTATTGTATGCATTCCCAATATGCTTTTTTGACCAATCTTTGAACTCGTACTTAACACTCTTGAGCTTTCACATTATTCTGAACATGTTAGTCTCTCTATGGTTATAATTCCAAGCCTTTGAAACTATAATGTTAACATTCTGATATTTGCACTAAAAGTTTTGGAACCTAAAAGGAAAGGCCTTGGCTCTTGATTGCTGAAATTCAGGCGATACTATGATGGGACAGTGATCTGAACATGTAAAGTTACCATGCACCTCAATTGCATTGGGATAAATATTAGCCCAGTCATTTCTCGCTATTGTTCGATCCAACCTTTCATAAATAAGATGGGTATGTACTTGTTTTTTTCACGTGAATAGGTTACCCGATGCTTGAAGAGCTTGTGTATTGATATTGGCAAGAAAATCATTTAGACGTTGGAATCTATTGACATTTGGTGTGGTACCACCTAATTTCTCATTTGGACAAGTTATCTCATTGAAATCTCCCATTAGACACCATGAAATGTGTATAGTTTTATGCAATTGGTTTCAAGTGTTCCCAAAACTCATTCTTGTCCCTATTCTGTACTGGTGCATAAATTCCTGAAATAATAGAGTTCTTAGCGTTTTTTGTATCATGAACTAACTTATGAATAGCTCTTTGTTCTTTGATTAATACTGATGCATGTATATTACCATTATTCAATAAAAATGCTATTCCCCCGGAATGGTTAGTTGGGGGAACAAAGTCATGGTGATCAAAGCCCATATTTGGAAGGATTTTACGAATGTTGTTGTCATTTACCAAAGTTTCTAGAAGAAATAATAAATCAAGTTTATGCGTTCTAGAAAGGAATTTGACTTCGTTTAATGCTTGTAATTTCTTAATACCTTGGGCATTCCAACAGATGATTTTCATTAATAATTCTTGAAGAAAGTACCCCATCTTATTAGGGAAAAGAAATGTCTATAGGCGATGATAGTATCATCCCCCTTGATGCTGATTGAGGTAAATTCAACATACCACAAGTTAAGCATAAAAACTAGTATTCGGCCATGAAGTATAATAAGCCATGTACTAAGCCCACGGGCAGTTTAAAATTAAGCCTCGGATGGTGCGGATGAGGTGTACTCAACCATTCCTTCACTTGCCATTAAGCAACTCAAAATGTATTCCAGTAAGTAAATAAGGAACTAGAACTTATGTCTAACAAGGCCTTGAAAGACCTCATAACTGAATAGAACAATAAGGCTATCATGAATAAAATGCTGAATAGAAGTAACTATTAAGATGCTAGTGTAGTAGAAAAAAGGGCAATTCAAAATGTCCCTTTGCAGGATGGTCTTAATAAACATGCAGTGACTGACTTCTTGGAGTGTATGTCGTAGGAGGCAATGAATCTTAGATCTCCCACCATAATACTTGAAAGCGCCTATGCTGCTAGACGAAAGCGAAGTCTTCCAAAATAGTTTCTAAAATAATTTCAGTTCAGAGATAAGAGTGATAAATTCAGTGCACCTAAACACATAAGGCCTTAATATTAACCTTACAAGGGATAGCACATGTTGCAATCTTTTTTCACTGATATAGATTATATCATGATTACAAAAGTACCAAAGATCAAAGGAACTAACCAAGTAGCCAGTTGTAATGACCACAACAGAGTGTTGCAAACCGATGTGATAAAGTGAAAGATGAATAGCACCAGAATTACCACAAACAAGTACTATCCAACAATCATCCCTAGCCCAGCATACAAAGATACATAGCAAAATCGGCCAAAAGTGGATCATGAAGTTCCAACGAAATTGCTTGTGACATTTCGTTAAAAGCACCAAACCCAGCCCATTTTTTATTCTAAAATGGGCTTTACCAGCAATCCCACATCCTAAAGTAATCAGCATTGCAAAGGCATTCCCAACAAAAAAAAAAAAACTATCCCATCCTCTTGAAGGAGCACAACAGGGAGCATACAATTGATACCCGAAAATTTAAGGCCAAGGATGGGCAGTGTCCAATGCCAAGATTAAAGGTATAGGCAGACCTTCTATCTCTATAAGCTAACTTTATAATGTTACTTCTTACAACATCTTTCTTGACACACATAAAGAAATCACCCAAAGTGACCATTTTCAATATGCCAAATGAAATCAGATCATTTGAAAAGTAGCTAAGTATGTAAAGCATAAACCAGGATAAGAGATAAATCAACAATTTGAAAGTCATCCACAAGGAGATGAAAAATCTCCTCGGACAATCCAGGAAAGTAGAAGTTGAAGCAAGGCGTCGAGTGTAACTGATTTTGTTCAATATAATGTCAACGAAGTTGCAGAATATGATTGTCAAACACACTCTACAACCACAAACACGGATTTCCATGGATCGGCAATTTTGGCTAACAGTATACAAGTTGGTCTTCACAAACAAACATATAGATTTGATTTCTACAAATCCTAGGTAAAAAGAGGGAGTGAATGAAGGGGAAAAGAGGAAGAAATCACTTATCTGATTGTTGCAGTTCCTTAAACTTCCATTATCTTCGAAGGATCTAAGCTTGACTTCACGAAATTCCGCTATAAGCCCGGAGCAAGCATTTCGGGTTGACAAGAGGATGAGACCTATAACGCCCCCAACCCTAGGGCCAGGAGTGTTAGCGTTTTTCTTTAAATCCTGGGACGAAACGGACAGAGTTTCCCCTGAAAACTGACCATTTCCAAGACTGAAAGCCTTACAATAAATTTCCTGCACTGAAAAACAGCAATAAAGAACTAACTAACTCAACAGCTACTTGCCGGAGTTCACAGCTCTACAGACCATCTGCCCGGAGCATAACAACCAATGCAGTTCAACGCTAAAACAAATGAACAATGAAATGTACAACTCCGCGGACCACACGTACGGAGTACTGGGGTTTACATCCCAACTATAAATGGCCTTAGCTAAGACATGATTGGCAACTTCGATGGTTGGCTCATGTGGCCATACAGAGCGACTCTAGATGCTATGCAAAACAGGCACACAAGAACTTAAATTACAACCCATTACATCATAATACATTTTGCATCTCACGTACAAGCATATCGCTTTACTCCTAGGACGGTAATGACTCCATCTTGCCTTACTTGGATCGACCTTTACCTGCTATTTCAGAAACCTGGGAAGGGAACAATAATAGATGGGAATGAGCAATTATCGCTTAGTGGATAACCTCCTCTCCTAAAATAATACTATCAATGTAATAACAGCTTACAATAGTTGGTTGTAATTCCTTCTCTTGAAGAACTCACCTATCGTACAGTGTATTCCAATCACAATGCAAGAGAAATAGCATTTGCACCAACAACTTAAACTTGAGAATAGCTATACTCAATCACAATTCCTTCTCTTGAAAAACTCACCTATCGTACAGTGTATTCCAATCACAATGCAAGAGAAATAGCATTTGCACCAATAGCTTAAACTTGAGAATAGCTGTACTCAATAAACTTGCCATAAGATATTCATATGAACTCATAAACTCAATGAAAATAAATGGGGTTTAACCCATAAACACTACTTGCTGGGATTTCTATCACGAAAGGCTTATATATTACCCATTAATCGCTAAGACTTTATACGTAATGCTCAGTAAGGCTTATTCCAGTTCATATAATTTATGTCGTACATAATGAAGAAATTTATTGAAGATGCTGTTAGGTAATAGGCTATATGAGCTTAGCAATTACACTAAAACCATCATCATGTCCAATATGATGCAATCACTAAAATGACGATTTTACTACGCCATACAATAACAGGTCATATTGTGGAGTAAATCTCCTCGCTAAAACTTGGAATGATAACCATACAGTGAAACATATACTATGTCATGCGATTAGTAATTAATGATGTAGCAATGTGACCTTTGAACTCTACATGCTTGTTTATTAGAGTATAATGTTTTATAGATCATCATATGAACTCGGAGTCTCCTACTCTCCTTTGACCTTGTTTCTCTACCAGTTGACAGGGTTTTGCAACGCATGACTTTGACTCTACTGCCTGTTGACAGAACTATCGGATATATGGACTTTGAATCCTCTACCTATTGATAGAACTACAGAACTATAAAACATTTGATGAACTATAACTATGAAACGTTGAACTTTGAATCATCTGCCTACTGGCAGGGCTATGAACGTTGAACTTTGGAACTTCTGCCTATTGGCAGAACTTTGAACTTTGAATCTTTTGTCTTGTGGCAGAACTATGAAACTTTGAATTTTGAATCCTATGCCTACTGGCAGAACTATGCACATTAAACTTTGAATTCTCTACCTGCTGGCAGTCCTATGAACGTTGAACTTTGAAAGATTGAGGTTGAAGTTACGTGTAAGCTTCAAAGGAGGGTACTGGGTTGGTTAAGCTAAAAAAAATCCAATTGATGCAATACAACCCATGTTCATTACTTAATTCCTTTTTAAAAAGGATTCCTAGACCAATCGACTGGTCACCCGACTCATACGGTTGATCAATCCGATGATTTAGGATTACTTCGTTAGCAATGACTTGTCAATTAAAACAGGCAACCGATAAACATTTTGAAATGCTTTGAAATTGTGCGAATAAACATTTACAAACTTTTAAGGATCTCTAAAACTTGAAATCAATGCCATCTCACGCATTCATCAATTCAGGGGGAAAAGGTTTCACATAGTACGTATGATCACGTTATAAAATCATATCACCAATCGATTCCCAAAATCATAGCGCAATCCACACAATTGCAATTAATTTCAAACATTGCTTTGATATATATACACATATATATAATCATAATTTCGGAGGCAACATTAGCGGTGATATCGATGCCCTTAACTATTGTTCTTATAAAGGCTTAACTAGCCTTATTGGTCGATCCTTAATTCACAATTAACATCCATAACTATATCATTTCTATGCAATCACTATAAACAATAGATACATATAATCGATAAACTACACATAATCGATAAACTACACATATAGTCGATAAACTATATATAATCGATAAACTTCATATAATCGATAATCTACACATAATCGATAAACTTTATATAATCGATAACCTACATATAATCGATAAACTTCATATAATTGATAATCTACATATAATCGATAAACTTTATATAATCGATAACCTACATATAATCGATAAACTTCATATAATCGATAAACTACATATAATAGATAAATTTTTGTTCAGTACGATCAATATATATATTAGGCATCGTTCAGTTTGCGCTACAATTTTCTCAAATTACTGATAATCAGTTCAAATTCAACCTGAACGAACTATCATCAATAAACTTTCGTTGAAATGAACAATAAATAGGAGGGAGAGGAAACCCACCTCGAATCCAAGCTAAAGGACCTGTTTTAGGGCTTGATTTGGGTTGGCTCGGTGTGGGCTCGGTTCATTCCTTTGCTTCTCATCCGCTAGCCACGCCCTCCTGCTGAACCGCTGCTGCCGGCGATCCTTGGAGGTCGATCGGGGTGTGGGACGGTAGGGCGTGTGTTGATCGATTGCGTGTACCGGCCCCTCCCCCTCTCTCTCTCTCTCTCGGTGCGTGTACCGGCTCACGAGGCTAGGGGTCGATGACCCCGTCTTCGCAATTCTTCTTCTCCCCCAAATGTATGAAGGGGCTTTGGCCCCTTTTTGCATTTATTTTTTTTGTTTTATTTACCCAATGATAAAAACTCCAACTCGCTATACCGTAAATCCAACTCCTGACCTCCATTCTTAAACCATAACCATTAATATAATCATCGACCAATTTATTCTCCTTTTGATTATATTAAGGTTCGATTCAATAAATTGTAGGATTATTCCCAAGGTTCGACATTGTAATCGTATTTGGGAATCTACTCAATGTGGTACCCAATGATAGTCCTTAATAATAATAAAAATAATAATAATGATAATAATAATATTCTTTCCAATTTGGGAATCTGGAACTAGTTTTCTTTTTATTTGGTTTTTGGAAGTGTTAATAGCTTTATTGCTCTGTGTTTAACTGTGGGGAGTTTGTAGATTTTTGTCTTTTGATAGCTTTGGCCTATTAGGTTTGTTGGCTATTTGATTGTTCTATTAGCAGTATTTGGGTTAGTATTAGTTTTTCTTGGCTTTTGGTTTTATTATTAGCACCTTTTGTTGGTTCGTATTAGTTTTCCTGTTGCTAGTATCCTTGTGGCATTAGATTCCCTCCCCATCGCTTTGGTGACCTTGTGAGTATTAGGTGTTCTCTGGTATCGGATACCAATTTGGTTTCCCTTGTTGCTTTAGAATTCTTCCCCATCCCTTTAGTCCCTGCCCCTTTATTATTTATTTGCCGCTGTTAGTTTATCTTTTTGGCAAGTCTCCTGACAATTTTTTATTTTGTTTATTAGTATTAGTTTGGCGGTTTTGTTTACTATTGGTGAGTTTTTAAGTCGGCTATAGCTTTTCGTTATAGTTGTATTTTGTCGTTGGCTGGTTGTAGTTTGTTTTAGTTTGTGAAAGTTTTTGCTATAGTCTGTAGTTTGTAGATCTTTAGGGTGTTCGTTGGCCTCGTACGCTTCTACGTCCGTGGCGGGCCATGTAACTGTTTCAGCCTGTCCTCCGAGGAGTTTTGGGGTTAGGAGGGGGTTAGGGTTGCAGAAGGTACGCCTAGCGTTCTGGAATGTTGGGTCCCTCACGGGTAAGTTGATAGAATTAGTTAAGTCTCTGCGTAGGCGTGAGATTAGTATAGCGTGTGTCCAGGAGACAAAGTGGGTTGGAGCGAAGGCTAAAGAGATTGATGGGTACAAGCTTTGGTACTCGAGGTCATCTAAGGCGAAGAATGGAGTTGGCATCCTGGTTGTGAAGGATTTGACGGACCAGGTGGTCGAAGTGAGGCGTAAGAGCGATCGGATTATGGCCATTGGGGTTTTGGTGGGTTCAGTTTTCGTGAATGTGGTGAGCGTGTATGCGCCCCAGGTAGGCATGCCGGAGGAAACTAAGAAGCTCTTCTGGGAGGACCTAGATGAGGTCATTCAGGAGGTACCTCAGACCGAGAAACTGTACATAGGAGGAGACTTTAACGGCCATATCGGAGTGGAGGTAGCGGGTTATGATGGGGTCCACGGGGGCTTCGGTTTCGGAGAGAGAAATGCGGGAGGGGTCTCTGTGCTGGACTTTGCGATGGCCTTTGACCTGTTGGTGGCCAACTCTTTCTTCAAGAAGAAGGAGGATCACCTAGTAACCTTCAAGAGCAGCTGTTGCAAGACCCAGATTGACTACTTCTTAACGAAGAAGGAAAATCGGATATCGTGTAAAGACTGCAAAGTGATTCCTAGCGAGTTGCTGGGAACCCAGCACAAGTTGCTGGTTTTAGATGCAGAGTTCAAGTTTCCTAAGAGGTCATCGAGGAGAGCCGGAGAACCTAGAATAAAGTGGTGGACCCTTTCAAAGGAGAAGGCGGGGTTAATAGCAGAAAGAATAGCCGAGAAGAGAGCTTGGAGGAGAGCAGAAGATGCCGATGCAATGTGGGATGCTGTGGCGGATTGCATCCAAAGGTCGGCTAAGGAAACCTTAGGTCTCTCCAGGGCAGGCAGCAACCGGATGGAGGGCGTCTGGTGGTGGAACGAAGAGGTAAAGGAGAAAGTCAAGGCAAAAAAAGAGGCTTACGTGGAGTTCATGAGAAACAGTTCGGAGGACGAGAGGGAGCAAAAGAAGACTGGATACAAGACAGCCAAGAAGGTAGCCAAAAGGGCGGTGACACTAGCAAAGAGTCAGGCTTTTGATAGACTATACCATAGATTGGGAACGAAGGAAGGGGAGAAGGAGTTTTTTAAATTGGTTAGGACGAGGGAAAGGAAGACTAGGGATTTGGGAGTGGTAAGGTGTATCAAGGACGAAGAGGGTAAGGTGTTGACTGAGGATGCTGAAATTAAGGAGCGATGGCAGAGTTTCTTTTCTAAACTCCTCAATGGGGAAGGGGGGGAGGCGACTGTAGTAGGGGCTGAGAGTGTAGCGATCAGCGTGTGGGCAACAGGATAACAAAGGAGGAGATTAAGGAGGCCTTGAAGAAGATGGCGAATGGGAAGGCAGTGGGCCCGGACCAGATACCAGTAGAAGTTTAGAAGTTTATGGGGGAAGTGGGTCTAGAGTGGCTCACGGAGCTTTTCAATGTTATTTTTAGGACCGCCAAGATGCCCAGAGAGTGGAGGGCCAGTACAGTCATCCCACTGTACAAAAACAAAGGGGATATCCAAGATTGCAATAACTTTAGGGGCATCAAGCTGCTCAGCCACACTATGAAGCTGTGGGAGAGGGTGATTGAGAGAAGGCTGCGAGAGGAAGTAGAGATTTCAGAGAACCAATTTGGTTTCATGCCAGGTAGGTCGACCATTGAGGCGATCTACCTCCTCAAAGGGCTCATGGGCTTGTTCAGGGACAGAAATGTGGATCTACATATGGTGTTCATTGACCTGGAGAAAGCGTATGATAGAGTTCCAAGGGAGGTTTTGTGGAGGTGTTTGGAAGAGAAAAGGGTGTCACCCGCGTACATCCGTGTAATCAAAGATATGAACAAGGGAGGGCGAACGAGTGTCAGGACTCCGGGAGGGGTCTCCCAATGACTTTGCTGTTGGTTTGGGCCTGCATCAGGGCTCCGCCTTAAGCCCGTTTCTTTTCTCATTAGTTTTGGATGAACTCACTAGAGGAATCCAGGACGAGGTGCCTTGGTGCATGGTTTTTGCAAATGACATTACTCTTATCGATGTGACCAGGCAGGGGGTGAACGACAGGTTGGAGAGGTGGAGGCATACGCTGGAGGCGAGGGGCTTTTGGTTGACTAGATCGAAAATGGAATACCTCCACTGTTGTTTCAGTAAAAGGATAGAAGAGGGGGAGAAATAGTACTGGATGGGAGGGCAATACCGAAGGTCGCTAAATTTAAGTATCTGAGCTCGATCATCCAGCAGAATGGGGACATTGACGAGGATATTAGCCATCGGATTAGAGTGGGTTGGCAAAAGTGGAAGTTAGCGTCAGGGGTGCTGTGTGACAAGAGAGTGCCCATGGGATTGAAAGGCAAAGTCTATCGGATGGTTGTTAGACCGACTGTTCTCTATGGATCGGAGTGTTGGCCTCTTAAAAAGATGCAGGTCCAAAGGTTGATAGTAGCTGAGATGAGAATGGTCAGGTGGATGTGTGGTTTTACGAGATTGGACAGAATTAGGAATGGAGTAATTAGGGGTTTAGCTGAAGTGGCCCCCATAGAGGAGAAAATGAGAGAATCGAGGCTCAGATGGTTCGACCACGTGAAGACGAGAAGTGTGGCCGCCCCAGTGAGGAGGTGTGAGATGATCAACCCCTTCGGTGGTAAGAGAGGGAGGGGTAGACCGAAGAAGAGCCTAGAAGAAGTGGTTAAAGAGGACTTGAGAGTTGTTGGTCTCACGGAGGACATGGCTTAGGATAGGAGGTTGTGGTGGGACAGGATTAAGGTCTCTGATTGTAGGATAGGAGGTTGTGGTGGTTGTAGCTTAGGCGGTGTCAGGCGGGTTAGGTTTTTTTTGGTGTGCTTTGTCTGCAAGTCGTACTTTTCTGGGATGTGATGACACCAAGCGCCCCTGGTTTGTTGAGGTATGTCTCTGCTCACTCTTTATTTGCCCACTCTTTATTTGCTTTCCGGATCCTTTTCTCTTCCTCTTTCCTCTACTCGAAAAATGGTTTCGCAATTGTCTTCTCTATAAACCTTTTTCACAAAACTGTTTTTGTGGGTCTTATGGAATCAACCTCTCTATAGGTAGGAATACCGGTAGAGGTAAGGTTGCCTACAGCTGGATCTCCCTAGACCCCGCGAAAGCGGGACCCACACTGGGAGTTTGTTGTTGTTGTTGTAATAATATTCTTTCCAATAAAATTAGCCCTTAAGCAGATTGCATTGATATTATTTGAATTTATCAAACTAACCAAATACAATTTTATAACGATATAAAATAGCATAATCGACTTAACGAAGGGGATAACAATCCTGGGTGCTACAAGACCCACTGAAGCCAGCATCATTGGGCATGGATTGGCGACCAAATTGCAGATCCGAACTGCTATGAATAGAGGATCTGTAAAAAAAACAACTTGAAATAGGAATACCAGGATTCCATGAGCGTGTGGCTAGAGGAGGGAATGCAAAGATGAGAGATGGAGAGAAGGGGTAAATCAGATCTGGGCAAGAAGAAAGCCAGGATTGACTCAGGGATGAGATAGAAAATGGGTCTGGGGGCTTATTCATGCTTCAGGGATATATCATTTCTCACCAGAAGGACAAACTTTCTTTCTAGATCTCTCTCTCTCTTTCTCTCTTTCTCTATCTCTCTAGAGATTTCTATACAAAACAAAATGACTTTCCTTTTATTGGAGTTCTTTCTCGTAGTGGAATAACGAGGAGCATGGTGAGGAAGCTTTGTTTAAATTGGATAGGGTTTTGGGAACTATCTTTGGTTTTTGTACGACATGGTTGCTGATATGCACTTCGGCCGTAGGGAAGTCTTAGACCACAATGTTATTATGGTTTCCATTCAAGATAACATGCCAATTGTGAAAAAAGCTTTCAAATACTTGAATATTTGAAGTGATGATCTTGATCATGCGGGTATTGTTGCTAGTGTTTAGGGTACCTAGGTAGAGGGATGTGAAATATATAAAGTTGTTTCTATGCTTAAATAATGGGTATTTTACACTTACCATCCTTTAGATTTTTAGCATTAATTTTTTTTTACCCTACTCCCTTTGTATTGATTTTTAAGTATCTTGGGGTTTTACACTTTTGATTTTTCACCACCTTCTAAAATTTTTGTTTTCATTCTTTTGATAAAAAACTATTAAAAATTATAGAATGACCCCTAATTTGGGCAACATATGCAATAAAACTAATGTCGGAGATTTCAAAGGAAATATGCTTGTTTTAAACGATTAGACTTCTTATGATGAGTTTACTAGTACTATTTATCATAATCTAGTACTTTTATCACAAATATTATATTTTCTATGGTTAGAGATGTACCATGCCTAGCAAAATAATTAAAGCTTAATTAGATAGTTTTGACCATTACTTGAACTTAGTTGGCATTAGACCCTACCGTTCTTCTAGCTTTCAGTTTACAGAGATCGCTAATCTCAACTACACATTACTTAGATCAGGCACAACACGAATCTATTTCATTTCCTACCTCGGACCGTAGTCACTAATAAGGTTTTTATATTTTTAACGATAGTGAAACTTTAATAAAAAAAATCATAATATTTAGCATAAAAGGTTCGATTAAATAACGTTCCTTACCAAGAAACTTCTTTTATTGGAAGCTTGAAAGTTGAAATATTATAATCAAAAAATTTGAAGAGGAACTTAAGCTACTAAAATAATCGGAGATGCTTGCTAATAGAAAAACAGAGATATCCAATTTCTCTTTTACTCAAGTATGCTTAAATGATAATGTTCCTTTCAGCACTCAATCTCTCCTTTTATAGAGGAGGTTGACTATAAAGGATGCCCTAATGGTTAAAGTACATATATTGATATTTGCATATGACTACAGTTACTCTCACATGGTTATAGCAGATTGCGCTATTTTACTGGCTTAACATTTTACAAACTGACACAATAATGGTGTAGCGACTTTTCAAAGCACTTATTGTTGACGAGACTAGTCATCTATATTGAGATTTTGGATGTCTTCATCTCCAATAATGTCTTTCGGTCCATCGTTGTCTAGATAATCATCAAAATCTTCATCAAGTTGAAGATACTCTGGATCCTATTTTTTAAATAATTCATGAAGATTTTTCTTTCCTTTTTCTAATAGAAATTTTCTAGTTCCAACTTTAAGGAGACAATCAAAGACATCTTCTGAAGTAGCTCCTTCTACCTTCATATATTTGCTGAAATCGTTATGATGAACGAAAGTAGTGTTTCTATAATGCATTAATGTTTTTCCCTTGTTCAATTAATGCCCGCATTTGATGATAAATGTTGTGAAAATTGATAGCTCTTGCTAAAGCAGGATCACTAACTACTTCTTATTGTTTCGGAAATGATTCTTGTTGTTGATCATTGGCATCGTTTAGATCAACTAATTGAATAAGATAATGGGTTAGTGTTAAAACCCGAGTGTGGCTTAAAAGGATTTGAAGTGACTACTTATATCACTAAATGTGCACATTTCTTTTCGGAAGCCCAATCATAAGAACTCCATAGTTAAGCGTGCTTGCTGTGGAGCAATCTTAGGACGGGTGACCTAGTGGGAAGTTCCCCGAGAAGCATGTGAGCGAGGACGAAGCACGCTGGAAAGACTTATAGTGATTTTTGGGGCCAGTCGGCAATCCTTGAAGTTGTTCATGCTAATTGTCTGCGAACCGGGAGGGGTCAGGGCGTTACAGTTGGTATTAGAGCTGATCCACAACTGTGAGTTGCGTCAATGGACGAGAGAGCCCTGGACAGTCACTTAGTAGGGCAAATATATTGGGATGGACCGCCAGTCAAGAGAACGCGTAAGTCGGTCAGTTAGTGAGGCACAACGGAGACGTCGTGTGCTTCAAGTAAGGGTGATTGTAACACCCTGAGTATGACGTAAAAGGATTTGAAGTGACTACTTATATCACCAAAGGCGCACATTTCTTTTCGGGAAGCCCATTCATAAAAACTCGATAGTGAAGCGTGCTTGCTGTGGAGCAGTCTTAGGATATGTGACCTCCTGGAAAGTTTCCCGATCAGCATGTGAGTGAGGATGAAGCACGTCGGAAAGACTTGTGCTGATTCGTGGGTCCAATCGACAATCCTTGAAGTAGTTCCTCGCAGTTATCTCGACCTGAGAGGGGGACGAGGGTTTATAGTTAGCTTGGCATTTCTATTTTCATACTCAATTACTATGCAGTGTACCTCAACATACAGACTTCTACTGTATGAAATTTTTGTTGAACAATCAGGAGGTGTAAGAATCTAATGGTTTCTTTTAAACATACACTGTTGAAACATAGTTTTGAAAAGAATAAGCACTTCAGGTCTGGGATTTCTATGAGGTAAGCTGCCATTCCATATTCCCTGGCCTTCATAATGGGGTCATTTGAAGAGATTGAATTTCCTGGGAGTTTAACACCACCAACTCCAGATCTATTATGAAATAAAATTGCTGTACTCCAGAACTCTCAAAAATCATAAGAATAATTATGATAGTAGTTGATGTAGGTTGCATACTAGTCGTTAACCATTTTTCGTGAACATGTAAACTTATTGTTTCTTGAATATCATGAGGACACCTTAGGAATTCGTTTGTAACTTTAAAAGGCTAAATCTTTATACTATTTGATGGACAGAAGATAGCAGACCAAAGCGTGATCTAATTTTTGTATGGAACTTGAAAATATTTATAAGGATTCTACTAGAAGGAGAAACTTGTTCTAGTAATATTGACATTTCATTTTGGATTACCTCATTTTCTGGCAGGAGTTTTGCTCTTACGATCATCATTGGCAAGCTCTAAGGGTGGCACTTTCACCCGCACCTGATAGATATCCATTCCACTCAACCCGAAAAAGCAGGTGAAAACCCAAAGTATATGGATGATGGATGATGGTTTGACGGATTGGATTGGACCCGGGTGAAGCCCCATCCGACCCGTCACCCGATCAATCACCCGCTTCGTCTTTCACTTGTTTATCTCCTATTTGCAATTAGTTTACTTTTTATTTTTGACCTTTAAATTTTACTTATTTTTTAGACAATTATATTGTTAATTCTATGATTTTCGTCAAAACTAATGTGATGAATATGATATTTATTTGTTCTTTATACCTAAAATATCCTTTTTAACTTTTACAAAGGCAAAACTCACTTTTTTATATAAATTTGCTAACATATTACATATAAACTTTCATCATCCGTTTGCAATTCAATCCACCCGTTTTCACTTGTGGATGGTGGATGGATGAATTGGATTGGATGTTTACGAATGATGGGTGGATTGGATGAAGCGGATTAAAGCGGGTGATGGATGCAGATGATGGTTCACCCGATCCAAGCCCGATCCATTGCCACCCCTAGCAAGCTCACTAGTTAAACTACATGGGAAAGAATTATTCAATGCCTGTATGTGTTCAATAGAGGAAGAAAACTGATTAAGCCATAATTGCAAACACAGGAGTTGCCCTTGTGCTTGTATGTTTGATAAATTCTTTTTCACAAAACCAAGTATTCCTTTGTAATCAGTTCGAATAAAAAAAAAATTGAGGCTAAAAAGATTAAGAACTTTTCAATTCTCTTATCATTGTAAGGATTTCTTTTTCCATAGTGGGATAATTGCATTATGCTTTATTAAAACTTCCACTATAATATCCTCAGAGTTTTTCTTGTTCTTTGATTTTGAGTATTGCACTCTAGTACTCATTGCTGACATCTATCTTAAGAATTAAATCATATTCTTCATTAGGTGAATGAGGAATAGGAAGAGTTTTGCACATCTCTTGGATGTTTTGAGCTATCTTTGAATCAGTAGAGGTCCATGCCTCACTTACTTCTTTCTTGAGTTTCTGGTGCAATGGTTTTCTTAATTTATCTAGATCTTTAGTGAAATCTAAAACATAGATAAAACATCTAAGAAAACATTTCTAATTTCTTCATATCTTCAATATTTTTAGGAAAAGTTTCTATTTTTTTCTAGAATATGCTTTTGTAAGATAATTTGTCCAACTTTTATTTCTAGACCTAAAGACTCAATTTCTTGTTTAGCATAAATGTATTTATTTTTACCAAGTATAATGCCATGAAGAATACATCTTTTGGTGACGGCAAGAACATCATCTTTGTGTTGTTCTATGGTCTTGGAAAAGACAAGAACATTATTAATGCAAACTAGACATCAATAATTAAGGTCTTTGAAAATGTTATCCATTTTTCTTTGAAATATTTGAGGTGCATTTTTAAGACCAAATGACATTATTATCCGCTCATAATATCCTTGAGGGGCACTAAAAGTAGTTAAAAGAATATTTTCTTCATCCATTTTTATTTGTCAGTGTCTGCTTTTGCAATCTATTTTTGAGAACTAAGAGGCTCCTTGAATTCTATTGAAAATGACTATTTTATTAGAAATATAATAACCGTCAAAGACAGTATTATCCTTAAACTTTTTGTAATTGATTACCATTCTAGCTTTTCCTCTACCTTCTTAAATGGAATTAAAGTCATTGGGGAGGGATGCGCATCACCACTTTGAGAGGAAGGGAGAGAAGATGATGGGGAAGGCGAATCATTCTCGTTTTGCTCATCCACGTGGGTGTCAACCTCTTAACCCGATCGTGGAGAAATTACAACATTCACTTTTCAAACATCATTAGGGTCAAATAAAGATGAGGATCCTCCTATTGGGTTTATCTCCGGTTGGCTAAGAAAAATCCTTTCTCCCTATTAGACATTGCTAATTGTGCAAGTTGTTCACTCATTGTCTTCATCATTCTCTCATTTGAGTCTTTAAGTTGTCTAATCATCCTCTCCATGTCATTGACTTTCATATTCACTTTGTCCAATTCATCATAACCGAGAGGGGGATATGATTAAGCCCCTTCTGTTGATAGGGAGGTCCCCTAGGAGTGTTGTGTGTCCCTTGGAAGGGTGGCTTTTGATATGCTAAAGACAAAGAGTTTCCTTGAAAACCCCCACCTTGATTGTTGGGTATAAAAGTATTAGGCTCGGTCCATGAGAAATTAGGGTCCTTAGCCCGCTGGGTTGAAGCTAGGGGAGTAGGAATCAAATAGTAATCTTTGGAAAGCCACATTCACTTGACCTTGCGCTTGACTTGCAGCCAACTATTGGGCAAATAAGGGGTAAACACTTAGAGAGTGGTCGGTGGACTGACACTAAGAACATGACACCATTTGGAGAGGGAGAAAGTTAGTTGATGGTTGCGACAACACAAGACCCTTAAACATATTTTCAAGGGAAATAAATCTAGTATCAATGTATGTGGTATCCATCACCATATAAACCCTACCTTTTGGTTGTTGATCCTAGCACCTAAACTCTCATCCCTAGTGGTTTCCCATTAGAGGGTCTTTGCTGTTAATTCATATAGGAAATCCCAAGCCTCGATCTCACTCTTGTTCAAGAAACCACCTTGGCACATAGATTCCACCATGGTTCTAGTGACTTAGTCAAGATCCTCATAAATAATTTGGCACAAACGCCAATGTCCTAGACCATGGTGTGGATATTGAGCAAGCAAGAGCTTAAACCTTTCAAAGCACTTCCAAAAGGACTCTTTGTCATGTTGAACAAAGTGGTTGATTTCATTCCTTAATTTCACGGTTTTATCATTTGGGAAATACTTTCTCAAGAAAACTCTCACAAACCTATCCCATGTGGAAATTCAGTTTGCTGGCAGACTATGCATCTACTTTTTCACCGAGTCTTTTAATGCAAAAAGAATGAAACGCAACCTAACAATGTCTTAAAGCACATTAGGAAGTTGCGTCATCGAGCGTACTTCCTCAAATTCACTTAGGAATAGGTAAGCATCACCATCTCCATTGAATTTAGGAAGCACGGTCAGGTATTGAAGGCTGAAAGCGAATTGGACATCCCCCTAAGTTGTGGAATTTGAAAACAAGAGGGATTAGTGGACCTTTGGGTAGAAGATTTGGTTAATGCTCCATGTAGTCGGAGGGGGAGGAAGAGGAGGCCCTTGAGCTTGTTCGTCGGCCATTCCTTAGAATCAAGTGCTATGGTTGGGGTTACCAAGGTGTGAGGTGGTAGTCTTTCAACGTGAATTAACCTCCCACAACTAGGCGACTGTGTCCAAGCACTCATTCTCATATTTCTCTTTTTGTGGTGTTCCTTTTTCTAATTTTTTTGGATTTTTTTTTTCAAAATGACCAAAACTAAACTATGTACAACCATTAAGCCTAAGTCAACAGCAAATCCAACGCTATCATCCCTGACAACGGCACTAATTTGTTGGTAGTATTTTTGGGTGGCGTGAAAGGGTTAAAAGTCGTCCACAGGGATGATTTGTGATGAGTTTAAGATTGACTTAGTTTAGATTGAGGTTTCCATTTAACTACACTAAACTATTCTAGCGTGCAAACTTAATCTACTTTTTCTAAAAACGATGTTCCCAAGTAAATAACAACAATGGACATTACCCTAACTATAATTCTCTAAGCGCATCGAAAAACACATAACATGTAAAAACGGAGTGATAGGGGCTAGACATTCCTCAAACGATCACCCCAAACAAAAGAAACTTGATAGGAAGAATTTGAGTTTTAAAATTTATAACCCCAAGTGCAAGGTTGATTGTCTAGTACTTGGGGTGTCATCCATAATGAGTTGGGTTTCAAGCACCAAGATTCGCTTAAGTGTTTCAAGCTAGTTTAATTGAAAAGGAAAGAAATATAAGTTAAGCTTAAACTAATAAACATATGAAAAGAGGTTTGGAATTATGATTTGATCAATTGACGAACCAAGTAATCGAGATGAGTCCTAATCTACCAAACCTGTACTGACAACTAGAGATGGTTGGTTTCACCATCGAAGACTACCCAAGCTCTCTCTCATGGGTCATGAACTAGTCTAATTAGTTTAATCACCTTCATGGGTTAGCCTAATTAGACGACGAGATTAGCAACCCTCGAACCTTGCTAGGATCGGGACTATTTTCATGTCAAAATCCCGACTATCCTCTCTCCCACACTAGCTAATCGACCTCACCTCTCGGCATAAGTCAATCGCCCAAAATAATAGATGAAAGCTCTCTCAACATTTCATCGAACACTTGGCGGGTATGAGAGAAAACTCTAAGTTCTAAGCATAAATTGGGTGTGGTTAGGCCTAATACAAGACTAGTTAGCCATCAAAGGGCTAATCACAATCCAAGCCAACCAAAATTAACAACTAATCATCATCAAAATACAAAAACTCTAAATTAAACTTAAGCTAACAAATAACTCAACAAACATGAAGATAGATGACTTAATCTAAACTAGCATGGATGGCAAGAGGTGTTAAACATGAAATCATAATAAAAACTAAACATTTATGCTAAATACAATCTAAACTAACATATACAAAACAAGAGTAAATAAGAAAAATATGAAATAAAGAGAGAGAGAGAGAGAGAAAAGAGAAACTTATGCTTGATTGATTGAATGAACTTGAAATCCACAAGCTTGAATCCAAAATGCAATCTAATCTCCTAATCTAGTCCTCATATTGAGGTTTTTATTAGCTAAAACCTAACATTAAACTACTCTAAAAGTCACCAAAGGAACCCTCGAAGAAGTCCCAAACAAGGCCCTAAAAAAGGAATCAAGTTGGGCCACGAAGAACGCACAGGGCTGGGCTCCGGCCGATGCCAGATGCCCTGCCAATGGCTAGCCTTTACCTGGCTGATGGCCTGTTGCCAGGCCGACAGCCTGGCCATCAACAGGCTCTAGCTAGCAGTGGGCTTCGGCCAGTGGCTAGCTGGGGGCAACGATCGTCGCGTAGTCGACCAGCCCCTGTCGCCCATTGCTCTGTCTTCTTCTTATGTTTCTTCTTTGCTCCTTTTCGCGATACTTGCTCAGTTGAATTTATTACCTACAAAAATAAATAAAAGAAGTAAAAATCCTAAAGATTGAATTATTATAGGAGATAAAATTAGATGAAAGGGACGTGTAAAATGCGACAATTTAGCACCGAACAAACCTAAACTAAGCTACTGCTAACCCTACCTAGTGGAATAAAAAGGAAAAAGAAAGAAGATTACCCATATTTTTTGCATCCATTAATGATTAAGGACAAGCACTAAAACCATCAGCAAGTCTTGATTAGCACCTCTAGTAATGTTTCTTCAAGTTTGCCAGAACTTATCTATCCTAATGGTGTTGAAGATCAAGATAGAATAAGGAAAATCAAAAGAAGGGATGTTTGAGTTTTGAAAGGTGGATTTAGGTCTCAAATCCTTTGGGATTAAAACCTAAATCTTCCAACAATCCCTAATACACCAAACTCATATTTGGGGAAAGATTAATGGTACTTAAAGGTAGAGTCTTTGGAGGAATTTAGGAGAGAGATGCTGAGATTATGCAATAATAAAAGGAAGAAATAAGGAATTTGCAATAAATTTTATCAAAGGCTTAAACTCTGAAGGTTTTCATTAATGGAGGTAAGAGAGTCCACAATACTAAGCTAGAGAGAGAAAATAGCTGCTAGCCTAAGCTACCCTGAAAAATATCAAAAATCCCCTTTTAAAGCCCTTACATCATCGTGTTAAAAAAGGGCAGAGCATAGAGGGGACAATCGTGCCACGTGTCACGGTGCTCCCATGCCAATTTTCTACCTATGCTTCTTCTTTGCACTGTTATGTGGCACACCCTTGCAGAATCTAGCACTCCCTCTTGCTGGATTTGGCATTCCTTCTTGACTAAGCCTCAAAATGGGTCAGACTTTACACAAAGTGGACTTTTTCTCACGTTTATACCTACAAAACATAAAGCACCATTAACTAGCTAAATTATACGTTATTTGGCGGCTAAAATCCAACGTAGTGAAGGTTAAAACTTTGCCCGATTAAGAACCGAACACAGGAGGATGGTGAGGAAGTTTCATGCAAATTGGATATGGTTTTGGGAACTATCTTTGGTTTTTGTATGATATGTTTGCTAATCTACATTTTGGCCTAAGGTTAGTATCAAACCACAATATTATTATGTTTTCCATTTAAGATAGCATGTCTGTGGTGAAAAGAGCTTTCAAATACTTGAATATTTGAATGATCATCGTGGTTTTGTTGGTATTGCTACTAGTGTTTGGGGCACCTAGGTAGAGGCTTGTAAAATATATAGAGTTGTTTCTAAGCTTAAAAAACCTAAGAAACCTTTGAAATTTATTCATAGAAATCATTTTCTGGGCATCACTAGTAGAGTTGATGCAGAGCAAGCTACAAATTACAACCTATTTATCCAAACCAAGTCCATAATTCAAGTTGGAACAATAACAACTCTTGGCGATTGTGCTCAAGGATTTGAGCCTCCTCGATCATGTTGACATTGGCCCCTTAAATGAGCGTAAATATGCTAGGTAGGTGGCAATGCAATTAGTGGCCTTGAATAAGGATCTTAGCTATTTTTTCCTCCATAGCCACTTCTTTTTACTTTTCTAGATTGTCGGTATAATTTTTCCCTAACTGGCTCCCATTTTTGCAAACTACACATGCCACATATGTCTATTTTCAGATAAGGTATGACTTGCCTGCATATTCCAAGTATTGACCAAGTTACGGAGCTTAAACAGAGTAAGCGTCATTATAGGTCTGGATGTGCACAATTTTAATCATGAGCTTAATTGTGCCATGAAATGGGTGAATTAAGGAATTAAGCTTTTACGGTTAGTTGATGGACCCATCCACCTAAATTTCCCCCTTTCTCTCCCAAAATTTTCCATCTAGGATGGCAGAGAATGTAGCTAAGCAAGTACAGGTGCGACAAATGCCAGACTTGCATTTTATCTAGTGGTCCCTCCTTTTTTTTTTTTGCCTTAATTGTGGAACTAGTTAGAATTTTATAGGTTGTTGTCCTTGTAATTATTTTGTTTGTTATGAAGCTTAGAAAGGAGGACACCCCCACTATATAATGGTTTAATCCATTGTATTGTTTTTAGATTTGTAATATTTAATAAAAATTCTTTTTGCTTATTATCTATCTACAAAAATCTCATTTTCTTTATCAGTCTTGGAGAGTGGTACTTGTGATTTTTTCTTTGTTTCAATCCTTAGTGCCTAGGCTTTACAGAATTAATGGTGGATTGACTCATCTTAATTGCTAGAATTTTACATGTTCTTGATCATCCAAGTGTTACTGTTGTGGATTGTTGTTCATTGCCATCATTTAGGAATCATCATCAAGATCTAAGCCTTTATTTGGCCAAAGGGTATTCTCACATGGTTCAACTTAATAATCTCAAAGTGAGAAGATCTATGTGAACTAATCTCATACGTATTGGTAATGCCTATACTAACTTTTTGGTTTGTATGGGTCATTTCAATGTCGTATGCCTTCTAGCTAAAATGATCTATAATAGTTCAACATCTGCTAATACTATAGCTAAATGCTCATACTTTGTTCAAGTTAGATCTCTAGTTGATTTTCCTTTTATCGAAAGTTCTTGCATTTTGTGGAATAAGTAGAATGATGGCTAGGAAGCTTTGTGCAAATTAGATTGTGTTTTTCGAGCTATCTTTTATTCTTCTGCCATATGGCTGTCGATGTGCATTTTGACCCTAAGGGAGTCCTAGGCGACAGTATTATTATGTTTTCTATTCTGGATAACATTTCAATTGCTGAAAAAAGCTTCCACATACTTGAATGTTTGAAGTGATCATCTTGATTATATGGTTTTGTTGCTAGTGCTTTGGGCACCGTGGTAGAGGGTTGTGAAACATAGAGTTTCTTCTAAGATTAACACACTCAAGAAACATCAAACTATTCATATAAATCATTTCCTAGGCATCATTAATGGAGTTGAGAAGTGTCACTTATAATTAGTGGATTGTCAAGTTAAATTGGGGCAAAAATCTAAGATGATAAAACAACAGAGAGCTTTGATGGTCAAATACTCCATGCTTAGGAGGATGGAGGAAAGGATTTTGGCTTAAAAAGATAAATCAAGTGTTCATTGGCTTGGGGATTCTAACATTTCTTTCCATTAAGCTTATGTTAGAAATAGGAAAGCAACTAATAATGTTCATGGTTTGACCAATACTAAAGGAGTCAGGGTTACAGACTATCCAGAGTACTTTTGTTGGAGTATAGGGAAAAATTTATCATCTTCTACAGCAATGTTGCAACTAGGTCATTTATTATTTGAATTAGCTCATATCCAGAGTAATCAAAATAAGAAATCCTAAAATATGGTTAAATTAACTAATCTAACACTAATGATGATTAATTAAGCTAAATGAACCCTACTCCTATCCTATGCATGCTGAATAAAAACTAATCAATACAAGAGCATAATTAACACATTCAACAAAAAATATCATATAAACAACCAATACTAAGAAAATACAAAACAATTGACTAAGAAACAACTAAGATTAATAGAAGTGATTACCTAAAACAAGAGAACATGAGAGCTAAAATAGGAGTGATTTAGTGTCAAATGATTACCTAAAACAAGACAAAACAAGAGAAGAGAGAAAAATGATTACCTAAAAAGCATCAAATCTCAAAATGGGAGCAAATAGGAGTGATTTAGTGTCACTTGAGTCTTGCTTTTCCCTTATTCCAACTAATCTAACACAAACTACTCCCAATCAAGCCAATAATAAAGCAAATGCTCGACTTTTCAAAAGCATGTTTTCAAACACTAACTTAAAAGAAGAACATGAGAGCTAGAATGCAAATTTGAGTGAAGAAAGAGAGGGATTGAAAGTAGAGAGAAGAAAGAAAATAGGATACAAAAGCAAACAACATTATCACCGTATGAATTGAATGTCAAAACAGAAGAGTAAAGGAAAGTGATTAATCAAACCAACCATTCAATTCAAAAGCTTGAAGAGTAAATAACGTTAAAAGAGAATCTAAATCCCAAAAATTAAGCACTAATTTGCTCCTAAATACTATCTAAATCCTAAAAATTAAGCTAAAACCTAAGAACTCCTACTCAATTACAAATGGGGGAGAGTAGAGTTTGCAACTCCAAACAATGAGTTTGGCACGCGCATGCTACGTAGCGTGAGCTGACCTCGATGCATGAGCTAGATGCCACAAAATATTGATTTTTTATTTTTTGAAAATCTATTTATTAAACGACATACTATTTGGGGGTATGGGCTTCTCACCTCCACACTAAAATAATACAATGTCCTCATTGTAAGGACTAGGTGCCACAAAGCAAACGCACAAACCAACACATCCATAAACCAAAGACACAATCAACACATATTTACAAATCAAAAACACGGCCAACAAATATCTACAAAACCCATGATACCATTCACAAGTCACACAACCCAACACACAAAGCAAACAATGGTGATCATATCTTGGCTTAACAATTCCCAAAATTTTCCCCAAAATCAATCACCAACATCACAATCCTAATATGTGCAAAATAAATAGACAATAAAAGAAAAAGGGAGGGATAGTAACTTCTAAAGATATCTAGGGACCAAATAACATGAAGCACATTCCCTTCAAGAGAACCGGCCCAAGCAACAAAAGAAAAAAAAAACCAGACCGGTCCAGATTAAACCGGACTGGCCGGTTCAGAGAAACCGGTTTGTGTGAACCAGTTCAGATTAAAACCCCCCGGTTCCCTTTCTTTGCGTTTGTCTTCTTCTCTCTCCCTGAAATCGACCCAGAAACCCTCACCATTCCCAGACCCTCGACCCATCCTCCCTCATCATAACCGAACTCGACCCTGCCATCCTCGCTGTCATTCCTCTCTCTTTCTTCCAGCACATCACCCCCGTCCCCAAACCACAAAACTAACCCACAGATTTCGAAACCGCTTTCGTCCACCTCCAATCACCAAAACCAGAAACCCCCCCAACCCACAGTTTCCACCCTCTCTCTACACTAATTCCACCACCACAACTCATCCTGCCAACGCCAGCACACCACCTTTGCTTGCTCCATCTCAACCATCCACGATACCCACTCAATCGAAGGGTCGCGTCAGGTTGAGGCTCGGTATAAAATGAAGAAGTCGGTGCCATTTTCAGGGTTTAGAGAAGTTTTTCTAGGTTCAATTTACTTTAAATTCTCGCTACCTAGGTTTTGAATTTTAGTTTTGTTTTCGCAATTCTTAGGGATTAGGGTTGATGTTAGTTAGGGTTTGAAATTCGATTTGGTGTATTTGTATTTCGATTCCACGGTTTTGGGTTGTAACCTAAACTTTGAGCATTTCATATTGAAATTTCGGTCAAGTTTTGGGTTTATTGCATCCAATTTCTTCCCCCATTCCCCTATTCCGTTTTTTTGTGTTCTGTTTCGATTTTGCTAGACTGAACAATGGCGATTCAGCCATTGATGGTACGGGCTGAGCTGCAAGCGAGGAGGCCTGAAATTTCTTTTGTTGGTTTCGGTTCCCCCTTTCTCCAGTTCGAGCTCTGTCAGAGGCAAAGATGGTGTTCCTGTGCTGAAGTCTGGGCAATGTTTCGGTTTGCTCCTTCAACCCTGTTATTGATTTTATTGGTACTATTCGATTTTTGAGTTAATAGCATCGTTCTGGTTGAGTAGTAATCTGGTTGAGTAATGGTTGTATTGTTGGATTCAAATCTTGTCGGCTTAATCATGCTCTAATTTAAGCAAATTCATTGTCTTTTTAATTTCAGTTTTTAGCAATCTAAGGTTGTCTGTTTCAAGGGTTCTTTGTTTTGAATTAGTGTCTTGCAATTAGGCAGTTAATCTCCAGCTTCAGTTCTGTTTTCAGGCATTTGGGAATGTTCTTGTTTGGATTTTGGATAAAAGCTCTGTTTTAGCCTGTCAAATGATTATCAGTTAGCTAGGTTTATGCTAATGTTGTTAGCTAATGTTGGTAGTTGATTGAGGTTGAATGATGTTAGCATTAAGCTTCTAGTTTATAATACTGGTCTGATGTTCAATAGTGGTTTTGGTAGTTTCATAATAATCAGGTTGATTGCGTTGATTTTAGTTATGGTTTCAGATTTTAGTTGCTTTGGTTTTGGTTTCGGTTTTGGTTTCAGCAATTAGGTTGTTCTGGTTCATGTTTAACTCTTTAATTTTAAAGGTGTTGAATGCATAGTTTCCTTAATAAGTTCACATTGAGTCAGATGCTTAGATTTAGTTCGTTTTAGTTATTTAATTTAAGTTGAACATTTATGTTTTCCTTGAACGAGTCAATTTGGTTTAGTGTGAATCAAATTAGAATAATTAGTTAAACTGCTTTGTTTTTAAGTGGCCTAAATCCTTCCATTGTCCCTGAGGATCGACCCTTAAGTACTATGACTGACAATCGGGTGCTTGAGGTTTTCCTTTTTCTTTTTTTTTCTTTTTCTTTCGTTTAGTTTCCACCACCCCTCAAATACCACCAACATCAAGCTCACCCGAAGGATAAGCCTTACGTGTGGAAATCCTTCCCATAGGGTTGGTCTAATGAAAAACAGGCAAAGAAAGAAGAATCTGAAAGTCGAAAATGGAGATTTGGGCAAAGAAAGAGTGAGATTGAAAGCAGAGAAAGGAAAGAAAGCAAGATTCAAAGGTAACCAACATCATTAAAGCATGAAATTAACCAAAGTAAGAAGATTTGAATGCTAAATGAAAAGATTAGGGAAAAGTGATTGAGGAAACCAACCATTCAATTGAAGAGTAAATAACATTGAAATAGAATCAAATATTTGAAATTAACACTTAAGTAACTTAAAATGTGGTTACATTAGTAAAATCAAACTTTCATGTACTCCTAAGCACCATGGTAAAAATCCTAAAAACAAAACTAGAACCTATGAATCCTAGTTAATTACAAATTGAGGATAGGAGGCTTTACATAGGCCCTAAAAACAAAGTTTGGGAGAGCATAACTGTGCCAACTTGATGGAGGAACAAAACAGTGGGAAAAAAAAGGAATGACATGGTCATGCCACTTGGCGTTGGCATCCTTTGCTAATTGGCATAGTCATACCAAAACCGGCACTGGTAGTACCGTTTTGACATTGGTTGCCTTCTTCTTTTTCCCGCCCTCTTTGAGCTTGCATCTCAAGTCAGTTTCTTTTTGTGCATATTTTATCACCATTTAGCCATAAAAGCTCCGATCGAGATTGCCCGCACTGGCTTATATCGTACAAAAAAGTACAAAATATAAATAAAAATCCTAAATTAGCCATTATTAAAAATAAAATCTATATGAAATGAGGTACGGAATCACATTTTGAGTTCAAATACAACCTTGAGAAAGTTAAACATCAAATCTTGGAGTTTTAGCAGAACCTACAAGGGTCCTCTTCTAATGTGGAGGATTAGCATTTGAGTGATACTGCAGAGGGAGTTGTCTTCATAGTAGAGCAATATGAGCTACTTGTAGCCTCAACCCGTGATGATGAATCAGGTAAGTTAATGGGGATATCCCAAGATATAAAGCCCCAGGTGCAATGTCATCAAGGAATTTTTTACAATAGGGAAAAATATTGAGGCAAATCAACAATACTGCGACTACTCTTATAGTGTATATGTTGGAAAACATTAAGAAAGGAATCGGTCTATAATCACTTCGAGACTTCTAGGTAGGTGGTGTACTCTTTTCCTAAAGACTCTAATTGCCCCTAATTGTGCAACAGGACTTAGTGATTAGATCTTTGGGATGTAAAGAAGTCTCCTTGTTTGCGTGTTGCACACACAAAGATATGCCCTAGGACCCTTAGGACATAATAGAGATTCAGATGGAAGATTGCTAGGAACAATTTTGGATCAATCAAATCACACTACTCACCCTCTATTTATAGAGAACATGGTGTGGTTTCAAGAGACATGCACATTTTCATGAGATGAAATCTCATCCATCAATTTTAATCTCAATGGTAATAATTAAATAGACACTTATGAGATTAGTTAGCTAATGAACTAATTGCATCTCTTCAATAGCAAATAATATTAATTACTATTTATATTTAATAGCAAAAAATATTATTTATTAGATGCCTTTTGCCAAAAGTCTCCATTTGCATTGGCATCCTTTGGAGCATCTAATTGGTGCCAATTAATAATAATAATAATTAATTTATGTCTCTAATTAATTTCCATTTTTATGAAAATTACTCCAACATTCCTCCACCATTTCCATAATAAATGGTGTAACGAATTTTCGAAGGTCTTTATGCATAAATGAAGAAGTGTTGCGATTGAACCTCCACCTTAGGCACTTGTCCGTCAAATATCCAGGTTTATATGGTAGACTATGCTTTGAACGAGTAAACCTCTCTGAATACTTGTATCTAAGTCACACATAAGACTACCATCCCATAATCACCTAGTAATCCTGACACTTTTAATAGCCATGTATCCTGTATCCATTCATGAGCATATCGGAGCCAAGCCCATTAGACTTCGCTAAGTTGGCCTTGCTTAAATGCTCATATGGGTGAACCTTTACAATATCCCATAAATATTATAAGATGAGAACTTCTGAATTAGAGAAATAAGATATCATTTTCATTAACCTGATAAATACTTACAATTACACCCATGCATACACGGGGACTTACAAGAAATTTGTCAAAGTTAAGCACTTATTTCAAAACATTCTAAAAGTTCTTCATGGAAGGTTCATTAAGAGCCTTAGCTCACCCTCTAAAACTATATATGAGAATCTAAGCACTTCGGTCATGGATGGGAAGTGAACGAGTGGCTCAAACCATTCGTATGATGCACTTTGACTCCTTGAACTTAAGACTGAATGTTTCCATCCAGCGTTAAGTTGAGTTTCAACCATAGAAGGTTTTGGATATGGACTTTAACCCCATCCCTTTGGCTATTTTGATCACTAAATCCCTAGCAAGGCCTTTCGTTAATGGAACAACCATATTTTGTGTTGAACGTACAAAATCCACATATATGACACCATCTTTGATAAGTTGTCTTACATAACTATCACGTAAACCAATGTGTCTTATTTACCATTATATACATTATTGTATGCTCGTGCCAAAACAAAAGCACTGTCCCAACGTAGAGAAAGAGGTGACATTGGTTTTGGCCACAAAGGAATTTCATATAGCAAATTCCTTAACCATTTGGCTTCTTTACAAACCGATGCTAGAGCAACAAATTCAGCTGCGATAGTCGAATTAGCTATGCAGGTTTATTTCTTTGATACCCAAGATACTGCACCCCACCAAGAGTGAAAATCCATCTACTTGTGGAGGAATGACCTTCACTATTTGTTATCTAACTTGCATCTGAAAAACCTTCCAAAACAGATAGATAACCACAATAGTGAAGTCCATAGTCAATAGATGACTTGAGGTATTTTAATACCCTCCTTACCGCATGCCAATACATATGACTAGTGTTACTTGTATATCGACTTAGCTTGCCAATAGCAAAAGCTATAACGGTCTTGTGCAAGAGATTGTGTACATCAAACATCCTATAACCCTTGCACATTCAAGTTGAGATACTGGATTTCCAGTATTCTTTTCAAGTTTTAAACTTACATCAAAAAGTGTAGATACAGGTTTACAATCATGATTGTTAAATCGCTTCAACACCTCTTCAATATAATGCAATTGAGACGATATCAATCCATTGTCAACCCTTGTTATCTTAATCCCTAATATAACATCGGCTTCTCCCAAATCCTTCATATCAAAAGTTTTAGGACAAAAATCCTTTGGTATTCTCTACTTGCTCAATATCTATACCAAAAATCAACATATCATCTACATATAAGCAAATGATAACTCCTTTATCAACAGTAAATTTGGTGTAAACACACTTGCCGGCATCATTTATATGAAAACTATTTTTTAAGACAACCTTATCAAACTTTTGACGCCATTGTTTAGGGGCTTGCTTAAGTCCATGCAAGGACCTAACTAATTTACATACCTTGTGCTTTTGACCCGACACAATGAGCCCCTTGGGTTGTCTCATATACACCTCTTCATCTATATCACTATTTAAAAATGTCGTCTTGACATCCATTTGGTGAACTACTAGATTATGTATAGAGGCTAGTGCTAGCAACAATCTAATAGTAGATGTTCTAGCAACTAGGGTATATGTATCAAAATAATCTATACCCTACTTTTGGGTATTCCCTTTGGCTACTAACCTAGTCTTAAACTTTAGAATCGAACCATCAAGGTTCTTCTTTGTTTTAAACACCTATTTACATCCAATAGCTTTACATCTCGGTGGGAGATCAACTAATTTGCAAGTGTTATTGCCCATAATTGAAGTCATATCATCATCTACTGCTTCTTTCCAAAAAGAAGCATTTGATAATGACACTGCTTCCTCACATATTAAAGGATCTAATCCCACATTAAAACAATATGGAACACAATTAAAGATTGAATCTCTAGAACCTTCAACAAGGTAGCAAGATAATTTTTAGTCTTTCTTGCCCTTTTACTCTTTCTAAGTTCAAGTACATCATTACTATCAACCTCTTGTTGATCTTGTGCTTTACTATCATTATATTCCACTTCTGGAACTTGAGAGACTACATCTCTCAGTCTAGGAATAGATGAAAAACGAGCTTTATCAAATAATGCATTCCTAGATTCAATGATAGTATTAACGGAAATAAAGTAATTTGGTTCAATGACCATGAACCAATATGCTTTACTACGTAGAGCATATCCAATAAAAATGCATTCAATTCCCCTTTTACCTAATTTCTTTCTTTGAGGTTCGAGTACTCTTAATATTGCCCTACAGATGACTCAAGTTGGGTTTTCTTTTGTTCCAAAATTCATAAGGAGTGGTCTTACTCCTCTTATTTGGAACCCTATTTAGGACATAACAAGCAGTTAATAATGCTTCTCCCCAAAAGCCATGTCCTAATCTTGAATTACAAAGCATAGTATTAACCATCTCGGTTAAAATCCTATTCTTTCTTTCGGCTCCACCATTTTGTTGTGGTGTGTAGGGAGTCACTTCATGGACAATACCGGTGGTCTTAAAATATGTAGGATCATAGTATTCACCACCCCGATCACTCCTGAGGTACTTAATAAATTTTTCACAATGAAGTTCAACTTCATTTTTATATGTCTTAAACATGTCAAGTGCCTCATTCTTTGAACTTAGTAAGACCACATAGCAAAATCTAGAATACTCATCTATGAAAGTTGTAAAATATCTTTTACCACCTACGGTTTATATTCAAAGTTAAAACTTTCCGAAAGTAAATTCTAGAATTACACTTCCCTTGCCTAGGACTTGTGCTTTGGAGGAATTTCCCACATAATGGAAAATACCATCCTCCAAGAATTCTCATCTTGGATCATGAAGACTTTAGAGATCATGGCTGCAAATTCCTCTCTCCCCTCGAACTACTTGGGTCCAAATATGGACTTGTTAAAGTCCTTGTTCTTTTTCTTCTTGGGGATAGAACAATCACATTTCAAGTGATTTGGGCTACCACAATCCCAGCAAAACTTTCTCTTTTTATTCTTCTTGTTATGAATCTTGTTGTAATTTCTCTTTTTAGGTTGGCTAGATTCCACAACATTAACAATAGAGATAATCTTATTTTCTTCTCGTTTACGGAATTCCTCTTCTATTCGAAGAGATTTAGCCTACTACTCAAGAGAAAGGTCTTCTTTTTAATGTTTGAGGCTACGTTTAAAATCTTTCCAAGAAGTAGGGAGTTTGTCAATTATACTAGATGTTATTATAGTTTCTTCCATGTTCATATTATGTATTTTGAAATGCCCTAAAGTCCTCTCAAGTTCATTAAACTATTCCATTATAGAAGAATCTTCCCTCATTTGATAATTATTAAATTGTCTCAACAGGAATTTCTTACTAGTAGCATCCTCCTCCATGTATCTTGTCCCCAAAAGATTTCACAATTCCTTTGCATATGGCACAGTTTGATACGTGTTGAACAATGAGTCACACATGTTGTTGAGGATATGGCCACGACAAATGTAGTCATCATTGTCCCACTTGTTACGATGCCAAATTTGTTCAATAGTGTCTTCATCATGTTCTAGTGTGGGTTCGGATGTGAGGACATAGGCTACTTGTAAGGTGGTAAGTAGGAAACGCATCTTCTTCTGCCATCGCTGAAATTCCCTTCGTCGAATCTCTCCAAATTTACAATGTTAGTTGGCCAAATGTCTAAGAGAAGAAGCCATCTTTTGAGTCTTTAGATTGTTGGAAAAATTAAGAAATGGATCGGTCTAGGATCACTTAGAGACTTCTAGGTAAGTGGTGTACTATTCTCCTGAAGACTCTGATCGCTCCTAATTGTGCAACGAGGCTTAGTGATTAGATCTTTGGGATGCAAATAAGTCTTCCTGTCTGCATGTTGCACACACGAAGACAGGCCTTAGGAGCCTTAGGACATAAAAAAGATTCAGAGGGAAGGTTGCTAGGAACAATTTTGGATCGATCAAATCACATCACTCATCCTCTATTTATAGAGAATATGATATGGTTTCAAGAGACATGCACATTTTCATGAGATGAAATCTCATCCATTGATTTTATTCTCAATGGTAATAATTGAAGAGACACTTATGAGATTAGTTAGTTAATTAACTAATTGTATCTCTTCAATAGCAAATAATATTAATTACTATTTATATTCAATAGCAAAAAATATTATTTATTAGATGCCTTTTGCCAAAAGTCACCATTTGCATTGACATCTTTTGGAACATCTAATTAATGCCAATTAATAATAATAATAATAATCATTAATTTATGTCTCTGATAAATTTCCATTTTTATTAAAATTACTCCAACAGGATATACATTCGTTAATTCGAGAGTATAGGTCAATTGCTTGTTACTCTATATTATATAAAGCCATCTCCAAGATCGTCGTGAACAAGATGTATTGTCTTTTGGAAACTATTATTGGTAAAGAGTAAGAAGCTTTTATAAAGGGCAAGCACCTGCGAGTAGACCTTGCAAAACTGTGTCAAGACCCGAAATTTGAATTGAGCGACCCAGACTTATATCCAACCCGACATCCGAAATAGGTTTACCTGAAAATAGACCTGAAACCCAAGTTGATTTGAACTAAACCATACTCGACCTGAAATTTTCTATAAAGTTGCTTATTTGTGCACGACAAGTGTATTTGACCAAAAATCGGTTGACTTAAAGTGAAATTCACCCAACCTAAACCGAACCGACCCGAAATGTCACTTAATCTGAAACATGACCTGACCTAAATTTAACACAATCTGTATCCAAACCAAAAGGCTATCTGCTAGGTCTACTTGCTAAATAATGTTTTACTTCCCATGATCTTATGCATGTTATCTTCGGAAACGTAATTTCTCTTCGTATCATGATAAAAATAGACATTAGGAAATCTTTTGATTCAGTTGAATGAATCCTTTCATGCCTTGGGGTTCCTTGCTGAATTTATATACATGGTCATAACCTGCATTTCCTCTACTTAGTTTTCTTTTAATATTAACGGTTATCTAGAAAGTTCCTTTTTGGGGAAGTGAGGCCTTAGATAGGGAATGTACTGTTACCCTGCCTATTTTTCATATGTGTGAAAGTAGTTAACGAGTTAATCGAGAATAAGTTAGTCAAGGGCCTTTTTCCTTTCCTACCAAGTGCAACAACTAAGTATTGCTCATCTTATATTTGCATATGGCCTCCTTGTATTTTCTAATTGAGATGTCCTCTCTATTTAGACAATGACAAAAGCTTTGGAGTTCTTTCATGAAATACTTATACTAAAAACTAAACCAGCTAAGCGTTACATTTATTTTAGGGGTTTATCTCAGCAAAATGAAAAAGAAATTCTAAGGAAAACTAGTTTTGCAAGGGGTGAAATGCCTTTTAGATATTTTGGTTGGCCTTTAGCTTTTTTTTTTTGCAAAAAAGTAAATACATACACATACTAGGTAGCCCTTCTCTCAAGGGATCAACTGAGGAAGTCATCAAATATAATACGGGAGTGTTTAGAAGACGGGGAGGTACAGAATGTCATAGTATTTTTAGTCGACACTCCAAGTTTAGCCACTCAATCAGCTGCCATATTACCTTCCTTATAGACATGGAAAACGCAGACAATAGAGCACTGTTACACCACGGCTTGAATATTATGGATCAGCATCTCTATTCGCCATGGAATACGGATATCACCTAATACTGCCTGGACAACGATCTGATTATCTCCCTTTGTGTGGAGGCACTGGAAACTAGCAGCGATCGCTGCCTGAAGACCATCACATAGTGCGGTAGCTTCAGATACTAGAATAGGAGCAACAAACATAAATCTGGTCCTAGCTTTGATAAGCCAACCTTGGCTATCACGCAAGAGATACCCCGCTACTGCCCCGGCAGGAGACAAACTGCCATCAAAGTTGAGCTTTATCACGCCGTCTGGAGGAAGAATCCGCCCAATGGTGCGGGTGATTGGAACAGATGAAGGGTGTTGTAAAAATTGAAGTGGAGTGGAAGAAGTGGGGAACGGTGTCGTTACTTCCATTCTGGCCAATTGCATCTAGCTTGAATAAGTGAATGCATTAGATTGGGTCTAGAATTCTGAAATACAATGGCATTCCTGCCTTTCCAAATACTCCAGAGGAGTACATCAATCCTAGTGATGGTGTTCCACTCCGAAAATACCAGTCATGCAAAGCATCCCGAATGTTTTAATGTAATGGCACGAAAGGTGGTTGACTAATACAACCATGTTGCATGGCCATATCCCACACTCGGTTGGCAAACGAATAATGTGCAAAAAGATTGTCCGTATCCTCAACTTGAGAAAGACAAGCTGGACATATAGGATCTATGGGCATCCCATGTCGGAATAAAGTACTGCGAGATGGAAGTGTGTTGTGGCATATAGAAAAATCTAAATTTTGTGAAGGACATCCAACTTCTATATCCATTTAAACTTCCACGGGGATAGTATCGGTCTTAAAGTGCCCTGTGCCTTCCAAGTGGTGGATTTAACGAAGAATTCCCCACTACCTCTAAGGCCCCAACAAAACATGTCCTAAATGTCATAGAATAGGATGGGAACCGCAGGTACATGAGAAAGAAGCATAGGCGGCAATACTTGTTCCAGTTTCAAAACATCCCATGTCTTGTTAGGAAGAATAAAGGAGCTAACCTTGAGCATAGGATCCAATATGTGAGGGTCATCACTGGTCATTAACGCAGCCAGACAAGAGTCATCGCACCAAATATGTGTATAGAAATTGATCATGTGACCATTACCCAATTGCCATCGCATACCTTGAGTAACAAATTGGCGGCGACGAAGTAAACATTTCCAAACCCAAGAATAGGATTGTTTTGGGCCACACTGAAAAAACTGATCATGGGTGCCATATTTAGCTCACATTTGCAGGACCCAGAAATTAGTTGGTTGAGTGAGGTACTTCCATGTAAGTTTGGCGAAAAAAGCAGTATTAACTGCTCTAGTTTTCCGCAGTCCCAGCCCACCAAACTGTTTTGGTGTACAAGTTTATCCCACACCACTAATGGACATCCAGTTGCAACGGATGAGTTCTTCTAGAAGAAATTTCGGTTGACTTGATCCAACTTTTGTGTGACTGAAGTGGGGAGTTTGAAACATTGTGTAGTGTGAGCAGGTAAAGCTTCAAGATTACATTGAATAAGCACTATACACCCTGCCTTAGATAAAGCATTGGCTTTCCATGTGTGCTTAATTTAGTAGCCGCTTTATTCATCAAAATTCGAAAAGAATTTCGCGTAGGCCGTCCTCGAAAGATGGAACAGCAAGGATAATGTCCAAGCGAAGAACTGTGTGGAATATTGAAAATCCCCGCAACATAGAACTTATCCAAACTCGACGTATTCTTAGAAAAGACAATATTGGATTTATGAAAATTTACTAATTGTCCAGACTGTTGACAAAAAGTATCTAATAAATGTTTAAGTTTAAAGCCAGATTGAGAGGTTTACAAAACAGAAGGTTGTCATCGGCAAAGAGAAGACAGGGAATTCTCTTTGCATGGGGTGCAATTTTGAATCCAATACCAGACTTTGGCTGTGAAGCTAGGCAAGCAAGTTGTTGGGCAAGAATGTCCATACATAGAATATATAAATACAATGATAGAGGATCACCCTGGTGCAAACCTCGGCTAGGCTTAAAAAATCCACATGCTTCATTATTAGCAATAACTGAGTATGTGACTGTGGTTACACATTCTTGTATCCAACCAATCCAATTAGGACATAATCCCATACTTTGGAGACAATGAATCAAAAAATCCCATTCAAGATGATCATAAGCTTTTTCAATATCAAGTTTAAGTGCAACATAACTTTTATGTCCTTTCAGATGATGAAATTTATTCATTACTTCATGGGCTAGCAAGATGTTGTCATAGATAGCCCGATGAGGTACAAAAGCGCTCTGTGTTGGTTGTACAAGACTGTAACGCCCCCAACCATAAGGCCAAGAGTGTTACCATTTTCTTTAAATCCTGGGAATAAACGGACAGAATTTTCCCTGAAAACTGATCATTTTCCAGGCTTAAAGCCTTACATTAAATTCCCTGCACTGAAAAACGGCAATAAAGAGCTAACTCACCAACTCAACGGCTACCCGCCAGAGTTCACTGCTCTACGGGCCACCCGCCCGGAGCATAATAACCAGTGCAGTTCCATTCTAAAACAATGAACAATACTTAGATGGTGGCTCGCCCGTCCATACAGAGCGACTCTAAATGATATGCAATACAGGCATACAAGAACTGAAATTACAAACCGTTATATCATAATACATTTTGCAGCTCACATACAAGCACCTCGCTTTATTCCTAGGACAGCAATGACTCCATTTCGGCTTACTTAGGCCGACCTTCACTTGCTATTTCGGAAACCTGGAGGGCACAATAACAGATGGAAATGAGCGATAATCGCACAGTCGATAACCCCCTCCCCTAAAACAATATTTTCAATACAATAATAACTTACGACCGTCGCTCGTAATTTCTCCCCTTTTGAACAGCTCACCTATCGTACAGTGTGTTCCCACTCACAATGCAAGAGAAATAACATTTGCACCAACAGCTTAAACTTGAGAATAGCTATACTCGATGAACTTACCATAAGTCACTCGTATGAACTCATAGACTCAATGAAACAAATGGGGTTGAACCCTTGAACACTCTCGCGGAAATCTCAGTTAGAAAAGGCTCCTCCATCGCTAAAACTTTATACGTGATGCTCAATACATTAGCGAAGCTGATTTTAGTTCATGTAATGTAAATCGTACATAATTATTAAGATGTCGTTAAAGATGCTATCAGGTAGTAAGCTATATGAATTTAGCAATGACACTAAAACAACCATCATGTTCAATGCAATACAATCCTTACTATACCACACAGTAGCCGGTCATATGCAAGAATAGATTTCTGTAAGAAAACATAGAACGATAACCATGAAATGAGGAATATAACTACATCATGTGATTAGTAAACTATTTACTAATAATGTAGCAAAATGACCTTTGAACTTCACATGCTTGTTTATTAAAAGTATAACGTTTCATAAACTATCATAGGAGCTGGGAGTCTCCTTTGACCACGTTTCTCTACCCGTCGGCGGGGCTTTATAACGCATGACTCTACTGCATATTAGCAGAGCTATGAAACATGTAAGTTCAACTTATGCCTACTGGAAAAATTATGAAACATTGAACTTCAAATCCTCTGCTTACTGGCAGGGAAATGAAATGTTGAGCTCTGAATTCCCTGCCTACTGGCAGAGAAATGAAATACTGAGCTTTGTATTCTCTGCCTACTGGCAGAGAAATGAAATACTGAGTTTTGAATTCTCTGTCTTCTGGCAGAGAAATGAAATACTGAGTTTTGTATTGTCTGCCTACTGGCAGATAAATGAAATACTGAGCTTTGAATTCTCTGTTTTCTGGCAGAGAAATGAAATACTGCGTTTTGTATTCTCTGCCCACTGGTAGAGAAATGAAATACTGAGCTTTGAAACATAAAATTTGAAGTTACATGTAAACTTCTAGTAGGGAGGTACGGGGTTGGTTAAGCTAAAAATACAAATAATGCGATGCAACCCATGCTCATTACTTAATTTCTTTTTTTTTAAAGGATCCATCGACCTATTTACTGGTCACCTGACCCATTCGGTTGATCAATCTGATGGTTTAAGGTTATTTTGTATCATGGTCACCTGACTCATTACTTAATTCGTATCAATCATTATAGACTGGGGTTCCCGGCAGCATGGTCATCTCTTTCAAAACAGTACAGCGCCAACATTAGGTCGTGATAAAATCATCTGCTAATGGGCGCAGGAACTGAACAGCCAAAGGGAAGCCGTGAAGAAGGTCACATAGCAAGAGGCGAGCATAGGCCATCCACCGATGACGAAAAGTAAGAAAACCCAATCCTCAAACCAAACTAAAGGAGTACATAAACTCAGAGCCATATAGCTCTTCATTGTTCGGAGCAATCGGACCCACTGAGGAATGTCCCGAGTTGCTTTTGTCAAGCAGAAAAGACACCAAATGAGATCAAAGACCGTAATTTGTCCAAACCAACAGCCCTGATAATGTCCAAACTTTCTCGGGAAAAAGTGAAGCCAAGTGTATTCCAAAAGTGTATACGAATTTACACTAGTAGCCGTGTACCAAAACCACAAAAAAGAGAGGATTAAATGTATTAAAAAATTCCATAAAACAAGTTAAAACATGCCACCGGTAACATGTAACAATGACTTCCACAGGCGAACAAATCAAATGAGCAACATGGATGAATACCAGAGGAACGACAGTGTGATGGCAAAGACACAAAAGCACAGTCAAGCATGGCTAAACTGAACACCATCAGCAAGCAACCAGGATGTCCAAAAAACCCACCAAACTACTAGGACACACATCAGCAGGTAGGGAGAGAACCTTACATAACTCGGGTCTTAGCAGGGAGAGTATTAAACTGAACATACCTAGAACGCTCAAAAAACAATGTGACAAACTAGAGTGGATGTAGTAGCCAAAAACCATGAACCAGAATGAAAGGGAAATAATTTTTATAAAGATTAAATGGGAACAAAAAAAATATAGCTAAGACACCAGCCTCTATACACGCACAAATCATGTCACTATCTACTATCCAACATGGCCAAATCATACAATCGAAAACATAGACAATAAGCCTAAAATTGGCCAACCACGCATCAAAATACATAGTGAAAAGTAATGGTGCGTGACCCTAGACATTCCAAAAAGCAACCAAGGTTAATAGGCTAGATGCACACAGTTAGAAAGTGCCTGAGCTATACCAAAAAACCAATGACACCAAAAGATAGAACCCAAAACCTTGTAATGTGATCACAGGAAAATGTATGAGGAGGAATGTTCTTCATCTTCCTAAGCCGATGTTTCTTCGAGGAATTAGAGGAGTTTTAAGGATCCTCACCACCTTCCAAATTGAGGTATTTATCCTTATCATCATCTTCATCAAGAGGAAGATCAGAGTCCCGTTCTGCAGAAAAATGAGGAACTTGGCTTAAATCAGTCTCCAGGGAAGCAGAAGGGTAAGTGGTGTGATCTGAATGATGACCTTTCAGAGGTACAGTTGCAATTCCACTAGGATAGAGATCCGAAAGGACCACAGTAGGGGTGTCAGCACACATGAAGCTAGTGTTGACTTAGGGGTTGAAAAGTGAGTCGGTGTAGGCAAAATTCCTCTTTTGCGTTGAGCGCTGGGTAATCTACTTCTCTATTTAGGAGAAACAATTACCCAGTTCTCCGCCTGAGAATGAGTGATATGCCCACAGCTAGGAGTTGTGACCACAGTATCTGGTTGTAGTGTGGTAGGCCCAAATTTTTCAGTAACAACTTCAAAAACATTTTTAGAAGAATCAAGGCATGCTTCTAGAGCATGAGCCGTACTACCACAAATAGCACAGACTTCATGAAGGCCTTCATAAGAAATGGGAAGGTGCATAATAGTATCAGAGGTAGGGATTATCAAGGTACCTCGGAGAGTTTTGTTGACATCCATATTAAGACAAACATGAGCAAATTTACCTTCGCCCCTATTGAGTGTATACTCATCAACCTTAAGAAATTCCCCCACCCCAGTCAGTAAGGAGGCAAGTTTACTTTTGTCCCAAAATTTCGGAGGAGGCCTAGTGATAGTTGTCCATTGATCAACATGTGTGATAGAAGCAGAGTAAGGATCGAACATAGGTACCCAAGGGCACAAAACTAGATTAAGGACACTGATAAACCAAGGTCGATTAAACCAAACAAATTCCTGATCTTGCACAGTGGAGAACTTAATCAAAATCCAACCATTTCCCATAACCACATAATCGACTTGTCCTTAACTTGTGTCCAATCCCTTTTAGTTTTCACACGAATGAGATGAAAAGGAATAAGATCCCCCTAAATTTCCCCAAAAAGGCTCATAGTAGATAAATAAGATTAAGGGGTTACTGGCTTAGCAGAATTTACCGTAGGCATTGATTTCAGGTTACTTGGGGCCGAATAAACATGACATGTTCCGAGTTCTAGAAACAGAACCACCACTGACACTTCCCACTCCAAGCTTAACAACCCGGGAGAAAGTTGGTGCGGCCTCCTTATTCTTACAACTTGGATTATTAGGAACGCTTCCATCTAAGTCAGTTGGAAGCTGAAGTCGGGAAGGAGAACCATCATTGAGAAGTTTAGGAACATTGAGTAGATTGGCATTGTGGGCTGAGGTAAAGGGCGAGGGTGAAGCAATAAAGGGGGCTTGGATTTGGTTAAGAGATTCGTCGGACATTCATGAGAGGAAAAAGAAAAGAAGAAGGTGTGAATGAGTAAGAGAATTAGGTAGACGGCCTAGTCTATTTATAAGAATTCAGAAATGGAGGAAGCGGAATGGGGAGACAACAAGCAAATGCACACAACCCAGACACCCCTTAATTGTAAATAATAACAAGACACTGAAGCAAGACACAAACAATTGCCAAAGTTAGCCCTACCCAAAACAAGGTAGTTGCAGGAATACACCCAGTAAAAGTGTGTAATAACCCCAACCATAGGCCCCAATGCAACACTAGTCAGCAAATGATGGCAAGCAAGGCAAGTTGGTAACATAATCATGACTAAAATTAAGAGATAAGAACACGGGAGGAACCCTATCCGAGCCAGCAAATAGCAATAATTACAGACTAAATGCTCCAACATAGACAGATTCTTAATATTAACCCAAATCCACATTAGCAAGAAGTTAAGGTTAGATCTTACCAAAAAAAACACTGGAATGATGATACCTATGGCCGGAAAGTACCAGATCATAGGTCTGTAAAGTGAACGGAGTAGGATAATCATCACTAGGAGTTGTGGTTACAGAACGCACAGAGCACCGCCATTCCTCAAATAAAGAAACTCGGTCACTCGATCTGGAAAAGGAGAGGAAAGAAGCCAACAAATCAAGGGCATAATCACCCAAACCCCTAATAAAAGTGGTGGGCTTTGCACGCAGATAACTCAAAACAGATCGAAAAAGCTGAAAAGGAGATCTCGGCAGTGGGCGGCAAAGGGAGACAACAATGATGAAGAATTAAAAAGAAGAAGGTACCCAAGGCATAACCAGCAAGAGATAAGAGTTCTCGAGTAGAGCTAGCACAGAATCACAGGGTAGCCTATCGAAGGAGCAAAGGGAGAAGCATTGAAAAGGCTGAGGTTGGGCAGTGGATGTGACAACTGGGGGTTATGGAGGTTTTCGGAGCCTTCGCTAATAAAGCATAAGGCGGCGAAAACAAAGGGGGCCAAATTTACTTAGAGCAAGGGGTGGCTCTCTCTCTCCTCTCTAGGGTAACATTTCTCTCTCCACTGATTTCTAATAAACATAACTTGAATTGTGAAACAATGGTACTCCAGCCACACCTAATTACGAGTTCTCAAGTTTAAATTTGGAATTAGTTGGCCTTTAACTTCCTCTAGAATAACCTCTAGAATGTTTTGGTTAGTCCTTCGGGATCTTTTGCGATGTTGTAGGGTGAAATATTAAGAAGATTTTGAGGGTATATCCATGGTAAACCCGAAAAACTTCTTCTATAATTATAAATATTGGTTCTTTTGTGATATTAGAGGGTTAGAGGTTGTAAGATGATTAGAATTTTATAGGTAATTTAAGGGTGTAATGTTAGGGGTTAGCTCAAGTCAATCCAAGCAAAAAATAACATTGCTTTCTTAATTCTTTTTACCCAAAAATTTTCGAAAATTCAGATAAAATTATTTTGTGCAAGTAGAAATTATTTTCAGCAAAACCCCCTATCAGCTGTGTGTATTGTAAAAGAAAACAAAAAAAAAATCTTTCCATTTCAGTCTTCTCCAACACCTCTTCCTCCTATCATGAAAGAAAAACCCTAACCCTAGCATGGTCCTCCCCTCTACCTCTCATAATCAGCCCATTATTCATCTCCACCTCTCTCTCTCTCTCTCTCTCTCTCTCTCTCTCTCTCTTACGCGATCTCTCTCCTTCTCCCCCCTTTTCCCATGAATTTTCTCTCTCACGCATAGTCTCTCTTGTGCTCTCTTTCTCTCTCTCTCTTTCTCTCTCTCTGGCATTTTCCCTCTCCTTTGATGCCCTTCCTCCAGTGTGTCAACCACGGCCACCTACCGTCCAATTGTCGCCATCACTGCCACCTACTGTAGCCCTTCCCTCTTCCTCCCTTGGTTGGTATGGTTAAGATTTAATAAAATCCTAACCCTAAGTTTTCTTTTTGTATATAGATTACATTTGAGTTAATGAATTTGATTTTGTTATTAAAATTTCATTGCTTAATTTCCTTGATTTTCACATTGAGATTTCTTATTGTTTGAGGAGTTAAAATCATTCCAACCTCCTCCTTTTCTTTTACTTTTCAAGGTAAAATTTCGATCTTTGAATTTCATTTGTCTAGCTTGGATTGAATTAGAGATATTAAATCAGTGTGTATGAGGGGGAGATTGCATGGATTCATGGTGGAAGTTGGTTAATAGGCGATAGTATTGTGGGACAAAAACCTAAGGAATTAGTGTCACCGTTACAATCAGAATGTGGGGTGACTTTTAAAATTCACTAATTAGTGTTGGCTTATTGAAAAAGTATCAAATTTATAGGGTTTATAGATATGGAAGTCTTCTATGTCAATAATTTTGAATCGTATTAATCGGAGTCAAAATCCAAAAGTTATGCTAGAAATATGAAGACTGTGCAAATCTAAACTGTATTTGGAAAGTTTGGGAACCTTGCTGAATTTGAATTAATTAATGCTAGAATCTACAAGGCTCTTAAAATGAAAGTTAGAGTAGACAAGTTGAGCTTTTCTAAGTGGGCTTGTGTCTCCAAAATCTGATTTCTAGAATAATATGGCCTCGAGAAGTTGGACCTAGATTTTATTCCTAATCTAGGAGGTTAACGTGAGGGTTTAATCAAAGAAATAAAATTCCAAATATTCAAAAAAAATTACTTTGGGAAATCTAACTTGTTAATTAGATATAAAAATAGGTTTCAAAGTGATTAATGGGATAGGATTCATTTAAGTTGAATTTTGGGCTAAGTATAAGTGTTAACAAAACCGTTTTGGAAATAGGATATACCCAAGTTAGAAAGTCGAGCTCAAGCATAGGCACCGCATCTTGTCATGTAACAATTGTGTCCTAACTCCCCTGAATATCCTTTTGAAATTATGTGCTTTATGTGGATTATCCTTTATATTGAATAGAATTGATGTTCGGAGGGCATTGTTGAACAATCCTATATGTTCTTGAGGCTTTATTGTTGCTATTTGAAGCTTGGTGTGGAACCTTGGGTTGTTTGAAAATGCTTTTAAATGATGTTGATATTGGGTCGGGATGGACTCTTTAGGCTAATAACCTATTCTCAAAACGTTAATAATCGAAGTGAATGAACTAGGCGAGATGTGGGGTGGGGGTTTAACTTGCTCCTGATAATAAGAAGGCCTTATAGTCCTCCTTAGGTAACTGCATGTATGGTTAGCAGCTATGCGGCATTTTGTTGATGAGCGTAGTCTACGTTATCGATAACCGTCCAGTTGATGACAAGCCATGAACTGGATAAGCGGTTGCACCTAAATCATATGCAAGCCATGAGACCAAGTGAGGTTGCTCGCCTTTTTTTTTAAACCTGAACTAAGAGGAGTTGAATGAACTTAGGGGTTCAAGTTCAATTGATTGGGAACCATTTATGAAATTATTTCAATTATCTTCTCTCTTATTGGTAAAGTTGTTTTAAATGAATTTGAGTTATGTTTTGACCGTTCGGGGTGGTTTTTATTGAGCTCTGTCTCATTTTTCTAAATGTTTTGCTTTTAAGTGACGATCACGAGCATGGGGATGAGACACAAGTTTAGAAGCGAGGCCGATGACACATAGTTCCTGGGAATTTTTGCATTGAATAGATTTCCTAGATTTGAAGGCATTGACTTTTGATTATTATAATTTGACTTTGACCTTGGTTGGACTTTATTATTGGATTCTTCATAGTAGATTCTGTGATACTTAGCCTTGTGTTTCCTGGCAGAAAATAGAGTAGTAATGCCCCATTGTGTTGTATATTGCCACTAGGGGTTACATATTAGTGATGAAATAAATTAAAATTTTTGGGTATTACAAATTGGTATCACAGCACAGGTTTACGGACCTAAAAGCTTGCTTGAGAACGTTGTATTCCAAAATAAAAGTTTAAAATCTACATACTTAAAAACTACGTGGAAAGTGAGTGTAGGAAGGGGAATAAAAGTTTATTATTGGATTCTTCACAGTAGATTCTGTGATACTTGGCCTTGTGTTTCCTTGCAGAAAATATAGTAGTAATGCCCCATTGGGTTGTATATTGCCACCTAGGATTACATATTAGTAATGAAATAAATTAAAATTTGTGGGCATTACAAATTGGTATCACAGCACAGGTTTGGGAACCTAAAAGCCTGCTTGAGAACGTTGTATTCCAAAATAAAAGTATAAAAGCTACAGACTTAAAAACTATGTGGAGAGTAAGTGTAGGAAAGGGAAAAGGGGTGCATGCATCTCCCTAAAATGTATTCGAATACATATCTTACTTGCAACTATTTGTGTACAGGATGAATGGCACATAACATTGCCCTTGCATGGGGGGCAGGCCGATCTCTTCATATAAGGGTGGCTAAGAAACCTAAGGTTGACCTAGTTGATCATATTCATCGATTGGGCAATAATAGAAAGATATATAGGGGATGTACCCAATAGTTGCTTAAGGTTTGAGCATTATCAGTTAGTTTTCCTCCTTCTGACCCATCGAGGTTATCAGTATGGAATTACCAAGTTTATGAGTTACACCCTAAGGTTCTAGGGTTTTTGTGACTGGAGGAGACGTTGTTGGTGTGCTTGGCAATCAATGGGTATCGGGTTTATCGAATTAGTTGATCATTTATTCGAGGTGGGCCCATATAACCAACCTCCTACACCTGCAAACCTTGAAGATACCCCACCATTCCTTGATAAGGAAGACACTGGTTATTCCACATATGATGAACCCAATCAGGCTAGGGAAGAGGAGGAACTTATGGAGGATGAGGATCTTGAGGAGGAACCCAGGGAGGATTAGGACCCTAAAGGGGAACCTATGGATGATGAGGTCCACAAGGATTAACTGGTGGAAAAAAGAGAACCCTAAAAATGAACCAATTGAAAAAAAGGACCCTGAAGAAGAGCCGATGGTATATGAGGATCCTGGAAAAGCAAACCTAGATATCAAACCAGAGAAAAAATTAGTAGAAGAGTGTAAGCTTGAATCTAAATTTGAAACTGAGCTTGAACCTGAACTTGAAAGTACTCACTAGAAGCGGGGAAAGTGTAGTATGATGTGTCAGATAACATGTCCGTTAGATGCTCATAGGCAATAGATGCTAGATGATGCCTGAGGCCAACAATGTTAGATTTTAGGCACCATATTTTTCTTTGTTAAGTTAGAACTGAGAAAGTTATTGAATTGCTCGTGTAATTAGGGTAATGATATGAAAAACATTTACCATTTCTAGTTTATGGATTAAATTTGCCTATTAAGTTTGCATGAATTTTGCTTTTGTGGTTGTTTAGGAACTATGTGTTTGACTTAAACATGAAAGTTGTTGGCATTGACAGTGTGTATGAGACACGTGATCACATATGATAAGGACTCAATTGCTCAAGTGTTAGGCCAATTGGCCACTATGAATGATACAAATTGTTGTAATTATGAATGTTGTTATATGTCTATTCGATGACGGCGATCTAAATCAATGATGATTGCTAAAGTGTTATAAAATACATGTTAAGAACTACTAGGAATGGAACTAAACTTGACTAATTTTCAAGCCAATATGTCGAAAAACAATAAAGAATCGCAAACCGGAACCCAACCCACTCAAGGCCCTACGTTAACCTGAAAAACACCATGGCTAGCCTAAGGGAAATGCTAGAAGCCCTTAGGCCCAAAAATGGGGGCGAAACTCCTAGCAATGTGGATGAGACAAATCCATCAACTAGAAGGGATCTTACCAATCTCTTGCTTCTAGAGCTTTTATAAGAGAAATGGGAACAGATGCAACAGCAAAATGAACACCTTCAGAAGATGGCTGAGGTGAAAGAAAAGAAGACAGGGGAGGACAACTCATACATGTTCAAGAGGCTTACTAGCCTTGACCCACCAATGTACGATAGCGTTGTGATCCTAAAGCACTCGAAGATTGGATTCAATGCATGGAAAAGGTATTTAATGCTGTACAGTGCCCTGAGAACTGGAGGGTAGGATTTGTTGTGTTCTACCTAAAGGACGAGGCTGACCGTTGGTGGGCTACTATGAGGGAAAAGCAGTATGAGCCTAGATTTGGGTGGAGTAAATTTAAAGAGTAAGTCAAAAATTACTTTTACCCCGTATCCCTTCAGAAAGCCAATGAGAATGAATTTTTGTGCATGCAACAAGGGAAGATGAGTGTGCTAGAATATTCTTCTAAGTTTATGGAACTCTATCAATTCTTCTCTGCCTTTGTGGCTGATGAGTTTTGAGGCAGGACTTAACCTGAACCTTAAGGAAGGGATGCCAATATATCTTATATGAGGATATGTATGACACAGCTATCAATGTAGAGAGGACAATTAGGGAGAAAAATGAGTTCTACGATGAGTAGTGGGGGAATAAAAGTAAGAAGGATCAGCGAGAAAATCCCCACTTCCCGAATCAATTCATGAAGCTTCAAGAGGGTTATCACAATAATAACAACAATTCGTGTAGTGGGCAGTATGCTAGTAACCGACCTAAGGTGACCTACAATGCTTGTGGAAAATCGGGACACTACGCATGTGAATGTCATATCAACAAACGATGTTACCACTGTGGAAGCCCTCAACATCAGGTGAAGGATTACCCACACCCACCGCCCCATAATCAAAGGCATGGAGGACAACAACCATACCAATACTTCCAACACAAAGGTAGGCAACCAGCAAATCTGAACAACCAAACCCGAACTTGTCAACAAAACCAGCTGAGGCCACCCAACCCACCACCTCGGAACACTGGAGACAGGGTCTATGTGATGCGGAGAGAAAAAGTTGGAGATACTTTTAACGTGGAGATCAGTACTTTCTCTATTAAAACGCAACCTGTTGATGCTCTATTGGACTCTGGTGCTACACTTTCTTCCATTTTGCTAAACTAATTCAGACATTAGGGTAGTTTCAGCATCCAAATACTCTGTGTTACCTGTAGCCCTCCCTGATGGGAAGACAGTAAGGTGTAAGGAGTTATATACAAATTGCCCTATTCAGATTGACGATCGTGAGTTCTTTGCTGACCTGTACAAATTTTTGTTAACTGATTTTGATGCGATTTTGGATATGGATTGGCTATCAAAATATCAACCACAAATAAATTATCCTAAACAGAAGATTACCCTAAGGGTACCTAAGGGAGAAAAGGTAGTTCATAAGCAGGTAGTCTTAAAGTATAGAATGAGACTTGTCACAACAATAGAAGCCCAAAAGCTATTAGGACAAGGTTACAAGGGGTTCTTATACAATGTAGTCGGTACTAAAACCTCTAAGCCATCTCTTAAGGATAATTCAATAGTTCATGAAATTTTGGATGTTTTTCCTGAGGAGATCCCTGGCATACCACTACCTAGGGAAGTAGAATTCTGGATCGATTTGGTGCCAGGAGCAACTCATACCTCCAAAGGCCCTTATAGGATGGGCAGATCTTAAAGAATTGAAAGTCTAGCTTGACAAACCATTGGAAAAGGGTTACATTAGGCCAAGTACAACCCCATGGATAGCCCAATGATGTTCGTGAAAAAGAAGGACGAAGCCTTGAGGTTATGTATTGATTATGGAGAACTTAATAAGATAACCATCAAGAAGCGTTATCCTCTATCTCGGATAAATGACCTCTTTGACCTGTTAAAAAGAGCTCGGACCTTTTCTAAAATAAAATCTTCAATCTGGTTACCATAAACTCTGTATCTAAGTGGAGACACACCCAAGATTGCACTTTACACTCGATACGAGCATTATGAGTACGTAGTGATACTTTTTAGACTTACGAATGCTTCAGCCGCACTCATGGACCTCATGACTAGAGTCTTTAAACCTTATTTGGATAAATTTTTAGTCGTTTTTATAGATGATCTATTGGTTTGATTGAGGACACTAGGGAACATGCTCATCATTTGATAAAAGTTTTAAAAGTGCTAAGGCAAAATGAATTGTATGCGAAGTTAAAGAACTGTGAGTTTTGGCTAGAAACAGTAGCATTTTTAGGGCATGTAATTTCCAGAGAAAGAATCTCTGCGGACCCCCAAAACATAGAAGCTATAACACGGTGGCCTACTAAGTATGGGATTGACAAGTGTGATGAAGCCTTTTAGGAGATTAAGAGGATATTAACTAGTGCACCTATGTTGGTATTACCTAGCAACGGTGAGGATTTTGTGGTATATGGTGATGCATCAAAAAATGGGTTAGGTTAAGTGCTGATGCAAAACAACCGTGTCATAGCTTACACCTCTCGACAACTAAAATCTCATGCGTAGAACTATCTAACCCATGAGTTGGAAAAAGCAGTTGTGGTATTCGCACTGAAAATTTGGAGGCATTATTTGTACGAGGTGCACTACGAGGTCTTTACTGACCATTAAAGTCTAAAGTACCTGTTTTCACAAAAAGACCTAAACCTAAGGCAAACAAGGCCATTACAATTTCTTAAGGATTATGACATGAACTTCTAATATCACCCAGGAAGGCAAATTTGGTAGCCGATGCATGCGTTACGTTGTACGTCGTACTCGACACTTAGCTACTTATTGGCATTACCCTTAGACTTATCTAAGGATTTTAAGAAGTTGGAGATTAATGTTGCGAGAAGGAGGGACAAACCTATACTCTATGCCATAGAAGTGCAACCTACCTTATCGAGGAAATTCGAGCAGTCTAGGACACTGAACCACAACAAGAAAGGATCAAGGCTTAACTGCCAACAGGAAAAGGCACCCAATTTCATGATTCACAAAGATGGAACCCTAAGGTTTCAAAATGAGATATGTGTTCCAGCTGTGGAGGAACTTAGAAAGAAAAATCTAGATGAGATTGCAACTCAATTTTGAAGAATGGCTAAGCCATCAGAAAGTATGATGGAAAAGCAAATATATTGACGGATACACTATTTACGCAAATCTCAGTGTAAACACCCTCCAGGTATGAAGAAATTTTGATGGATTGTTCGTCAAAATGACAAAGTACTGTGCAAATCATGACAGTCCCGTCAAAATCACGAGCAGATTCTCATTTCTGCCGATCGATTGTGAGGAGACCTATAACAATTTCTTAAAAAGATTCTCTGCCACTGCTATAACTAAGAGCATTGTGATAGGTAGCATCACAATGTCCCATCAAATATTGAATAAATGAAGCAAGGTTCCTCGGCTTGTGTGCTGCATCCCTTTCATTTTCTAACAACTTAGAAACCGAGGATCTAGTTTTACGCGAAACATTGGTGACTGTGGGAGGGAGGGTGAGATGAGGTGAAACGTTGTGGAAAGGTAATGGCGGTGATGGTACATTTGCCGATGACATTGCTTGCTCGTGTTTATAGGACAGAAATTTCGATTGAGGAGGCAAAGGGATGGGGGCATCTGTGGCCGTGGTAGTCTTTTATTACCAGTGATTTTTAGGCAACGTGTGGCTGGTCTAGATCTACCCCCCCCCCCTCCAACGTGAAAAGGTGGTTGTTTCAATAAGCTGTGGGCAAGGTCAAGCGAGTTGTGTGCAAAATCAGCCAAGCTGGATCTCCTACCTCTACATCTGTTTTATGTCCCTCTTCCTTCATTTCATTAATTCAATTGATGAAATCATACTTGTACAAATTTATAGAAGTGTGATTTCATCAACAAAATTGATTTTTAACATCAACTCAATGTATAAATTTAGTTAAATAATGGTATCAATTGTTTATTTTTTGTGAACATTTAGTTGGAGTTGGTGAGGAAACAAATCAAGAGTTCATATTTGAGCACGATCGTTAGGCAAGCCTCCTGACTTTTTATACCCTAACAACTTAGAACTCCTTTAGAAGTATTAGGAGGGCCCCGATTTCTAGAAGTTGAGTGCACAAAATAAGAAAAACTGTAACAATGATCCTAAGCGTGGGTCCCTTCTACACACGTAGGGGGTCATCCTAGTCACTAAATGGCATACACACATGGTAATAATTTCAATCTTTATGCAATGGTACTTATTTATATATAGGTAGGGGTCATCCTAGTCACTGAATGGCGTAGACATATGGTAATAATTTCAATCTTTATGTAATGGTACTTATTTATATATTGTTATAACACATTGTTGTTGCATTATGTAAAGTCGGTTACACTTCAAAGAGAACCAACTATCAATGAGATGTATAAGGACACCCATTAGCACAAGAGAAAGGACAAGTAGGGTGATTAGGTGTGTAAAAAATTGGAGATGAGAATGGTAAGATCGAATTCAACCTATGACAAAATAAGTTGTCATATAAAATATGGGCTCCGATTGTCCAACTGTTATAACATAGTCCACCACTAATGGTTAATGTTTTTGCGTTCATTTGTAGGAGGAGCACACAAAGAGATGGGAAGAGTACAGGAACTCTCTGCAATCCACAGAGGACACCTCCCAAGGACCTCAACTTTCAGAACATGGCATTTAAGTTCATGAAAACCTTAATAGCAAGGGTCGGGTGCATGGCTTTGGGTTCTAATGAAGTGCTAGTCTCACCTATAAGTTTCCACTTATTCCTCCTTTGTCATGCGAGTTGGCGACAAAGTTAAATGATAGTGTCAATAAGGCAATGGAGGAAGCTCGAGAAGAAGATATCCGTAAAAAGATTGAGGAGGATGTGACGGCAAAGCTCATTTGCACAATTCAACAATCAGTGGACTAAGAAAGATGCTCCACTTAAAAAAGATTTAGCTTAGGAAAAAGCTGCTAAGGAGTGAGAAAGGAATAAGGACAAGAGCAAGATAAGCAAGCTCTTGAATTTCTTCAGGACTTAGGGTGCAAGGTTCACTACGGCACCTCCAAACATGACCCCTTCACAAGGTTATGATGAAGATGATGTTGATGTGGAGGAGACAATGAACTTGGGTGTTGACTCCCATGAGTAGTATTTGTAGGTTATGGCATTTTTTACCTGGATCGTTTTTTACTATCTTGTGGTGTTAGTTTCGAACTAATTTCGTTATGTGACCTCAATATGTTCATGAACTACTTGCTACATCTTAGAACAATGTTGCTGGCCAATTACTATTGTATTTTAATAACTAACGACGTTACTAAATTCTGACAAAATTACGTCACTAATTTTACTATTTTCTTCACTTCGTTCAACATTGCATAATTTAAAAATCGCCAAAATTTTCAAAATTTAAGATAAATTTATGGCTGGTTTTTGATGGACTCCGTCACAATTGTGACAGAAAAAAGGCTTCCATCACATATTGTGATGGATTCCATAACTTACCCCGTCAAGATTTCTTGCACCATTACATGCCTAGAAATCCTCCAAGGTCTAATGGGCAAATGTTTCTATCAAAATGTGTTCTGATAGACTGTCAGTCCATTGAAATTTTCACTAATATTATACTAACGGATTGTCAATCCGTCACTCGGAATTTTGATAGAATTAAGTCCCTCATAATTTTTCCGTAAAAATTGTCACCATTGTGGTGAGTTTCCGCCGAAATGCCAACTTTTCGATCAAAAAATCCATCTCTTCAATGCATTTTTCTAGTATTCCACAAGCCACGGTCCATTGGAGTATCAAATTTATGTAGTAATATAACTAAATTGCCTAAAAAATTCATTTTCATATATAAATTGACGTATTTTTTTAAAGGTAGTTTTCATCAGAAAGTTTGACCATTCTTTGAGAATCTATATATATGTACACACACAAAAATATCAAAGTTTGACCATTTTTTTAAAGGTAGTTGGTCTATTGTAACTCTTGTTCATGTATTCCATTCAATAGAATATGAGAAATGCAACCTATTGGTGTGAATAATATCTATGTTCCATTCGATTTCTTTTTACAAGGAAATGAATAATTCATCGATCATCCATAATACGCCATACAGCACTTACAATGCATATTCGACTAAAGAAAATACAATCTTTAATATCAAAATCATATCCCAACTTCAAAAATACTAACTTGAAACACACTGATCGCTCGTCTTTCCACGTTCGCTGTTTCTTGATACAGCCTAGGGAAGAAACCCACAGATCTATTACAATTTCTTGACTGACGTTGATCTGTTGATCGATTGTAGCACTCTTGAGCGAGATATTCTTCCAACACCAAAGATTATAGGTAAAAGGCCAAAATTCATGAAAGGACCGCTTCAACATGTATAATTGATCAATTCCTTCCAAACTCAGAAAGACACACAAGATAATAACAGCCATATAATAAAACCCTCACAATTGGAGAGACATAAACAACTCTCACAATTGGAGAGACATAAACAACTCTCACAAAAGGAGAGATTGGTTAATCTCCCCATTGGAGAAACTACAACTTAACTTACAAACAATACTAATATTAAAGCAAAGAAAAGTTAGAAATGGCCGGAGAACCGGCCATTCCCTCCTTCACCTTCAATTCGGGAAGAAAACTACCACTGTTAGTGTTGGCAATGGTGGAGAGAAAGGAGAGAAGTTGGAGAGGAAGAAACTACTCATAAAATTAGGAATTCACTTGTCCGATACTCAATGACAATAATATCAAAGTGACACAAACAAATATACATAATTCACTACTAAAAAAGTTCATATTAATGACAGAATTCGGCGATGGAAAAAATTAACGACATATTTGGCGATGGAAAAATAGCTTTACAAAAAAGTCAGATTAGACGACAGATATGGCAACGGAACTGTTAATCCGTCGCCATAATTGACATATGGCGACAGAATTTCCGTCTTCATAAATAAATTTTTTTAAAAAAAAAATAGTTTCATCGCCTAAAAAAATTTTCAAAAAAGAAACGGGGGAGCCGACGGAATTTCCGTCGCCAGTCCGTCCCCCCCCCATATAAATGAAACCAGATTTTTGGTTTCATTTAGCTGCTATTTCGAACACCCGAGGAGAGAGAGAGAGAGAGCGAGAGGGACGCCGCGTCAAGCACCAACCCAACCGCCTCCCACCGTGCCCAGCCACCGCCGCCGGTCGTCTGCACCACCCGCCGCCGCCGGTGACCTCCCCCCACCGCTGACTACCGTCTGCCACCCCCTACTGCCGGCTTTTTGAAGTTAATTGAGGTATTTGTCTCAACTAAATAACTAAAAATTTCTACAAATTTTTGTATTACATTGTTAGAATTTCATAATTAGTTCATATTTATGTTGAAATGTGGTGTTTGTGTGAGGTTATTGGTTTAATTTGGTTCAAAATTAGGGTAAATGCGATTTAGGGTTTAGGTTTGGTGGTTTGAAATTAAAGTTTGATATATTGGTGGAATGAAATGGTTTCATTGCTAATGTTGTTGAAATGTGCAATTTGTGTGAGATTATTGCTCTAATTCGTTACAAGAATTTGGTAAATGCGATTTAGGGTTGAGGTTTGGTAGTTTGAAGTTGAAATTTCATATGTTGGTGGAATGAAATGCTTTAATTGATAATGTTGTCGAAATTTGGTTGGAGATTTTGCTCAATGCAATTTAGGGTTTAGGTTTGATGATGTGAACTTGAAAGTTCATATGTTGGTGAATTGAGATGCTTTAGTTTATTAATTTGTTCAAATGTGATGTTTGTATGAAGTTGTAGCTCATATTTGTTTAAAGTTTTCACCCAACGCAATATACACTTAGATTTGGTAATTTTAAGTTTAAATTTGATATGTTGATGGAATAAAGTGGTCAACTATGTATGAATTATTGGTTTTGCGATGTTCGTGAGAATGTAAGTATATTTATCACCTAATTGTAAGTTTTTTTTTGGGTGCATGTGGAAATTTTAAAGTAAGCATACATAATATATAATTGCGTAATTTATGTACTTATTATAATTTTGATTAAAATTAATTCTTATCAAATACCTTATGTGGTTATTGTTATTTGAGTAGAATATGAATGGTCCTCCACATCGTAAATTGATGTATAATAGATTACTGCCTGATCGTAGCGGTTATACGCAAGAATTTCTAGATAGAGTAAACGAATTCGATCAATTTGCACGTACACAGACAAAGTTTCTAAATGGGGGAAAGTATAGATGCACTTGTGCGAAATGCAGAAATAGGGTGTACTTGACACCTGATGAGGTCAAGATGCACCTTATGTATAAGGGTTTTGTGCAAGGGTATTGGTTTTGGATAAGTCATGGGGAAATAGAACCTCAGGAATATGGTTCTGGGTATCAAAATAATGAAATTCCCAAAGTTGGAGGTTCAAGTCATGTTAATAATGACTATTCTGAATCCTACATAGATCGGATGGAGTACGTGGTTGATGATGCTATAATAGCAAATCAAAATGTAAGGGAACAGGGGTCAAGCACTTGCTGAGAACCATTTTATAATATGGTTCAAGCTGCTCAACAACCCTTATATGATGGTTTCTCACACCATAGTGAGCTATCTGCGGCGGTGAAACTGTTGAGTATTAAATCTAATTATAGTATGCCTCAAAACTGTTTCAATGAAGTTGTTCAATTAATGAAATAGATGTGTCCCCCTAACAACCGTGTGCCTAAAAACAATGGGCAAACGAAGAAGGTTGTTAAAGATCTCGGCAACGATGTGGTCCAAATTGATTGTTGCCGGAAAGATTGCATGCTATTTTATAAAGAGGACGCAAACTTAGATGCGTGCAAGTTTTGTGGGAATTCAAGATGGAAGAGGCAAAGGTCACAACAAAGGAATCAGAATCCATTGTCATACTCAAGAATGCATTACTTGCCGTTAAAACCTCGACTGCAGAGGTTGTATGCATCAAGAAGTAGTGCAGAGCACATGAGATGGCATTATGAACATCGACTGAGGACAATGTTTTATGTCATCCATCAGATGGGGCAGCATGGAAACATTTCGACTCCAAATACCCTGAATTTGTTGCAGAGCCTCGGAATGTGAAGCTTGGCTTATGTGCTGATGGATTTAATCCTTACACATTGTCTTCAAGATCATACTCCATTTGGCTGGTGGTCGTTACACCTTATAACCTTCCCCCTGAAATGTGTATGACCACACCGTTTATGTTCTTGACTTGTGTAATCCCTGGGCCAAAAAATCCCAAGAACAACATAGATGTATATTTACAACCTCTTGTCGATGAGTTGAAAGAGTTGTGGGATGTTGGAGTTGAGACTTATGATATTTCTACGGGGCGTACATTTCAGATGATGGTTGCACTTATGTGGACGATTAATGATTTTCCCGCATACGGAACGTTATCGGGGTGGAGTACTAATGGCCAATTGGCATGCCCCGTATGTATGAAACAGCAAAAGGCTTTGAGATTACGAAATGGAGGTAAATTCTCATGGTTTGACTGTCATCGATGTTTTTTGCTAAGGAATCATGCGTTCAGAAGAAGTAGAACCGCATTTAGGAAAGGGACAACTGTTACAGGGGGTCCTCCTCGCCGATTGTTCGGGGAAGAACTTTATGTCAAGGTGGAAGATTACCCAATGGTAACTACAAATGGTGACTTTGTCGTACCAGGATTTAAGGAGAATGAGCACAACTGGACGAAGAAGAGTATATTATGGGAGTTGCCTTATTGGCAACACCAACTGCTCCGCCATAATTTGGATGTGATGCACATTGAGAAGAACTTCTTCGAGAACATTATCAACACTGTGATGGATGTTAATGGGAAAACAAAGGACAATGCCAAATCAAGAATGGATGTTGCCGAAATATGTGATAGGCTAGAATTACATTTACATTCAGGCCCAAGTGGTAGGCTGGTTAAACCAAAAGTGAAGTTCGTACTTCCTATGGATAAAAGAAGAGAGTTGTGTGAATGGGTGAAGGAGCTTCAAATGCCTGATGGATATTGCTCTAATTTGAAAAATATTGTGGACCCTAATGAGGCTAAGTTCAATGACATGAAAAGTCATAATTGTCATGTCTTCATGGAGACTCTTTTACCAATTACATTTGGTGTGCTCCCAGATAATGTGTTGAAACCTCTTATTGAGATAAGTCGGATCTTCAAGAACTTATGCTCAACAACATTGTGGAAGGATATGCTTGAGTAACTGCATCGCAACATTATCATCACTTTGTGTAAGTTGGAGACCATTTTCTCTCCTGGCTTTTTCAATGTCATGGAGCACCTGCCAATGCATTTGGCAGAAGAGGCTCAATCAGGTGGTCCAGTACAATACCGATGGATGTATCCATTTGAGAGGTAAATGATACTATAGCTGATGAAACCTTATATGAATTCTTATATGTGGAATCACTTAAAATCCATTGCAATTGTGAACTGCGTAGGTTCTTTGGCCGATTGAAGAGAAAGATAAAGCAGCAAGCGTGTCCTGAAGGTTCAATCACATAAGCATACCTAGAGGCAGAGAGGACATTCTTCGCCTCCTATTACTTCGGCTCTAATTTGCCCTCCACGCGCAGTAGGTACAGGAGAAATGAGGACGACGATTAACATATTAATCATTTTCCAACTCTATCCGTGTTGCACCGCAAGGGACCGCTATTAGCAGGGAAAGATCAAGATATCTCACATATGCCGAATATGTTGCTGCCCACCTTCACGTGCTATTAAATTATGATGAAGTTAAGCCTTATATAGGGTGAGTGGTATTTTCACTTCCAATTCAGTTTATCATTCATAGCGCAAGTTTGTTAATAGGATTCGTAAAATGTGTTATAATTTTCACGGACCAAGTGAGAGCCGCACGTCCCAATGTCAGCGACGCTGATGTCGACACCATCATCGAAACTCATTTCGCATATTGGTTTAGTGAGAATTTAAGTATTCGAACTCATTTATTCATAATTTGAACATAACAATTAATTAGGTGCATTGTATTAATTAAAACCACAAGTTATGTCACCTTAGGTGCATTATATTCAATTGTTTGAGACCGACAAACATTGCTACCTGAGCCAATTGGTTGTGAAGCCAAAACGGTGTGTGTCGACGTGGACGCATATAGAGTACATGGATTCAAATTCCACACAGAAGCTCGAAGCGTTGGGAAGATAACATAAAATTGTGGTGTTGGTGTTTGTGGCACTGGGGAATGCGATATTGAGAATGATTATTATGGTGTACCAGAGGACATTGCCCAAATTGAGTATGTAGGGGAACCACTTAAACGATGAATGCTCTTCAGTTGTCAGTGGTTCGACTCCACATTGAATCGTGGGACACGATCTCATAAACTAAGCAACCTTATTGAGGTCCACCGTACAAGAAGGTACCGAAAGTACGACCCATTTATCTTCCCAAATATCGCATCACAAGTATACTTCATGCCACATGCACATCGCTCAAGAGATAGGGCCAATTGGCTCATTGTCATACCAACCAAACCAAGGGCGAGAGTGGATTAGCAGTACACTCTACCTACTGTGTACCAACAAACGGACATGGCGACTATCATCGAACCTGGGAATGATGCCATCCCTGCGTCATTAGTGGATGAAAGTGCACCACCGGAAGAGGTTAATGATGAAATAGGGTTTTCATTCATTCAGGGCAATGATGAGATAGATGAGGTAGAGAATGGTGAGGATGATGAAGAGGGGGAGCGGGATGACGGTGATGAAACAGATGAAGCTGAAGAAAATTTGCATTTGTCTGATGATGATGACGATGACATTGATGACGATGAGGATGCAGATGATTGAGTGGTTACAAATTCTTATGTATATGAGTAATTTGCATGTGAAACAATTGTTTGTAACTTTACTTATATTGTATGAATGAGCTTTGCAAAATATGTGTCACCTAAGTCCCTATTATGATGTATGACGAAAACGGTTTACATGTGCAATCATTATATATTTGCACTTGGCGTTGTTGTCACCTATTTCAGGTATGGACTCAAGTTCTCGTCGAGCAAAGTCCTCCCCTCAAGGTAGAGGACGAGGGCGTCGAAGCTCTGCTGTTGATCCGACCGCAATGGATATTGATCCATCTTCCCCTCAGGTACCTCACACACCAGTTCAGCCAGAAGCGATAATGGCTGCTTACATACCAGGTATTTCAAGACCCCTGCCTCCCCCATTTGGGGCTTTCCATCATTAGACCTCATACATTCCCAACCAAAGCACCATGTACGGCCAATTTGCCTACAACATTCCTCCAAACCCCCATGTTGTTCACACTGTGCACCCCACTCCACAACCCACTCACCCTAACACAAACCAATCCCAAGAGAACATTGGAAGTGGTGAAAGTGAAGCACAATCCAGTCATGGGAGCACTCGAGCAAAGACTTGGATTGAGCCAAATGGTAACGGGTAAGTCTTCATTCGTTATATGTTATGAAGTACTACATGAATTTTGCATAATAAGTAACGAATTTTATGTGTAATGTTCAATTAGGTTTCTCCCCAATGATGGTGCTGTTAGTAGGATTTCGCTCATATTTCAAAGCAAGTTTGACGGAGCTTGGCCTACTTGGAGCAAAGTGCCCAAACCAGTACGAGATTTGTGGTTCGGAGAGTTCAAGGTAACTACAGTGACTTCATATTAACAGTTTCAAAAATTTATGATAAATTACTATTGAATTATTTGATGTGTTATTTGTGAAGACTCAGATCGCCCTAGAGGGGGGTGAATAGGGTGATTGCAAAAATAAATTTAAAGTTGAAATCAAAATGCGGAATTTGAATGGAGACAATGCACAAGGATATTTTAACGAGGTTGGGCCTCAATCAGGCTTAATCCCCGCCTAGAGTTATCCAACTCTAGGATTCAACACTCTACTTTTCTTAGTAAGATGAACCTTCACACTTTCTTTCATAGCACCACACTCTAAAGATTCCAACCACTTAAACCAACCACTGATTTAAGCTTGGGAGGAGTTGTGACCTCACACCAACTCCATCGTTCACTCCTTAATAAGAATTCCTCAAGGTCTCTCAAGACTTTTGATTACAATTTGAGATTCAAAGAGATTGGCAAATGTATAGCTCAGTGTAGTAGGATTGCAACTTGCTTGTCTGATTTCTTCGATGCTTCTCTTCTTCCTTCAGCCCCTATTTATAGCATTGAGTAGCCATATGCCGATTTGTCCAAGAAGGAAGTTATCTCCATATAATTTGATTTGATATTGTGATCTTCTCCAATAAGAAATTATTTGCTCACAATCTCTTCTCTTGCCGTTTGAACATGTAAATCTTTTTGAAGCTTGGCAACAAAATAAAATCATGCAATATAATCTTTATGAGATCACATTCAAAGTACAAATTTCATATTGCAAGAATATTAATAATATTGCTAGAATATTCAAATAAGGGCAATA
>JACYFF010003369.1:78333682-78359505 GCA_017589665.1 Selenicereus undatus
AGTAGTAGTAGTATAACTCTAGAAAAACACTATAACAAGCATGTTATGAAGGTTAAAAGAAGCATTAAAACAAAACAATCAATTAATAAATATAAATAATAAAATATCAAATGGAATCATCAAGAAACAAGAACCTGTGCTTTGTTATAGAAGCACCGTCTCCATATGTGATGGTGAAAGTTGAAGGATATTTCAGTAAAGCAATATGTCAAATGCTACCTTATGCAATAAAACGTTACCACATGTAACAGTTGTCAAATGCTGGTCATGACGTTATCTGTTACGGTTAACCAGTAACTCATCAAATATTTAAAATGAAACAAATTAGAGTTTTGACTTAGTTAAAATGTTAAATATTACCTAAAATATTATTGTTGAACATGCCCACAGATAGAAAACACAGATGTCTTATATTCTTTCTTCCCCTATTATTATGTTCTATCTATTTGATAGATCATCAAAGATAAGAGTATTAGAGTACATGATTCGCATGGTTCCACTCCCCCCCCCCCCCCCCCCCCCCAAAAAAAAATAAGTTCTTTGTTTTCTTCATAGAAATTATACAAGATAAGAAGTACATTTTACTTATGATCATGGACATTTTCAGAGTGGAAAAAAAATCATTTTTGAACTTTTCATTGTCTTCAAGTTACATTGAGAATTTAATTATATCAAATCTCACAAAAGATAGACATAGTATGATTGCAAAAGGTATTAATTTGAGACCGCATATTACTAAAGCTATGTTTGATAGTGATAGCTGATAATGTTGTTACTTCTACTAATCATATACTCAATTCCTTCCACCAGCATTGCAACAAGTAGGTAAGTATTCAATACCAAAATCTTCACCCTTTTTTGTCTTTTTTCTTCTACGTGTGTTGGACAAGCTAACATCAACATATACAGAGAGTGGGTGAACTTTCTCCGAGACAAAATGGAGAGGGGAAAATAGGGGTGAAAGGGAGAGATGAAATGACAAGACAAAAGGATGTGATAGAGACCCTTAATTGCCCCCCATGATCTGACCCTTCATGGGCTACCTCTTTTTATTTTACCTTTTTTTTCCTACACTCCATCCACACTTCCCCAAAAAAAAGAAAAAAATCTCCCAAGTGAATTTATGTATATATATATAATTAAAAATCGTGATGATAGATCATGAATCATGACTCAATGAGCAAGAAGTACTGACCGTTGGATGTGATCAGACCTGCTGAATGCCGTGCCCCCCTCTGAGGGTGTGTGCAGCAGACACGTGTCCATTAATGAGTGAATTACTAATCTGCGCGATCACTAGAATTACTGTCATTACGAATGCTAAAAAGTGAAAAATACAAGAAAATGTCTGAGACTCAGACTACTTATTCAGAGACTGATCAGACAATCTCTGAATTGTATCAGATGAGAAGAGAGAAGGGTAGCGTGAGTGGGGGGCCGGGAGGGGGAGGTTGATTTTTTGGCACTGATTCTCACCCCCCACCCATGCATGACAACTAGCTACCGCTTGCCATTGCTATTGCTATTAGAATCGTTCCCTCCACTAAAATAGCAGTATTATTTCTTATTAATATATGTTTGTTTAAATGGATTAATATTTATTTGGGGTATTAGATATAAATAATTAAAATTTTGAAAGTATTTGACAAGAATAATTCAAATTTCAAAAATAACTCTTAGTATTTAGAACTTTGGATGTATTTATTTTTAACCGTTTAGATATCATTTTAGATTGTATTTTTTAGGCAATTTAAACTTTAAAATGAATTTATACAACTTAAATTTTATATCTTTGTATTACTTCAGGGCAATATCGTTTCGAACTACCTTAGATTACTGAAAATAAATACCCACAAAGTTCAGAGTAATGGAAGCTATTTTTAAAGTTCGGATTATTTCTGTCCAATATCCCTAAAGTTCATATTATTAGCATCCAATAACCCTATTTATTTTCTAAAATAAGTTGTGGTATTCAAGTAGTAAATAAGTAAAAATTTATTATAGATGAGTTATATTCCTTTATAATTAATAATAACTCAATCTAATAAAATAGAGTTTCAAAGAACAAAAAATAATCGTATTATTTCTTAGTTATTTTAATTAATCTATTGGCTAAAAGAAATATGATTTCAATTTATTTTCGAGATGACTTATAGTTATATAAGAAAACCCGTTTATTTGCTTATTCAACTTTGAAAAGCTACCGATATTGGTGCTAGTTTCTAATACTTTCAAATTGGATGTGCTTCGTCATAATTATGATTTACGAGCTAATATTCATACATATTAGATCCTCACAGAAGCAAGACCCATAATGTTATTGTTTAGTTAATGTCTATATATTAATTTTGTTTTATGTCTACATTTATCAATTAACATTTTTAGTGCTAAGCTAGTTTAAATGTATAATCTTTAATCTCGAACTAATTCCATGCTAGGAAAAAAGTCAAAAACAAAAATTGCATATTAGTTTTCCCATTGTCTCGTTTAAAATAGTGAAATTAATAAACAAAAACAACATATCATAAGATATAATAAAGTCTTCGAGCCAGTTAATCCAAGGGAAAATATTATTTAGTAATAAAGATTTATTTTACTCAAGTAAGTTATTTCTCATAAATAATATATATGCATCGGCTATCATAACATACATGACGTTTCCATCTGTTAATCTCTGAAGAAATGAAATGAAAGTAATTCCTTTTGCATGCCTAGCTAATGGGTAATGCATCATAGCTGCCTTATTTCTGCTGTTGGTCAGGAAATAGATAAATATATTTTCTTATACTATATTGTATAAATAAATATATTTCAAAAAAAAAGAACAAGAATTTATAGAATTGTGGTGATGGGAAAGAATCATGTTCTAAAGCTAGCTATCGTCTCTTTCAGCTTTCATGTCAATCTCTATCTTTCCGCCCTTTTTTTCTTCCTATATGCTATGAATACCGTCTCAGTCTAAAGTGTTCTGCCCTACCCCCTATCTGTTCCGTACGGCCGCAAAATTATTGCCTATGAATAGCTTCCTTGCTATATTTGTTACTATTTATCGCCAAAATTTTGTCTAACCAAATTAATTATTTCATGTAAGATCTAAATACAAATTAACTCACAAAACTTTTATCCAAATTCAAATTTAAACGTAAATCATTTGATCCTTCTAATATTATTTAAGATATATTGATAATTAAAATTTATTCAGTTGAAATAAAATGAGTAAATTTATTTTTGTACCACATGTTTTACTTTTATAAAAATTTCCCAAAATTTATAATAATTTGAAATCTAAAAAAGTTATGATTTCAATTCTCAACTACTCAGTGCAATGTCATGCATAAAGTTATAATTAGTGGATAACAACATATCATGTACAGTAATAGTCGGTTATGAAAGTAAATTCACTTACGCTTTTGACAATAAGCTATTCGAGTTAGGTTAGAGGGGCTAGTTATGTAAAAGAAAAGCTACAATTAGCGAGAATTCTAAAAAGTAGAACTAGCAAGAACTCTAGTTTCAGCATAGCAAGCCCCACCTAAGGGAAGGGTTGTAAGCTTGCTATAGGTGCATGTGATTGCAAAATCTGTTTGAGTGTGAGCACGATTCCTTTAGGTTGGGAAATAGGGTTTTCAAGTCTTGAGTGTACAAAAGTATAGCCATTCCAGTTTTTTATGCATAAAGTTCGGAGGAGTCATCAAATGAAACATTAGCATTCGGTAAAGGATAAAAGGTTAATGCATTGTGCATAGAACTCTGGTGACATTGATAATATAAATTAGTATTAGTGTCCAATACCATATTTTTTCCTCTAATGGTAAGATGATGTTTTGATATAAAATATTAAACACCTTTTTGCATGTTGTGTGCATAATTCATTATTCTACTATAAATTTTGAATTTAATAAATTTATTTATTCATTTTCGACTTCAATTCACCTTTTAAGTTAGGAAGGAGGGTAATGAAGTTATAAAGTAAGAAGAATGAGCCTATTCTCTTATACGATTCGAAGGAAGGGATGTAACACTGCACTAAGTGGGATTTGAACCCCTAATGTTTCCCTTGACAGGGTGGCTATATACACACATGCACGCACACACACACACACAAATACACACGCACACACACACACACACACACACACATATGTGTGTGTGTGTGCGCGCGCGCGTTTTAGTAATTAAAACTAAGAATAGTTATAAAGAGTCACAAGAAGGGGTAAGATTTAACTGTAAACAATGATGAATGGTAAATAATTGTAAAAATAAGTATTGAAAAGAGTAATAGGGAGTGATTAGAAGTGATAGGTTAGTTACTGATTACTAAAATAAACAAAAAGTGATAAGTGGTATGCTACTGCTCCTAATACTAAGGATGTGTTCTTTTCGATTTATGAGAAGTACTTATGGATATCTATTGTTGAAAAATGCTAAAATATGCTGAAATATGTTGAATAGTGGAAAAAAAATATAACTAAATATTTTCAATAAGTATTTAATAATACAAAATTGTACTAAATGACGTTGAATTGGCTTGAATTGTATTGAAAATTGCAAAATTTTTATGATAAATCGAAAAAAATAAGTCCTCAAGAAAATAAACTCCAAAAGTAGTTTCCATTTATTTAAATCTTGATGAATAATGTCCTTAAATGTGAGTAATGAAATGTGTACAATTGTAGATGACCAATGAGTCATCTGAAGTTACGTTGCAAATTTTGCGGATGACCAATGCTATTATTGACAAGACTTAACCATGAAAAGCCAGTTTGATCAATGAGTCATCTGAAGTTACATTGCAATATTAATGGACCAGGAAAAGGTCAGTCAAAGGTTAAGAAAACATGTTCTATTTAATTTAGGCATATTAGTTTTCAGCAATGATACTGTATCATATCAGGCAATAATGACCTGCATAATATCTGATTTATCTTTTTCAAAGCACAAAGCAGCTTTTCATGAATGTAGTAGATTGTACACAAATCGGTCCAATTGGGAGTCATGCCCCTTTTTAACCCCAAAAAAGACAAGCCTATATATAGACTTCTATATATGTAAGTTAAGTAAGTAAACCTGAAGAATTTGCTATACACTCCACAGTTTATCATTATATTGGTTAGACAATTGTTAAAAGGAATCTCGTGAACATTAGCTTGGTTTTTGGGACGACTTCTTGGAAACCAAGGAGGTCGACATGTGTAAGTGCAAGTCACATTTTGATTTAAAAAAGGTTACCAATTTAAATGATAGTAATGAGTAAGATACTGTTATACAAAAATCTATAATGTGATAATAGATGCTCAATTAGGAGTACTTTAAATAAATTACCCTTCAATTTTTGGTCAATGACAAGCAAATGTCTTTAAAGTATCAAAACTAATGTAAATACCCATGGTTTTATCAATTTATCTTTTCTTGTTGTATTAACGGATTAAAGATCGATGTTCGATAACATGATATGGCGAATGCTAATACTACACTATGTTGATGTGTAAATGACGCGCGTGTGTCTGTATGGAGCTGATTGATTTATGAATTAAAAGGACTTTAATTAATAGAAAATTATAATTATAATAATTTGTTATTAAAGTTTTATTTTTATTTGTTTATAATTTTTATGCAACTAATTTTTATTTAAATTTCTATGTTAGAAGTACTCTAGTATACTCGTATATAGCAATAACAACAATTCTTAGTATGAATTCCACTTTCGTAGGGTATGGGGAGATCTAAATGTATGCGGTTTTACCTATACGAGCAACTATCTGCACAGAGACCAATTCCAATAAAGTCTAGTATACTAATATCTAGTAATCAAAATCGACACTAATGTATTGTAAGACATCTATATAGTCATTTGTACATTATAATCAAGTAGGAGAAGATAACGTGCAAGGATTTACTATATGAGCAATTAGTGTATTTTATTTTGCTGAAAATTTTTTAAGGCCGCTAATAAAACACAACCATAATTTAAAGCATAAATATATGTATGAAAATTGTCCCAGCAATTTATTGATTAATCGAACTTTTTGGGGCTTTAAAACAAATATGATATATACATATATATATATATATACATTTTATTTAATTTGGATTTAAAATATAGAATTAATTATTAATCATGTATATATTAGCGTAATGTATTGCATCAAATTAACCCATGTCATTTTTTCCATCTCTGTCAACAATTGGAAATTAATATAATAGCAAAAGAAAAAAATATAAATTGAGTCAAAGGGCATTTACTTGAGTTTTCCATATCTCAAATTTACTGGTAAAAAAACCACTACCTAACAGGCCCCAATAAAAGGAGACCTCTGTATTGTGTGATGGAATATGAATACTCTTAATTAGATTACATAAATCATTGGGCAAAAAGAAGCTAAGTAACGAAACATTCCGTTCCTTAGCTTATTAGGAGTAATAAAGTCACTAACAACTACAATGATGTGAGGCACATCTTGTTCTCCAAGGTGAAGCATCTCCAAAATGTTTTCCTGACTAGACCAGTTGTCAAGCTAGAACACTAACGGACTACCATTACCATCTTTCTAGTGAATTCCTTTATGAAGGAATTCCCCATTATGAGGTAAACTCTTCAATACGCAAGAATTACTAGACTTACAAGTATGGGAGAAGAAATTCATAGACAAAGGATATTCGGCGTGCAGATTTCTAACCCAAGAATCAGCAGGTTCAGTAAGATATTTCCAAGAAACTTTACAAGTAAGAAGACCTTATAAATTGTCTATGTTTTACAAAACCCAAGCCCACCCAATTGTTTTGGGTGACGGACTTTCTCCCAAGAAACCATAAGAAGACCTTTTTTTAGTGTGGGACTTATTCCAAAGGAAATCTCTATTAATTTTGTCCAAATTATTAGATGGAGATTTAAGTGACTTGAAACATTGCATCGTATGGTTAGGGAGGGACTCGAGGTTGGACTGAACAAGAACGAATCTACCTACTTTGGAGAGGGAACTAGCTTTCCATGTTTGTGGCTTATTGTTTGCTTTTTGAAGTAGTTCAAAAAATGTATGGGATGAAGGCTGAACCCTAGAAGACAGAACAACTAAGGTACTTATCGAAAGAACATCAGTGTGGAATATTGAAGATTGTACCAACAATCGATTTGTCTATAGAAGTAGCATTTCTATAGAGGAGAATAATTGATTTCTGAAAATTAATAAGCTGGCCGAACTGACTATAAAATCAAACAGCAGATTATAAGTTTATGACAAGCTTCAAAGTTAGACTTACAAAAAAATAAACTATCAGTGAAAAGGAGACAGGGAATTTTCTCGACTGTTGGATAGATTCTAATCCTGATTCTAGATTATTATTTTTTTTCATTTGCAATAATATGCAGACGTTGAGCAAGAATATCCGTACATATAATGAACAAATAAATTGCCGAGTCATAAAACACAAAAGTTTGCTAGTCATTACTTATCCATTAATTAATTAGTTGTGACATAGTCAAAATCATTCCTAATTACGATACATATCATTGATTTTTAATATTTTTGATGTCTTAAACTTTAATACCTATTTATCTTATAGAAATTAATATGCATGGATGTTCGAGAAATGGAAGAATGCCTCAAGGACGGAGACTGAGGGTGTGGGTATACCGAGGGTTATGAAGTTTATATTTCTCGGCTTGATTATTCAAGAAAAAGGGAACATTGACGAAGACATTAACTAACGAATAAAGGCATAATGGTAAAAATGGAACAATGTCTCATATATGAGTATTGTGTGATAAGAGAATCCCTCTAAGATCGAATGGGAGAATTTACCATATAGTTTTTAGGCTGGCATTATTGTTTGGATTGAAGTGTTGGCGTATCAAAAAGTATCAAGTTCAGAAAGTGAAGGTTGTAGAGATGATCAGGATGCTCCATTGTATGTACGGCCACACAAGCCTAGATATGATCAAAAATGAAGTGATTAGGGATAAAGTAGGAGTGGTATCCATAGAGGATAAGATGAAGGATGCTTGACTTAGATAGTTTGGTCATATCAAAAGGAGGAGTATGGAGGCACCAATGAGGCGATGTGAGAGGATTGTTCTTCTAGAATGTAGAAGGGGTCGAGATAAGACCTAAGAAGAGTTGGAACGAAGTGATTAGACATGACTTGAAAATTTTAGGATTAACGGAAGATATGACTGAAGATAAGCGACTGTAGAGGTTTCGAATTAAGATTACAAACTTTAGGTCAAAGGATACTTACCCTTCCCCAGATCCTGAGGGGACATGATCAACTGGAGCGCAGTTCTGGCGGTTACTTTTCCTGAGTAGTGGTCAGTACTTACGTGGGTTTCCAGCCCATTATTATGTCAGTAATTTTTTTTCCTTTGGGTCATAATGGTCACTTCTTAACCTATTGTTATTTGTGGTTCGGTGCATAACTCTTTTATGTATTTACTATTCCTTCTAGTAAGTTTTGCTCTTTGTCTCGTTTCTTTTTGCATCAAAGGACTTAACTCCAAGTGTTTTCTCAAATTTTTTGTGGATTTATGGAACCGACCTTTTTATGGGTAGTGACACTCGCAAAGATAAGACTACTTATATCTGGATCTTCCCAGACCCCGTACAAGTGAGACTCATACTGAAAATTATCATAGTTGTTATTATAAATTAATATGTATAGATGAAATAGAAATAGATTGATGTAAACATAGGTGTGAAATTTGGAGAACTAAATAAGTGGATATAAATGCACATACGTGCAGCTTAATTGGATTCATTGCCATCCCTAGTCTAAGGACATCGGTGTTCATACAGCTGAGACTTCTGTATGATTGAAGTATGATGACTAAAAATAATCAGAACCACAAAGAAACGAGAGGCTCGGGGAGAGGGCGAGGGAAGAGAAGTAGTCAATTAAACTTTAGGCCAATGTGCACTAGACTATCACTGAGATAATTAATTAATAGGGAGCCCTGCAGGGGCGCAAACGTTTTTTGAGTAAAATAAATGGGTTAAATAAGTAGTGCCAGACTTTCAAAACTAGACTAGAAAACAGTAAGTATGTATACTTAAACTTTGAAAATATGTAAGTGTTAGTTATTTTAACTAATAAAGTTTTTAGGAGTTGTTACAATCGATAGATATTTGAATTCTATCTATATTGATCTTTACGTATTATTTACACCGACTCAAAAAAAAAAAAAAAAAAAAAACCCTTTGAAGATTTGACTACTCCTATAATCTAAAAAAGATATATAGGGTTGTTAATCAAAATATCGTGATTATGAAAATATTATTGAAATTTTTTGTCATAAATATTTTTTAAAAAGTACAATTGTTGCATGGTTCTTTATTGTATTATTCAAAGCAAATAAAATGTAAACTGCAAATATATAATTCGATGTACTTGATGAGTTCTGATTATAAAGGAGAACTGATAATTTATGTTGCTAACTTTGGTCATAATCGAACATCAAGAATAGGAATAACATAGAGGACACCCTTAAAAATACATATAAAGAGCTAGTTTTGTCATATGACAAGTGGATGATCAAACTTAAAATTAACAGAAGATAAGTATCACTTATTTTTAATATGGTTAAATTGATAAAATGAAGAAGAATGCAAACTCATATATAGAAATGTGGTATACATCCAAGTTTCTTTTTTGCTTGCATATTTGATTTTCTAAATCAATAAAATTCAAAACAAATTCATTTAAAAACCAAATTTTTGATAGATATTATATTTATTTTGTCCATCTGAAAATCACCAATCACAGTCTCATTCATGGCCCATTCTAAGACCCGCCGTTAATTCTCGCTATACATATATCTTTTTCTTTTGTGTTTCGAAAAGTCAAGTGTAGTACTCAAGAAATTTTGGATCAGATTTCAGATTGGACATTTTGGACAACCCTAATGAAAAGGGGTGTTACTTGAAAGAGAAAAATACCAATTAAAAGAAAAAGGAGAATCAAATATCAAGTGGAAAACAGGGGGGGATTCGTGGGCCAAATAGGGCCGACAAGCGTGGGGTTGAATTGTCAAATCAAGAAAGGGTATTTGATTGGCCCAGGCCCCACTTCTCCTCCATTCTCTGTTCCACAAATATCGCTTCCCTAGTAGCTCGGAAGTCTCTTTCCTAGTGCTGCATACCTAATCAATGCTCTAGTAAAATACGATGCAAATTTAAACGAAAAAAATACGGAACGTATATTATTTGGCAATAATAAAATATGCAGATAAAAATTCATTAAAAAATTATCGACTTTTGCAAATTGTATAGTTATAAGTACCTAAATGATATGGTTGCCTTTGCCAAAAATGGGAACCACAATACAACCCATATTTGTGGACTTTTCTAGTTTTTACACACAGACTATAAATAGATAATTAGATATATAATTTTTAGTTTAAAACGAGTACTAAACAGCAAATTGCTAACATAGAACAAATACAAAAATAAAAATTCAATAAAAAGAAGATTGTTACACAAACAGTTATCATCGAATAGTTGATTTCAAACCTAAAAAAGGTTCAAAAAATTGAGTTATTGGTGAACTCAATAATATCTCGTAAAATTAGATGTTCTAATTTTGCTCCTTTCTTTTTCATGCTAATTCTAATCAACTTGTTATATGATAATATTCTTGGGGTCTCCTTTTAACTCTTAACTATTTCCTCCGTGCATGCACTGAAAGCATCACCAGGCAGCAACTTCTTAATCCGCAAAATTTAAACCATATGTTTGATTAACATGCACTTGTTTCTTATAAATAGTTTTTGAAATATATTTAGGATTTTAAAAAGAGTGTTCATAAATAAATCAGGCTGATCAAAATAATTTTTTCTAGAACATCAAAAGTAGAGTGCCACATAAGATCCTCCTTTGGTTTAGGCATAATAGTATATCAAGCATTGATTCCTGTTTTCTGCTCGAGCTTCTGCAAAAACCATGATAGATCTATTAAGCTCAGGGGAGAACAAATCACAAGGTTAAGTTAAACATCAGATGCTCATTAACAATTAACCAAAAGTGACATATTCACTTTGAATCTAACTCTAATCTACATCCAATATACAAATAAATAAACTACAACAAACCAAAACATTTACCCAGGAGATGAAAGCATCAAGCACTCCTTCACAATCAATGAGGGACTCTTTGCCCCCCACTTCCTCTTCCTTGCTCCTCTCCTGCATCATTCCAACCGCCCCCCCCCCCCCCCCGGGTTCGTCAATAACCAGTACATGCTCTTTATCTGAGTGTTGGGAATCAGGGTCCTAGGATTTTGAGTGAATGGAATCGTAAGACATGTATCAGTGGCCATAAGCCGGTTGTCACAAGCTGTTTTCAGACAATTGCCCAGAACTTCTTCCTACAGATTAACACCGATTCAGTCCGGTTCTCTTGGTTTTGCAGCTGATATGAGTTTACATCCCAGAGGAATTTCGGTGCAAGTTCCCTAATTCTTGATATAATGGATTCTTCATCTCTAATAATTACAAAGCCCTGCACGTGAACAATCTCTTTAGAATTCACCATCTGAGGTAATTTGGGTCATTTGAAATGATTTATACATTGAGAGCAGGCTTCCTCTCCTGCTCTGTTTTGTTCTTGAATTAGTAATCAATGTAGATCAGAACATGAAAAAGATCGTATAGGAGGCTAGAATGAAGATGTAATCAACATAGCTAGCTTCAGTAAAAGCACATTGCAGGTAGGGTTAGAATGAGTTGACGGTATGTTGGGTCAGGCCCTTTGGTTTGGGTTATTTCGGGTTTGTAGGTGTTTCTCATGAATATAACAAACTTGCAAGGCAATACAACTAAATATTGGTCAGGCAAATTCCAGATCCTTTTGGTTTGGCTCAAGATGACATAAAGCTCAGATCAACATTAGACAATGCAAATGGATAACTGGAATATGTAGTACGGGCAAGGCCAATTTCAGTGAGGTTGATTTGTCTTTGGGCCAATCTTGATTCAAGATGAAATTGCAGCGTCCTATTTCAGGTTTAGGATAGGGTATGGGTTAGCTGTGCTCAGTCTAGTATCCAAGAAAGAAACACAAAAGAATGCTACCCGAGGTCTCAAGATACGGTCCATCTCGAGCATGATATCCTCCAGCAGACAACTGCTCGCACGGTCTTTGTAGTGAGATAGAAGATAATTGGCATGCAAAAGATCGTAGGTGCGAGGGTATGTGGAGAAAGGTTCACACCTGCACAGAAGGTATGTACAATTCTTGGTTAATAACCCTGGTTTACAAGATGAACATACAATTGCAAAAAGCAGTTAGCTCAAGTATAGCATCTTACCAGTCATGGAAGGCACCAATCAAGCCACGGTCATAAATAGCAGACAATGTATTCTCCAAGCTTGAAGGAACTACATTCATTACCCAAACAGGATACGGGTCTAGTGCTGTAGCAAAACCTCCCCAGAGAGCATTCATGTCCATGACGTTCCGTATATCTGTCTTGTTCACGCTCATCAATGTCCAGTACTCCTCAATTTGACGCCGCCAATATTGAGTGTCCATAGAAAATCGTTCTCTACTGACACCTATTCCCAGCGTGAAAGGATTACCACAGAAATTAACCTTAAGTACAAAAGCATAACTGCTCAGAAAAGAAGATTCCATGAAAATATTCAATTTCACAAGATTTTAGAAAGATTAGTTGTAACCTCCAAAGGGGTGGTCTAGTGGCACTTAAGCCACTTTTCATTGGGGCGTGCGTTCAAATCCCACTGAAGCATCTGGAACAGAATGTTCGTCTTATGAACCAAAGTTGTTTACCAAGAATGGAATACGTGGCCCATCATGATGTCATACAATGAGTGAAGGGGCCCTAAACAGACCACCTTATAATAGCACACCCCCCCCCCAACCAAAAAAAGAAAAAGAAAAAGAGATCAATGGAATACCTATGCTGCTGAGGCTCTCGGAATATACTGAAAGGCGCCCGGGCCGTGGAGGAAGTTCCCTAGCATTTGATCGGTTAGCACTGAAAGTTATGCAGTTCCTCAGTGGTCCATTCCATGAAGGCATAGAATCATCGGTCACATCACATATTTGTATCAGATTTTGCTCAGCATTCTGCTGGACACATGATTGATCTCCTGGCTTAACCCAAATGGCCGTTTGAACCTTTCTGGCTATGAGTTTCCAGCACATGGCAGTTGTCAGGTTCACCAACTTATCCCATATCATGGGGTATTCCTTATCCTTTCTGTAAGCAGGTGGTGCAGAGTACACAAAGTATCCATTAGGTCTTAAAAGGCGATCCATCTCCCTCAGCAGGACACCATCTGCACATAGCACGAAATCCAATCACTCCGTGACTCTTTTAATCCTTCTGCAGTTGGGGGTAGGGGGAAAAGAGGGGGGAGGCTGGCAAAATAAGCTTGTTCAACAGAAAACAATTGATGAAGCATGATCACAGCTGTCTCGCATAGAAATCAAAAAATATTAAGCAGCTCACTCAATAAAAACAATTGGAGATTCAAACTTACCAAGGAACAAAGAAGTGTGATCATCCAGACATTAAGAAACCAGGTGGTTTCATCTTATGAGCTCTTACTTTCTTAGGTTCATGTCAGAAAACGAAGGATTAACATCTTTAATCCTAAGGGGTTGAATAGCTGCCGATTGTGAGTTGTGACATCATATAAAGTCTGCTGGATTTGGTCTGCTTTCCCCAAACCCTCATGCATGTTATTAGATATGAAGGTCTAATCACAGATCATTCTGCAAGGGTTGAGTTTCCACGATATAAAGGATATTTCTTTTACAGGGCATACCAAAAGTCTCCAGCAACAACAGCTTATTGGCAAATCTCCTATAATACACATGCTGCTTGGCTCCAACCATTCATTTGCCCAAGGTTCCATGGAGTGAACCCCCCCCCCCCCCCAAAAAAAACCCAAAAAAATAAAAATAAAAATAAAAATCCACATCAAAAGCAATTGCAGATATCAAGTTAGGACAGTGATGATGTATAAATGTTCAAGTACAAAACCAGAATCCATCATTATCAGGTGGAGAATTTTGAAGTTCTGAACTTGAAATCCATTCTCAGATTTCAGAGATCAACCCAAAATGCTCTCTTTGGCATCATGATGACAGAGAAAATGATGTAGGACGCTCTAAGAGCAATTCCTACAAAGGGAAATAATTGGTGTAGGACGCTCTAAGAGCAATTCCCACATCGAGAAAAATCACTCAAGAACTTTCACTTAAACTCAATATCAATTCTTATTCATAATCTGCCTTCTTGAATTACATAAAAGGGTTTATATAACTAAGAGGTTAACTAGTATTAGAAAACCTAAATAATAAGATATAAACTAGAAAAGGATAAAATATATAACCTAATATTATCCTAATACACTAGAAAACTAAATCTTAATAAAATATCACTAAATATCCTTATTTCTGTCATCCTAAAACATGCTCAAAAATAACCTACGAAAATAATTTAAAAAATGCAAAAGATCTCCAATATCAAAATATTGTAATTTCTTAAATCTTTTTACCCATTCTTTACTCTTATCCTCCATCATTCTCCCCTGGTTGGAAAAAACTCGTTCTCGAGTTTTGAAATGCACCAGACTTGAAGACGAAGAAGTCAAAATTGATTTGACTTCAATATAGATTTTTTTAATCTCACTTCTCAGAATATTCTCCAATGATAGTAACCATGTAAACATCGAATGACGTTCATTCTTCTAAAAAAAAGCCCTGTGGAATAAAAAAGTTAACATTTGCAATAGCTCCTTGGGTCACTCTAGTCTCTCCTGGCAGTCGGTTCAAATCCGCCAGTACTTGCACATCCTCTTCATTCACTTGGACATCATCTTTGCCAACCGCCTTTCGAAAAGCTTCATTAGTAAGATCTAGCGTGGATGATTCTTTTTTAAGCGTCTCATCCACATAAGATTGAGAATAAACCCAAGCAAGATGACGATTTTCCTTATCGGACAACACATTGCATAAAACATTGGTGTCTAAGACTTGGTGGGGTTTTGTCAGCTCGACTTCTTCTTTGCTAGATTCCTTTTCAAAGATTTTCTCCTTAACGTCCTCTACGAATGCTCGCCCATAGTTTGCATCAGAGTAGGCAGGATGTTCCTCATCTAAATAACAATTCCGCGATCTTGTGTAACACATTGAAGATGAAACTCCATAATCATTAGTGGGGATTCTCCAAGGTGTCAAAGGAGCTCTGAGAGGTCTGTAGTCCAACATATACCTCGGGATGTAAGGCTTACATCTACATATGACCTCACTAGCAAAGTAAAGATCTAACTCAAAACAACCTTCATAAATTTGACGACCTTGAAGCTTGCAAAAGGCATTAACAGCATCCCCATGTGAGTAGAAATTCACTCAAGCATAAAAATCGTCCATTCTTTGGAATCTAACAATCTTTTCCACTTCCCCATAACGGGAGAAAACTTGATATAAAAGATTTTTCGTAATAAGGAGTTCTTTGCCATGGATGATGACAAATAAAGCTCGATGATGTTTTTCACACTAGGCCATAGGTGCAACAACTAGTTAACAGTAACACCAAGTAGCAACAGGTGAACAAAAAAGGTATTTGTTGAGAAAAATTTTGACTAGTAACCTAATTGGCAACAACGACAGTGGATGGGGGGTTGGACAGCGGTTGGTGATTGGCATATTTGGGTGGTTGGCTTGGTGGTGGCTGTTGGCCAGGTTGCGTGTCGTTTAGCGTTTGGGCGATAGGTTTTTCCCCCTCTTTTTTACTAAAATCTGATGCGGAGGGAAAGAGGGCAGAATAAGAAAAGCAAACAAGAGGCAAGGCTAAGATCGAATAGCTCTGATACCAAATTGATGTAGGACGCTCTAAGAGCAATTCCTACAAAGGGGAATAATTGGTGTAGGACGCTCTAAGAGCAATTCCCACATCGAGAAAAATCACTCAAGAACTTTCACTTAAACTCAATATCAATTCTTATTCATAATCTGCCTTCTTGAATTATATAAAGGGGTTTATATAACCAAGAGATTAACTAGTATTAGAAAACCTAAATAATAAGATATAAGCTAGAAAAGGATAAAATATATAACCTAATATTATCCTAATACACTAGAAAACTAAATCTTGATAAAATATCACTAAATATCCTTATTTCTACCATCCTAAAATATGCTTAAAAATAACCTACGAAAATAATAAAAAAAATACAAAAGATCTCCAATATCAAGATATTGTAATTTCCTAAATCTTTTTACCCATTCTTTACTCTTATCCTGCATCAGAAACGCCCTCTCCCCAAGAACTTCAGGTGGGAAAAGGCTTAAGATAGCTTCAAAACTGATATGCTTAAGCATCTTGAACATAAATATCTGTTAGCATAACTCTATCCAGTGCTGGGCAAAGAACACCCTGTCCAGATCGAACCCCGGTGGGGCTGGCCCATGGTTCAACCGTTCAACTTGGCCAGCTGGCCACAGTATAGGAGCCCTGGCTCAGATCCCAATAAGCCATGGATTCTTGAGATTGAAGCTTAGTTCAGCCCAACCCACTAACTTGGCGTAGGAGAACAGTTCAACCCGTATTAGCAAGCTTAGGCCCATGTTTCCATTCTCAACCACTGCTGCAACTGATAGAAATGGATCCCCAGGACCAGCTCATTTCATCCCTGTATATGGGTCTGAGCCACTCCAAGGGCTAAGCCAGCCGAGCCGAGCCGAGCAAAGCCTGCAATGTATTTCAACTTTACTGGGCTGACCTAAACTCACCCTCGCCCAATAGGAGCCACTAGGTAGACCAGCCTGGACTTCTTTCAGCAAAGTTCATAAAGTTCAAAACACCACTCTCCAGCAATGCAAAACAAGTTTCTATATGCACTGCATCAGACATCGAGACAAGAAGCAGAAGGGGACTAACCATTCTCATGCCAATCAACACGACATCTTGAACAGTGAACCATTTCAAAGGAACTTGTGGGGTATGGAAGCTGTTTTGTTGATATAGCAGCAATCATTGCCCCGATTCCTCGTTCCAGAGCAAACTGAATCTGGTTCTCATGCCCATCTTTGGGCGCAAATGACATGGTCTGAATATCCAATGGCAGTAGATATGCTGAAAAGCTGGCAACACCACAACCGACATCAAGAACCTGAAATACTCCCGCAGAACGGAGATCACCAGTCTCATTGGTGATCATATTTCCTAACCTACATTTATAATTAAGTCAGCATATCAATTCTCAGTAAGAATTGCCCAAATAAGCTGGAATCATCAAGAAATCAGTAAATCATGGATAAAAATTTTGACAGATGCAATTGAATATAGATACATTGGAATGCACACATGAAGCTAGTCCATGATCTGCGGCAAGGAAAGCAGAAACTACCTATCCCCATAAACCTAAAACCTCAAGAACAAACTTGTACCTAATCAATTATTTTCGACACTTCCAAGATCATAATATGAAAGTGTGATTCCAACGATACTCATGAAGAATAGCTGCTCCAGCCAACAGCACAGTAGCCAGCAAAGACAGCAATTCTGCTCTGATGTGATCAGCATACAGAAATCAAGTATACATACCTCTGAATGTATTCTGCAGCTCCATGCTTAAAATGAGTACCACCACCAGGGAACCACCATAATTGGTCCTTCTCATGCACCCAATTTTGACCTCCTTTCACTTCAGCAAGGTGAGTATGATTGACATTACTCCGCCAAACATAATCTCTGCTAGTTGGCCACCATATTGGTATCCTATAATCCTTCGGGGGTGGTACCAAACAGAATAAACGCTTTTCCGGAGGGGGGCAGTGCCTCTCCAGTTCCTCTTTCCTCGAAAAATCTAAAGTTGGAAGCAATTCTTTCACGTAGGAAGGATTGTGGCAAGGAGTATACTCGTTGTATTTTATTGGGCATACATTCATTCCCGATCCGGGGATTAGCAATGGTGTTCTCCTGTATGTTAGAGCAACTTTGTTTGTAAACTTTGAAGGACCTGTAATACAGAAGAATCAGTTGCACAATGTCCAGACAAATGAAGCAGACCAAAGATCATGTAATTGTAGACATTGTCATTAGTTCTCTTGGCATCACCAACAAAATCTTTAAGAGACCTCTAAAATGTAAACTGGTATGCCCTTAAACATTAAAACCGTCATGTGCAAAATCACTGACAAGGTACACTACCTTTAGGTCTAAAGATGTCGTGCTGCTACAGAACTAAGCAGATTCAGCATTGCTGCTACCATGGATGGTCAATTACATGCCAGGTTTTTACAGCTGTGTTTGCCCACCAAAAAACAAAAACAAAAAAAAGGAAAAGGAAAAGCACCCTTCGATCTCACCCAAGCCAAAGAAACACTTCATTATCTACCACACGCTCAATTGACTAGCTCAAGCATGTTTTTGTCAGTTGTCCACTTTCCACATGTTATAACATCACTTTTGGGTGATTTTGCCAGCTTCTATTATTGTGCACTAATGAAAAATACCTCTCTATGTTGTTCTCTGTTTCCTTTCTATGGAGAAGGTGGTTAATGGTTTCTGCTTCAAAGTCCACCGTAACTAGCCTCTCCATAAATTCAGGGATAAGTTCACACCTACCCCTACTCCCCAGGGCAGGCCGGATCCTAGGAGTGCGGATTTTGATTTGGATAGGGAAGTATTGTTATCAAACTTGGCAAAGGGGAGAAAACTTCTCACATACTTATTTGATGTTGAAAAGAGGATTTGCTAGTTAGAATGTAAATTGCAGTTCTAATCCAATAAGGGATTTGTTATATTTTCCCAAGTACATAAAGAACACTCCTTTCACAAATAAAGATTAGGTCATTTCTATATAGAAGTTCCTAAAAGAGAGTACATATATGTGTAGTCCTCGACACAAATTGCCACTGAAATTTATCAATAATTCAATTTTACCACTGTGTTAACTTTCTCTCCAAAGGCGCATTAAGTGAGTTTGAGTGAAAAAGATGTCAGTATGCGCCGCTTGACACCAGTTGCAATAAATCTCTCCAAAGGAACCCACAGTGGCATTTTTTCACTCATAAACTCAATTAGTGGACAGTTAGGAATATTCAACACAGTGGCCAAATTGATTATTGATAAAGCATGATGGCAGTTTACGTTGAGGACTCCGTACATGTGACATATCTATGCTAATATATCCTAACTCATTCCCCAGCTTGCCTGATCAGTGTCAATGCAGTTTGGAATTGGCAGTCACAAGCTGATACAGCTTGGGGAACTGTCATTTCCTTGTATTTCATTCCAAAACCAAAGTATTGAGGGCGTATATGGGAACTGATAAGCAAGAGATTCCAAAATTTCATATGGAAAAAATCCAGCTTCCTCCATGCCAAATTAGAATGCTCACAGCTATCTTGCCTAATTGACTCATGAAATTCAGGTCTCATGATGCTTTAAGCACCATATATCAGCTAAATAACGCAGGCAGGGCCTAACAGTAGAGCCTTATTTCTTGACCTAAACATAAAATAGCAAATGCTGCCTGAAAGTTATACTGATCTCAATCCTGCAGGCACTCAATGTCATCCACTTATTTAGTTCCAAGTCCCAACCAAAAGGCTCCCAGAGAAATAAGAGCAAATTTGAAGATTTTCATCAGAGCTAGAGAACCCTAAACCAATTGAAAGCAATGCCTGTCCAGTACTACGATTTTGACTTTCACAAAGATGCCGTAATGTAGACATTACTCTTGTCCTGACAGTCAGATTCTAGATTCTTCTTCTCCAATCATCAACGATAATGACACCTCTACAGAATTTTTCAGAAAATTCCCTTAAAAGAAAGGGATAATCTTAGTGACAATGAACTTAGAATAGAAACCACTGATACTACTCCCACTGCAGACAAATGCAACTTCAGCCAGAAAGGGAAGGGGTTCCAGCCTGGGTCCAATTAATGAAGTTCAGGATATGGCAAGAGAGCAGGTCTATGTTACTCAGACTCGAGTATGGGTGTCCAATCCGGATACCCTTGTCGGAGTGTCGAGGGTTCGACACCATTATGGTAGGATAATACGCAGAGTTGGAGTAACATAGGAGCAGGTAATCCAGGGAACATTCCCATTACTCAAAGAAGATCAAGGGAGCTACTCCAGAGGATTATGAATGGCAGGGGGAGGCAGAAAAGCTTGCTGATCACACTAGCTCTGGGAGAGCTAATCATTTAACTTCACCTGATTGGTATGATTTCTTTTTATTAATCAAATGTCTATATATAAATGACCTAATAGCCAGCATGAAGAAATGAGAACCACCCCCCCCCCCCACACAAACAAAAAAAACACCATCACCACCAAATAATTCAAATCCCTCCTACATTTTTCCCTCTCTATTCCAATCTAGTACTGTTCCATGGCTGAGCTCTTAGCTTAACCTCGGAATTGATTCTTTTAGGCTTCCAATTCCTCTTCTTAGTGAAGCCATGAGTTAAAATTTCTCCAGAATCCTCAACCTTTGATAAAACTGGCACTAGATTTGCTCATCTAGGGTATCACATTTGAAGTAGAAAAGGAGAAAACCCCCCACCCGCGAGGCAGCAACAAGATTCATTGATCCACCTTACAATCAGAAAAACATAAAGTACCCTGAATCCATCTTGTCGTCAACACCCCAAACAAAAGAAAGGGGAAAACAAAGAAAAAAAAGAAGGCATGAAATTTGAACATGCATGCAGCAGATTTGATGATTTATGAAGCTGACAGTCCTTAACCTCATGAAATTCAGATGTTTCTACCAACTTTTGAAAGGAAAACAACATGCCCACAATCATAGTTTCTGTTATTCAATGTAAACAAGTTTGAAAGGACAAAACGAAATGGAATTTAAGTAGAAATTGACAGAAAATTAGCTGGGAAAAGAACAAGGAAGACTTACCAAGAGTAGTATTAAGAGAGACGGAAGAAGAACTGGGGACATTTAAGAGAGGGGCATTGTTGGCAAAGAGAGTTCCGGCATAGAAGGAGGCGGCAATAAGCATCAAGCCCACCATTATCGTCTGCCCCATTTTCGTATCTACCTTTGCCCATGACAATAACCCATTCATGCTCATACCCATCTCTCTCTCTCTCTCTCTCTCGCTCGTACGCACACAGAGAGGTATGGATGAGTCGATCAGAAGCAGCCGGATTCCGACGGGGAGATCTGCCGCTGTCAGTGTTGGCAGATTGAGATTGAGACTGGCTTTGATAAAGACTTCAATGCCTCACTCAAAATCAATCTAATGTAAATACTCCATTTCAAGAATACTATTCTATTTAAAAAATTTTAATCATTAATCTATTATAAACTATAGTGATCGACAACACAAAATCAAAATCAATACAATTAGAAAACCATCTTAAGAAATATTCTTATTAAAAAATAAGTTTATCATTTTTGTTAAAATAAAATAATAAAAATTATTGGTCAAAGTCAGTTAAACAAAATATTTTTCTGGAATAGATGTAGTCTTAAAAATTATTATTATTAATTTAGAAGTTAGAATTTACCATATCATCGGTGACGGCAATAAAAAGAATATCCAGTTGAATATAAAAACTAAGATGTTGAAAGCTCATAAAACAAACTATGCACAATTAACATAATAGGAATATTTGTTGAACTCAAAAAACAATAAATAACTTATTGAGGCCTTGCTCTTTCCGTTGATAAATCCTAATTTATCAATTTCAACCCACTTCATGAACTTTAATAAAAAAAAGTATCAACTTTAACCAATTTCAACTAACTTTAACCCACTTTAACCCGCTATTTTAACCAACTTCTACCCATCATATAAAAAATATACCAATTTTAATTCACTTCAATCAACTTCAATAAAAAAAATACTCACTTCAACCAATTTCACCCATTTTCCAACCCCCATTTCCCAACGAAAAGAACAGGCCTCGAGTGGACTTATAACAATCATTAGTGTCAGGATCGAAGAAGATTAAAATGGATGCAATAGGGTGTCACGAAATAAGATGATTAAGCAAAATAAATAAATCAACACCAAGAACATCAATTCACTACAAGAAAAATACCAAATAAAGACAGAATCAGCGACAGAATATGGTTAATCAGCGATGAAAATTTAGGATCGGCGACGGATTTGGCGACGGAATGCGGCTGTCGGATTTTCGCTCGTCGCTGAGTAGCAAGCGACGGAATTTCAAAAATCTGTCACCTTAAACGATGGATTCGGCGACAGAAATTGCAACATACTTTTTTTGGTGGGGAAAAGTGGATGGGCAGGGGGTGGCGACGGAATTAATAATCCGTCGCCATCAGAGACGGAATCAGCGACGGATTATTGAATCTGTCGCCCCCTGCCCCAAAAAAAAAAAATTTCCTTATCTGTCGTCATTCCGTCGCTGGGTTCCTCTTTTTTTTAAAATAAAATCGCTTGTTTTTTATCAAATCTGTACATACAAATCATTCCCTACAAGAAATTTACAAGATTTTCGCACTCAATCAACATCCAATGGCTTCGAATAGGGCTTCATTCGAAGCGTTCTCAACAATGTGAAACCACACAAAGGTGGAATTCCACATCCAACACAACACATCACATCTAACCTAGGGTTTTCAATTCACAAACCACAAGTTCCAAACAAACTCTGTACATATCACACACTATAAGTTCCAAACAAAGTATGTATATATCACAAACCACAAATCCAAACAAAATAACCAGAAGTTACTAGTAATTGAGAATGAAGTTATATATATGTTTGCAGAAGAGGGTGAAATAAGCGCCAAATGGGAGGGGAGTTAAATAAGCACCAGGGGGAGGGGAGTGAAATTAGCAGAAAAGGGAGGGGAAGCAAGCAACAAGAGATATGATGTACTTCGTGAATAATCAAGTAGAAAAGCCATCAGCTGAAGGAAAACTGCAACCAACTCAATCACCAATGTCTTCCTCTTCCTCTTCGCCTTCCTCTTCCTCTTCCTTTGCCTCACCATCTTCCTCATTATGTTGCGAGTGATGAGTAAATGGTGGCTGGAATCCCGAACCAGGCGCCTGTTGCATTTGAAAGAAAGCTTGGAGGCGCTGATCGATGCTCATCATTTGTTGGCTCAGTTGTTGGTTGCTTTGTGTGAGCAATCTGTTGGATTCCTCCAGTTGCTTACATTTCTCCATAAACCAACCAATAGCTTTCAGCTTGTGACGATAGCTCACCCCCCAAGTTGGTTACTACACCCCTTAAGTCATTGAACTCCTGTTGCGATGACGTAGAACCAGAACCTGCTGACAGGCATTTAAGTAAATTACTATATTAGCGTTGTCACTAAGTAAATTCAATGTATTACCATGATTGTTGGAACTTTAATATGAATACAATACCAGATCTTTGAGTGGGATTGAAGTAACCGGATTTCCTCATGTTGACAGCCTCGTCACCAATGCGTAAATACGACCCTTCTTGTTCTTGAACGTCTTCACCCACAACTCATTTGGGTTGGGAAGTGGCTGGTTTGGATCTTGAGGAGAGTCATCCCCGGTCCCTTAAGAGTTGATAACATTTTGAAAATCACGTTCAAAGTTTCCTACAATACCGCAACATGCGCACGAAGTCATGCATAGTACAATAACTTAAAATAAAGTATACGAGTTCATGAATTGACTACCAATGAAAATTGAGAATAGCTAATTGCTTACATATGTTTGTTGTGATTTCTTGTCAACCCAAGAGGCATCATCTTTGCCTTGGAGTTTGTGAGTTCGACTGAATAATTCAACAATGGTGGACTCTGTCCCAAGTTGTTCCCTCTATGTACGTGCCAGAAAGAACGATGTCAGGCACAACACAAAATACAGTATTGAACTTAAACGAATATATAGCAAACATTAATTCATTTACTAGACGTCACCTATGCTCATGCATAGAGATTGAGCCACAAGTGTGGAGAGATGGGCCACCACTTTCTGGAGTCCCCAGTCGGTTTTTCTGGGCTGCCTCACACATTTTCTTGTAATGTTCATTCGCCCAGTGCTGTTGGAGTCCCATTGAGCATCACCAAGCCAGACAAGCTTCTTGTTACGCTTCCTTGCTTTGCCAAAGAAGTCTCTCAAGCGTGCATTGTCTCGATTTTCAAAATTCCTTCTTATACGGTCCTTATGGACCGGATCCCAAGTAAACCACTTCTGCAATTATGAAAATGAATAACACATCAAATAATTCAATACTAATTTATCACATATTTCTAAAACTGTTAATACGAAGTCACTGTAGTTACCTTAAACTCTCCGAACCACAAATCTCGTACTGGTTTAGGCACTTTGCTCCAAGTAGGCCAAGCTCCGTCAAACTTGCTTTGAAATATGAGCGAAATCCTACTAACAGCACCATCATTGGGGAGAAACCTAATTGAACATTAGATGATAAAATTCATTACTTGTTATGCAAAATTCATGTACTACTTCATAACATATAACAAATGAAGACTTACCCGTTACCATCTGGTTCAATCCAAGTCTTTGCTTGAGTACTCCCATGACTAGATTGTGCTTCACTTTCACCACTTCCAATGTTCTCTTGGGACTGGTTTGTGTTTGGGTGAGTGGGTTGTGGGGTGGGTTGGGGAGTGGAGTGCACAGTGTGAACAACATGGGGGTTTGGAGGAATGTTGTAGGCAAATTGGCCGTACATGGTGCTTTGGTTGGGAATGTATGAGTTCTGATGATGGAAAGCCCCAAATGGGGGAGGCAGGGGTCCAAAAATACCTAGTATGTAAGCAGTCATTGTCGCTCTTGGCTGAACTGGTGTATGAGGTACCTGGGGGGAAGATGGATTGCGGTTGGATCAACGGCAGAGCTTCGATGCCCTCGTCCTCTACCTTGAGGGGAGGACTTCACTTGACGAGAACTTGAATCCATACCTGAAATAGGTGACAACAACGCCAAGTGCAACTATATAATGATTGTACATGTAAACCGTTTTCGTCATACATCATAATAGGTACGTAGGTGACACATATTTTGCAAAGCTCATTCATACAATACAAGTAAAGTCACAAACAATTGTTTCACATGCAAATTACTCATACACATAAGAATTCGTAACCACTCAATCATCTACATCCTCATCGTCATCAATGTCATCGTCATCAATGTCATCGTCATCATCATCAGACAAATGCAGATTTTCTTCAGCTTCATCTGTTTCATCACCGTCATCCCGCTCCCCCTCTTCATCATCCTTACCATTCTCTACCTCATCTATCTCGTCATTACCCTGAATGAATGAAAACCTTATTTCATCATTAACCTCTTCCGGTGGTGCACTTTCATCCACTAATGAAGCAGGGATGGCATCATTCGTAGGTTCGACGATAGTCGCCATGTCCGTTCGTTGGTACGCAGTAGGTAGAGTGTACTACTGATCCACTCTCGCCCTTGGTTTGGTTGGTATGACAACAAGCCAATTGGCCCTATCTCTTGAGCGATCTTCATGTGGCATGAAGTATACTTGTGATGCGGTATTTGGGAAGATAAATGGGTCGTACTTTCGGCACCTTCTTGTACGGTGGACCTCAATAAGGTTGCTTAGTTTATGAGATCGTGTCCCACGATTCAATGTGGGGTTGAACCACTGACAACTGAATAGCACACATCATTTAAGTGGTTCACCTAGGTACTCAATTTGGACAATGTCCTCTAGTACACCATAATAATCATTCTCAATATCGCCTTCCCCGGTGCCACAAACACCAACACCACAATTATATATTCTTTTCCCGACGCTTTGAACTTTTGTGTGGAATTTGAATCCATTTACTCTATATGCCGTCCACGTCGACACACACCGTTTTGGCTTCACA
>JACYFF010003369.1:78376638-78431536 GCA_017589665.1 Selenicereus undatus
TTGTTAGTTGCAAGGAGTGATAGAAAGAGAGATGTGAGGATTTGGAAGGATGATGATGAAAATCATTGATAGGGTTTTGCATTTGAGGAAAGGATGGATGATTGTTGTCCCAATTGCTAGGTATAAAGATCCCACCTTTTTCTTTTTCTTTTTTTTTCTCAGACCATGAATCACCCTTTGCTTCCTTATTCAATGTACACATAACAATGGAGCTGCCGCAGAGGATGTGAAACTACTGGATATTATGAATGAGAGCTTTCACATTGTGGGGCTTCTTCTGGGAGGGGTGAGCTTGCTTCTTGTGCTTGCTATACATGGGCTTTTGGTTTTGTGTTTATTGAGTCTGGGGGTTGATTGATGGTATTGGGTATGGCACTTTGGTAACCTGTTTGTTTTTTTTTCAACTTGATTCATGAAAATGGCTTGGATTTTTTATGGGTATGAAACTTTGGATTAGGTATGCTTCATGCTTGGTTTTTTTTTATTGGCTTTTGTTGGTTTAATGGTGTTGATACGATGAACAAACTGGGCATGCCCATGAGGAATAGAGAGAGAATGCAAGATTCAAGCTTGGCCCCAGTTTCTTTGCCCCTGTTTCTTCGTTTCATTTCTCTGCGGGAATGGAAAATCAATGTCAAATTTTCCCAAAGTGTTGCGTTCTCCTTTGCTTGCACATTAGTGATCTTATTGCTATGTAGAGATTAGGGTCTTGGTGCCCACTTGCTTAAAAACTGCTTGGTGTCACAGTGGACTTATTGCTGTGTACATATTGGGGTCTTGGTGCCCACTTGCTTGAAAACTGCTTGGCGTCATTGACATGATGCAGATTAAAAATGTTTACTTGCCCGTAGTTAGGCACGATTAGCGTTTTTTTTTTTTTTTGAGACTCGCTAGGTTTGTGCCCACAAAAATGCCCACAATTTTTGAGAAAAGCTTTGTTCAATCGGATGCCTTCCCTTATGAGATTTTGCTTGACTTCCTTTAGCTGAATGTAGTGGCTCGATTTTTTTATAAGAGACCCCCTTTTTTTTGTTGCGCTTGTATTGTTGTCTGTGCAGGTTGATGAGTCATTTGAAGAACCACTTGCGACACGGTTCGCTGCTTGGCCAAGGGCCTTGAACGGAACTAATACGCATGAAAGTGGTATGAAGATTTGAGGAACCACTTGCGACACGGTTCGCTGCTTGGCCACGGGCCTTGAACGGAACTGATACTCATGAAAGTGGTATGAAGATTTGAAGAACCACTTGCGACACGATTCGCTGCTTGGCCACGGGCCTTGAACGGAACTGATACGCACAAAAGTGGTATGAAGATTTGAAGAACCACTTGCGACACAGTTCGCTGCTTGGCCAAGGGCCTTGAACGGAACTGATACGCATAAAAGTGGTATGAAGACTTGAAGAACCACTTGCGACACGGTTCGCTGCTTGGCCACGGGCCTCGAACGGAACTGATACGCACAAAAGTGATGTGGGCAGCGAGGAGCAGCTAGCGCAGGCGTTAACCAACATTTTGATTGATTTTGCTCTACACTTCTCCCTTCTTTAGCATTTATCTTGTCTAGATGCTGCTTTGCTTACTGATTTCTTTCCTGAAAAAGAATTTAACTTTGTGTTTTCTTCAATTTTCAGGTGATTCATAATGGTGCAAGCCGCTAGGAGAAGCTTGGCGGTAGAAAGGTGATATCTTTGATCTCTTCTCTTTCATGCCCTCCCTTTTTTTATGATGTGTTTGACTGCACTCGATGATTTGCTGAGGCTGCCTACGTACTTATGAGAACATTACAATTCCCAATAAGATCAAGCTGTTGAGTAGTTCAACTAAACATCCTTTTTTCATTTGTTTTGCCGTTCACAGTTTATACTCTTGCGGGCCAGGAGTATTACAAATGAATTTAACTTGAAAGAACAAGCAGTTTAGGCTCTTACTTAGGAGTTTTCCTTCTTTTTTTTGAATGCGTGAACTGTTTAGCCTCCTGTTCGGGAGTCTATGTGTGAACAGTTTAGGCTCCTGTTCGGGAGTCTTCTTTTTTGAATGTGCGAACAGTTTAGCCTCTTGTTTCGGAGTCTTCTTTTTTGAATGTACGAACAGTTTAGCCTCTTGTTTCGGAGTCTTCTTTTTTTGAATGTGTGAACAGTTTAGCCTCTTGTTCAGGAGTCTTCTTTTTTGAATGTGCGAACAGTTTAGCCTCTTGTTTCGGAGTCTTCTTTTTTTGAATGTGCGAACAGTTTAGCCTCTTGTTCGGGAGTCTTCTTTTTTGAATGTGCGAACAGTTTAGCCTCTTGTTCGGGAGTCTTCTTTTTTTTGAATGTGCGAACAGTTTAGCCTCTTGTTCGGGAGTCTTCTTTTTGAATGCATCTGAACTTTGGGTGCTTTCTTTTTGTGGTGAACAGTTTAAGCTCTTGCCCAGGACCTGATCCAGCATTTCTTCAAGGGAAGTCGCCAGCATCCTTGCTTGCGTCACAGCTGGAAGAAGCTTGCTCCTTAGTTCTTTCTTTTGAACTGGCCTGAGCCCCATGGCCAGTGAGAATTATGACGCGCCTCTTTACTTTCAGCGAGTCATCTACCTTCACATCCAAAGTGGAAACACGCTTCATGCGTGAAGGAATTGAACTTTGGACTTCATTTGTCTTGCCAATGCGGCTGAAAACTGAATCCTTCTTTTGGGAAGGCGGTGAGTTTGACGGCATTTTGCCTATCTTGATTCTGGCGAAGACCGAGGATTTATGTTGCTCATGCGTTTTCAACCTTTGAAAGACAGATGGCTTCAAGATTTTACCATTTCCAATCCTTCTAAACACATAAGGGCGTTGAAGTGACGTTGACGGTTGCAACCTGTCGAACACCGTCATGTTGGGGTTGGTCTTGGCATTTTTACCCTCATTATCATCAACCTCTTCAGCTGTGATATATTGCGTGAGGGCTTGCTTGTCCTTACGTCACCCCGAAATCCTCACAGGTTGAGGCGGTCCGTAGCTAAGGCCAACTTTAGGTGTTGCAGAGTTGCCCCCTTGAATTTGTACGACCCTTTGCGTGCCGTCAAATCCGTAGGGCTTAGCTTCGATCTTATGACCCAAAGACGTTGGCTGGCTGAAGTCATGGCTGGACCTCTTTATTAACTTGTGCACATTAAGATTACACCCATAATTGATGCGCATCTTTGACAGCTCACCGTCTTCTTGGAGCGAGCCTTTAGAAGTGGCAACAAAACCCGGGAGAGAAACCTTGGTCAATTTGTTTGAGTTCGCCCTATGAACTGGAAGCACACCTTTTTCTTTAAGAACGCGATAGCTTGTTTCATTGAACTTGCGTCCAACCTTAGTTGCACTTTTAGGATTTGTACATTTGAAGACTGGCGCCACTGAATTTACCGCGGCATTTGCTTGCTTGACGGACGAGGCTGGAATTGTCATCTCATGCTTTTCTTTCCGTTGTTGTGGTTGGATGCTGCCATCACCACTTTCTTCATGAGGGACATTCTGCTCTTCATTTATCTCGTCATCGTCAATTTCAAAACATGAGGTTGTGTAGACAACCAAACTATCAAAGAAGCTCTTTATGAAACATTCTCCTGAGCCCTCTAGTATTTCAGCATGATCCATTTCAGAATCTGACTCACTAGCCTCTTGCACTGTGACGTGGCCAACTTCTGCTGTTTCATCCAAATCTAAAATGATTCTTCCTTCCTCAGCCAGTCGCATGATGCGTTCCTTGAGTGTAACGCACTTTTCAAGAGGATGACTAACGATTCGATGGTATCAACAGTACTTAGGGTCGGCGGTCCTCCCAACTTCTTCTGTGCGCTTTGGCTCGGGCAATTTGATGACACCCTTTTCGAGTAAGTCATCTAGCATGCCTGACAAATCTGAGTCAGGAAATGGATACTTCTTTTCTTGAAGTTCTTTTCTTGCCCCCTAGTTTTGGCTTTTCCAGAATGCGAATTGGCTGACTTGTAGAGGTGGACATTGCTTCTTTGGTCATGCCCTTAGAAAAGTTAACATTCTTGTCGAACTCAACTTTGTCCCTTTTTGATTCAGTAGAATAGAAGGAGTTGGTGCGACGACTAGCTATCGTCACCTCCATGTCATGTGCCTTAGTCGCCAATTCTTGAAAAGTCCTAGGTTTGCTCATTTGTAGGATGTACAACAAGTCCCAGTGCATGCCTTGGGTGCACATTTCGACGGCATATGCTTCAGAGAGCGGATCCTTGCACTCAAGGCTAAGTGCGCGCCAGCGGTTGATGTAGTCAAGAACTGGCTCGTCCTTCCACTGTTTTGTGTTTGTCAACTCAGTCATGCTAACAACACGCTGAGTGCTGTAGAACCTGTTGAGGAACTCTTGCTCCATTTGTTCCCGGCTATCAATGGATTCAGGTTCTAAGTCGGTATACCAGTCAAAGGCAATGCCTTTCAATGTCCTGACGAACTGTTTTACCATAAGGTCGTCGTCAGTGCCAGCATTGTTGCACGTCTCAATGAAGTGTGCGACATGCTGTTTTGAATTGCCTTTCCCATCGAATTGTTGGAACTTGGGGGGTTGGTAGCCATAGGGCATGCGAAGAGCATCCACCCTCTTAGTGTAAGGTTTGGTGTATAAGTGAGTTCTGTGCGAACCTTCACCTAGCTGCAGCTTAACAGCATTTGCTATCAAGTCTTGGATTTGCTCAATGGTCATTGATCCAGATGACTTGACATGTTTAGGGGTTCCGCCTTTCTTTGACTGCTTCTCGCTGTCAGAGGCTTCAATGTGGATTGACCTTTTTTCTGAGTCCTCACTTTCTGAGTCCTTTATGGAAGATTGAGCTGGCCGTTTTTCTAACTTCTTGGTCAGCTTAGCAATCTTTTCCTCTTGAAGCTTAATGCGCGCTTCCTTTTCTTCGTTGTCCCTGGTGAGTTTTTCTAGGACGACTTTCATGTTAGCCATCTCCTCTTCCAGAGTGGTTGCGCCTGTCATCATTGCTGGCATAACAACAGTTTTGGTGGACTCAACTTCAATCTCCGACATGCGCGCCGCCTTCGGTGAGGGCGAAGAACAGTTACTGCTGTAGTAATCTTCGACCTCGCAGACTGGAGATTGAAGCTGAACGTTTTGAATTTCGCCCATCCAAGAGGACGCCTTTTGCTGCGTTTTCAAGTCTTGGAGTTTGGGTGAGGGCAGCGCAGTTTGCCCAGGAGCAGTTGGCGCAGCAGCTTTCGCCATACTTCTGGTGTTCATTGTGCGCGCGCACTTGCTAGAAGTGACGCTCGCTCCACATGATGTGCGCGAAAGAGATCTTGTGCTCTTCTTCTTCGAAGCTTGCGCGGCAACGTTCTTTGTAACCATGTCTTCGTTGAAGATGATGTTCTTGTGACTTGAAAGTCTTGATTTTTTAAGAGAAAGAGATGAGAGGTAGAGATGTCCCACCGAGCGTGCCAAATTTGTAATCACAAATTACAAAGATTGAATTTTTATAGATTCAATTGGGTTACAATCTCTATGGATACAAACTCCTCTGATTTTTTCTCTCAAGGATGGATTTTCCAACCCTTGAAACAAAGGGGGTGGGGACCTATTTATAAGAAAACCCCTCCTCCCAAGTCAAGACTGGCCTTGACTTGGGTTATGGGCCTTGACCTAAATTTTGGGCCTTTCAATCAGGCCTTACCCTAGGCTACCCGACTTTCATTTGTTTGACTTTGACTTTTAAGTTTTCCGGGCTTGAACCGAGCATTGACTTGGAAGTCGCCTCGAGCTTTAACCGGACGTTGACTTGAGAGTCGTTTTTGATGTTTTGACTTGTGAGCCGATGTTGACTTTGACTTTTGACTTTCACTTTGACTTTTGACCGCGCCATCACTTGAACGTCATTCGGCTTTTTAGGTCGTGGCTTGACTTGGTAGTCGTCCTAAGTCTCGGTTTATGCTTTGACTCGAATTTTAACTGGACCCGGACTTGGTAGTCAGCTGGGCTTCATTTTGGGCTTGATCTGCAAATCTTTGGGCTTGATTAAATTAATTAAAAGGGTTGGCCCAATTCACTAATTTAATTTAATTTTGGTACGGCGCGAACAAATTTGAGTGCCTACAGGAAGCTTCACATAATCTTAACTCCAACATTAATCAATAAACCAAGGTTAGAGACATGTAAGTAAACTAAAAATTCATTTATAAATTAAATAGACATCTCATATTTCTCTATTTAAGAAATATTTTAATAAATTTCTCTAATAACAGCAATAAAATTAAAAATATATACAGATAAAACATAAAGAATTTGAGATCACAAATGAAAGAATTCTCATAGTTGAAAATGTTAATATCCTTAAAGAATTTGAGTCGTGAGGAGATTTTTTTGGGAAACTAAAAAAGACAGAAAGATGCCCAAAGGTGTTTTTTTTTTTTTTTAAGAGTTGGGAAATAGGTTAGGTCAGGTTGGGTTGAGTTCGTATAAGTCCGTCAAACTTCAACGGGTTACAAATTCCCCGGTTTGAACTTAACCTATTTATTGAAGGGGTCAGAAAATCCTAACTAATACTCATTTTAATTTTTAAACAGGTTGACTTAATTTTAGCTCTTTTAACCCATTAAAGATAATCTAGTTGGGTTCACATCCCATAATTACCCATTTAATATTTCAACTGATACATAATTATGTAACATTAAAAATTAAGTTTACATACCATATCAAGCAATTACTGTCTAAAATTCCTCTTATTCATCATAAATAATCATTTATATTTATATATTCATTTTAAATTTTGTACTCTTTGGTAGTGTTTGGTTGGGGGGGGGGGGAATGATTTTCCGAGAAAATAATTTTTCAATTTTCCGTTGTTTGGCACAATGAAGGTTGGAAAACTATTTTTCGAGGAAAATTATTTCCACCCAATGGAGGAAAATAATTTTCTTTTTCAGAAGATAGGAAGTTGATTTTCCTCCTTCAACTTTTTGATAATGTGATCAACTGAATTTATGTGAAAAATTCGATTTTAACAGTTTGGATCGAAACTTGACTATCCGATGAAAAATATTAAAATAAACTCAAATCTAAAATTTCACCTCAAATTTCTTTCATTTGGTCAATATTTATCTCCACTACGACAACTTAATCGATATTTTTTGCTACTAAAACAATTCAGTTGACTCGTCAGTAAATAATTTCAATGGTTTGGATCGAAACTTGATCATCAAATAGAAAATATTAAAACATGCTCAAATTCAGATTTTGAGCTTGATAATCTTTCATTTACTCAACATTTTTTTCCACAAAGACAACTCAGTTAGTATTTTTCGCCCCTTAAACAATGCATTTCACCATTAGAATAATTTCAATAATTTGGATCGAAACTTGATCATTGAGTAAGAAAGAGCAAAATAGGCTAAAATTCAAATTTTGAGTATGACATTCTTTCATTTGGTCAACATTTTTCTCCACTATTCAATCGATATTTTTCACTACTTAAACAATTCAGTTGATGTTTTTCGTAACTAAAATAATTTCAACGGTGTAGATCGAAACTTCATTATCCGAGAGGAAGCATTGAAAAAAACTCAAATGTGAGTTTTAAGCTCGAAATTCCTTCATTTGTCAACATTTATATCAACTACGACCATTCTATTTAAATAATTCAGTTGATATTTTCATCTTTTTCATGAAAATTATTTGTCTTGTACCAAACAACGAAAAATGTGATATGAAAATCAATTTTTCTTGGAAAAACATCTTCCACAGAAAATGATTTTTCGAGAAAATCATTTTCTTTCCAACTAAACACTACCTTAATGATCACATAGAAGATAAACAGGTAATGATGAGCAGGTAAATGTGTTGATCTATTTATCCCATTTTAACTGAGTGAGTCAAAAATCTAATTAATTAAATAGGTTGAACGTATCAACCTATTTAATTAAATGGGTTGAAAATCTATTCACTTAAGTCACTTGACTTTATATTGATTTCAAATCAATAATTGAGTTGCATCATCTTTGCCAAACTCAATTTTTTTACTTTCACATTAGAATTTTCGTTTTTGTCAATAGTTTCGAAGATTGCAAATTGAAGCCATCATGGGATCCCTTGCAGACCGCACTAATCTTTGTGACAGCGTGACAGGTTTTTTGTTTTGGAACGAGGCTGGTGGGCTTAGCCAAAAAAACTATGGCCTGTATTAGACTCATGCACAGAATTATTCCCAACTGGAGCTTTCTATTATAGCAGATTATTAACCGGACCACGTTTGGTCAGGCTAACTCGACTAGAAGTCTAGAACCCCTGTAAGCTTCTTTTCTATTTTTGATAAATTGAAAGGACATGTTTGCCTAGGGACAAGCATGCAAGTATATACACAGTTCGATTTCAAGTCGGGTTATTGATTTGTAAACAAGTATGTTTCCCTCAATCTAGTTCTTTAACTTCCACCCGACCAATTTGTTTAACCATTTGGGTCGGTTGACGCTTGAATCGATCCAAACTTACTATACCCAATTGTTCAGCCACCTAATAAAAGATGAGTTAGTTAGATTTACTTAAATTTATATTAGTTGTGATCGTATCTGTCGAAATTGCCTATCAATTTCATTGCAATTGTTAGGCTCGTACTACCGTTGTCTCTTAGGGAAGACATTAGTTGGTTTGTCAACTAAATCAATAATGTGAAATCGAGGAGCAATTTCCAGGAAGGTTGTCACCCAAAGGAACATAAGCTGGTATTGATGATTGCACCGAATGTGGTGGGGCCTGCCTAGAAAATAAGGTTAGATTGTTAGCTAGCAGAAGCAGATGGAAATGTACTTAGGTTGGTAACTTCCATTTACTAATTTTGTGTTTTAGGTCCATTTGTCTTTTTGTCTTTCTTTTTTGATGCGACTCATTGTTGTCCTCTTCTTCTTCTTCTTCATTTATGCTTCTTAGCCATATTTCTCCAACTCTAAAATTCATATCTGAATTCATACCTTGAATCCATCTCAACACTAACACCAAATGTCGGGCATGGTTCAAATCAGAAATGAGAGTATGACCTGAACATGAAAACCCCGATTAAAATTTCCCCATTTAGAATACGAATGGGTGGTAGAAGTGAATTCTAAATGAGCATTGATATGAGTGCTACTCTCGAAAATGGAAGAACCAAGTTTGATACCAAGGAGTGATATATGTTCAGTTTTTATTGCGAATGTACGAAACCTATGAACGAGCTATTTGAAAGAACCTTTGTAAACACTAAATGATTCTTATCATTTTTTTTTTCCGATCATTAACTGGGGAAAAACCAAAGAGTGCAAATACCGTAGGCAAATACAAATCACTTCTGAACATAAGCTAAAGACATCTCCTAATGCAGCAAACAAACAAAAAGACCGTTAATATCTAGCCAAAACAGCAAACAAATGGTTCTTGGTTCTCAGTTAGCTACAAGTAACATATTGTGACCCCTAAAAGCATCATCTTGCTATCTTTTTTCCTAATTCTTTTTCTCAAATTTCTTGTAATTCTCCTAATAGCATGAGTTTTGTCACTAATCACTAAAATACTAAGTTCTGCTCCCAACTGTAAAGCTTCTTGAGCAATCTCTGTTGGGGTCGGTGAGTCCAAACTTGGTTTGTTTTGCAAGTAAGCTTGAGCATTAGTATCTGACACACTTCAATCACCTTCCTCTGTAACTCTTTCTTCCTACCTTTCTTCTCAAAAACTTGGGTGTCCATCTCAATAGCAGTGAGATCATTAATTGGTATGAGACACAATCTCAGTACATGGGCGACATATCTTTTGAGGCGTGAATTTTCCAACATAGATTGAATGGCACCCTGCATTTCTCATGGGCTTAGAAATTGCTTTGCTAGTTGCTACTGCTATCTTAGCAAGTTGGAAAATATGTACCTTTCAAACTGGTTGTCTATTTACAAAATATGACGCCCATCTCTTGAAAGAAATTATTAACAATATATTGAACAAGTAAACCCTCCACAATTATAATTACAGGATGATATTTTTTTAAAATAAAATCTTTAGATCTCTGTTTTTAGCTTCCCATTATATTAGAGAAGGTCAAGATTAGATCAAAGGAGTAAGCTTACTTCATGACTTAAGGACCATGGGAAGTTTAAAATAAAATTATTAAGTTTTTCCCTTTGCTTTATAAAAAAATGATAAGAAGTAGATAAATACACATGCTTAGAAGCAATCATCATAAATAAAAATATCCTATACATTAATTGAGATTTTCTTCAAGAGAAAGAAAGCTAAAATATTTGGGGTTTTTTTTTTCCAATGCAAATAAAATGTAAAGATAGATATGACACAAAAGTTTGTAATGTTATTTTTAAAAAAATTATTAATTAAACTAATTTTTTTTTATCAAGAAAACTGAGGAGATTATATTAACTGGGCATTGAAAAAATCATACAAATCTTCCGATGCTCTAACATTAATGCTATCCGGAATATCCTCATCCCAAATCCTACTCGACGATTAAAACAGCTCCCAATGAGCAAGGTCATGAGCAACCCTGTTTCCTCCCTTTTTAAGAGCAGTAGCAGCGCAAGGCACGAGTGTGGCCAGGGGGCCCCGCGTGTTCCTTGCATGTCAGTGTATTGCCTGGCAACCAGGAGGAAACGCGTGGGGAACCCGTGCTGCCTTGCACAGGCATTCCTCCCCCCATTCCTCCCTTTTTTGTCCTTTTGTTATTTTTTAAATATATTTTTTTGTGTTTTTCTTTTTTTTTGGAGGAAGTATATGGTTTTTAAACAATTTAAAAAATAGGTTGTATGTTATGAGGTGGGTCCATGATAAATATTTTTATTGGATGATTAAAATTGAGTTCCATAGGTTGGAGAAGTGATGGAATGCAAGTTCCAAAATTGTGAAACTTTTGCTGACGTGGCATACCAGAGTTCCAAAAACTGAAACTCTGGCTGGGAATGCTCTAACAAAAGACCACGCAAAGAAATCACAAAAAGAAACTAGTCGAAGAATTTCTTGAACGAAAAAGCCTAACACATTATTTGGTACTTGCTTGTTCCTAAGCTTCTAGATTAAGGAGAGGCAGTCACCTTCAATCACTAGATTTGTTAGGCCTGCTGCAATGGCCTTTTTGAGGCCAAAGGTGCATGCTTGTGCCTCCGCCACTTCCCTTCCTATGAACCCCATGCCTTGTTGCACGCCAGCCATGACCACATCACTGTTGGAGTTGCGGATCACAAAGCCCCATCCCCACCCCAGTTCTCCCACACAGCCACCGTTAAGATTAAGCTTGAACGTCCCCGAAGCCGGTGGCATCCACAATGAAGGGCTGGATCACCTCTTATTTGTTCGTCTCCAGTGATGCACGATAGTTACGGACAAAAGAAGTGGCCCGTTTGCTCAACACTTCAAGATTCTTATCTGGGGTTTTAAAAATGAACCAGTTGTGGCCATTCCAAATCTCCCACAAAACCGCTACAAATTCTCCAACTTCCTCACCCGACAGGATGTTCTTGGTCGCTATGAAACAATCCAATGGGCATTGAAATTTTGAGCTCCATAACTCCAGTGGAAACTCACTGCCTTCCCATATACCCTCAGCTAAGGGGCATTCGAAAAGGACATGCATGTCAGTCTCCTCGGGATGCCCACATATAGTGCACTTCATATTGAAACCTGGGATTCTCGTAGCTATACTCCCACATCAAGGAAGGATGCCCTTGCATAATCGCCAAACAAAAAGCTTGATCCGTGGGGGGACTTCTAGGTCCCAGATGGACTACCACAGCCGTGTACTTTGCATAGATGATTCGTCCCCACTGCTGCTTCGTTCCTTCACTATCAAGTGGTAAGTCGATCTTACAGAGAATAACCCATTAGCCGTGTAATGCCAAATCAATTTGCCTTGAGGCCACTGCTCGCATATGGGGAGGCTAAGCATTAACTCCGCATCATAAGGTATAAAAACATCCCGAATGAGCGCCTCATGCCACGAAGCATTATCATAGTCTATCAGTTCACTAACCTTAGTGACTTGGGAATTATCTTATTTTGCCGTTATTACTGCAAAGGACCTGGGTCTTGGAAGCCATCTAGACCCTCACATATCTATTGAGCTGCCATTGCCAATTAGCCAGCGGGTACCGACCATTATAACATCCTTCACGCCCCAAATGCTCATCCATGTGTAACTAGGTCGAGGGCCCAAGGTGGCATCGAACATGCATCCATTCAGGTAGTACTTTGCCCCCATAACCTGGCTTACAAGCGAAGAGGGATGAAAGATCAACCACCAAAGTTGTTTGGCTAATAAAGCTCTATTAAAAGCCTCCATATCTCTAAACCCCGTCCCTCCTTCAACCTTTCTTTGACAAAGTTTTGATCTTCCCACCCAATGAAGTTTACGATCTTCCGGTTTGTGTCCCCACCAAAACCGATTTATCGTCACTTGGATGGTGTTGCAGAGATCCTTGACGAAACTAACTGATAATACACAGTTGTCAACTTATTATTAATCAATATATATTACATATTAGGAATCAAAATACACAACATTTTAAGAGATGCATCTTGTGAATTACTTGGCATATACAAACAATTTTTGAAAGCAAAGTTTCAAATCAACTGATCAAAATTTCCGAGGCAAGTTGCACATTTGTCATGTGTAAATGACTACATAATTCAAGATGAGATTTTAGCCAAGTAGTTAAGATTGAGGTCCTGAGTACATTAGGTCACAGATTTGATTCCCCTCCCTCATTGTAATTGTATAGCCTTTGTGGCTAATTTGAACTCAAAAAAAAAAAAAGTGCATAATTTGAGGGGCCAAAATACGTAAGCATGGACATGCCAAGGGGAATTATTTTCTTTTCTTTATTTCTCTCATCATCCGTATATTGCTTGGCCAACAATTTATCCATCCTTTTGTCTCCTCTCGTGTCCTACTCCACCCCTCTTGAAGATGGGGGAAATGGAGGAGATTGAGTTCAGGGTACCATATTCGATATCAAAGAGTCAATATGTCACATTAGCACTAAACTTCCAACAACATATCATATTACATTAAATATAACTAAAATTTTTGTCAATCAAACCAATAAATTAGCACTTTACAATTACAGTGTTAAATAAAATATTCTGCCGAAATCTTGAATATTATATAACTCAAAGCAATTAGCAAAATATTTAAATATAAGTAACAAATTAGAACTTTAAACAAGCATGTATGAATTTTACATCCATTTTAGCAATATTCACCCATACTTATTTTTATTTTTATTTTTATTTTTACTACCCATACACATACCTATTGGAATAAATTTTATAAATTTTAAGTGGGTACATATTTTTTTACCAGTTCTAATTATAAGTGCACCCAAACAGAAATAAGGAGACACTAGGCGAAACCTATTAACCTGCTTCTTGAATTTGTATGCTAAAGAGCCTCTAGCACGCAAATGCGTAGCTGTCCGAGCCCGTCGCCCACTCCTTAGCCCAGGTACTAAAGCATTTTTCAACAAAACAGGCATTGATGTCGAATTAGACACAACTTATACCATGGTCGTTGGTCTATAAACTAGGCCACGTGTCACACTGATACTAGTATAGTACTTTCTGTTGACAACTTCAGAAAATAAGTAGGAGCTCTAGATTCTTCTTCTTTTTAAAAAAATATAGACATGAAATTACCATACAATTTATGAGCTTAAAGCACTTTCATTTGAAAATTTCGTACCCAACTTATAAACTAAAAGAAATAACGAGACACTAGGCGAAACCCATTAACCATGCTTCTTGAATTTGTATGCTGAAGAGCCTCTAGCATGCAAATGCGTAACTACCTGAGCCCGTCGCCCACTGCTTAGCCCATATACTAAGAGCATTTACAATGGTGACTCAAAAGTTTGGATCATAAGTGGGGCCTACACTCTTCAGATCACCCCACAATCCAACCTTTTTACTCTTCTCTACATCCTTTGGATCACCAACTTGGATTATCAAATAAAATAATACATATGGACCCCACCACAAACATATTTATTTGGTTGTAGACTTTTATTTTGTGTATTTGTGTCAATAGTTTTTATGACGATATTTTCTATAAAAATTGAATAATTCATCTGTAATAATGAATTTTTTTTTAATATTTTTTTTTATTTTGGTGTTGATGAGGTTGTAGAGTTGCTTGCACTCAAGGCGTAATTAGGTCGAGGTAGTGGGTAGTAAGGTGGGTGGTAATAATGTGGTTGGTAAGGATGGTTTGGTGGAGTATGATATGGTCGGGGTTGCATTTGGGTATTAGTAGGCACACTTGTGTTATTTCGGTCAACATTTTCTACTTCATCATGTCCATCAAGTAAACTCATAAAAGTATGGGGGTATTCGGATCCATACGGCCACAAATGATACCTACATACATGGAACTTTTTTTTTTTTTGCTTTATAAATTGCATAATTTTCTAACATTTTTATTCATGGATGTTAAAATTAATGAAAGTAACTCATACATCAAATTAAACATTGAACCATATTACTATTAATAACCATAGTTCCTAACATGTTACTAATAAATTTATTAAACATTTAAACATGTAAACATAAATATGAGCTAACATGAATAAATTTACACATTTAAAAGTAAATTTAAATATTTAAATATAAATATGAGCTACCATGTCACTAATGAAATTTAAACATTTAAACATAAATTTATACATTTAAACATGTAAACATAAGTATGAGCTAACATAAATTTAAACATGTAAACATTTAAACATAAAGTTCCTAACATGTCACTAATAAATTTGTTAAACATTTAACCAATTGAATTATTTTTCATATCAATTTTTTAATCTTCCCTAAGATATTAAAATTAATGAAAGTAACTCATACATCACATTAAACATTTAACCATGTTACTATTAATAACCATAGTTCCTAACATGTTACTAATAAATTTATTAAACATTTAAACATAAATTTAAACATTTAAATATTTAAACATAAATATGAGCTAACATAAATAAGTTTAAACATTTAAACATAAATTTAAATATTTAAACATAAACATGATCTAACATGTCACTAATAAAATTTAAACATTTAAATATTTAAACATAAATATGAGCTAACATAAATTTAAACATTCAAATATTTAATCATTTAGACATAAAGTTCCTAACATGTCACTAATAAATTTATTAAATATTTAACCAAGTGAAGTATTTTTCATATCAATCTTTTTAATCTTTCCTATGGTATTAAAATTAATGAAAGTAACTCACACATCATATTAAATATTTAACCATATTACTATTAATAACTATAGTTCCTAACATGTTACAACTAAAGTTTTCATATCAATATTTTTTCATATCAAACATTTAAACATAAATATGAGATAAAATAAATAAACTTTAACATTTAAATATTTAAACATAAATTTAAACATTTAAATATTTAAACATAAATATGAGCTAACATTTAAACATCTAAACATTTAAATATAAATACATTTTTTATATCAATCTTAAATTGATAGCAAATTAATTGATTTAAACATAAATATGAGCTAAAGTTAACCATAAAATAATTTACTTCACAAATAAATGTATAAACTTAAATTGACAACAAATTAATTAAAACATATCATTATCTTTGACATAAATAAAAAATTTACACATGAAAACAAGTAAACATATAAACTTAAATTGACAACAAATAAAAAGATTCAACTAATAAAAATACTTACAAAATTCCAAACGTCTTTCTTCTCTTCTTATCTCTTGCTTTGAACTCAACCTTTTTCACCACTTGAGAAAAATATGAGATATAGAGATTTTTGTTTTTTTGAATGTGAATTTATACAATAAATTTGAGTATTTATACAACTAAAAATTCCAAAAATTAAAAACAAAATACATACTAGCGGTTCACAACAGCTACCTCTTTTCTCAAAAATGCAACGACCAAAAATAGTAAATGCCCAGCTGTTTCCTTTTTTTCCAACCCCTTTTCAGTGCTCATTCCCGAGAAAAAAAAAAAAAAAAAACACAAGCCTGAACTACTCCTAAAACAAGGGCTGGTGGCCAAAAAAACGGAAACTCGTGTACGGTCAAACCGTCGGAAAGGCAAAACTGACAGACGAGTGGACAGACTAGACAATGCTGGGCCTTGCTTGTACCGTGGGCCAAATTTCTTGCCCGTGATCCTCACGTTGCAAGTGCTCTAAAGCATTTCAACAAAACAAGCATTCACATCGAATTGGACAGAACTTATACCTTGGTCATTGGTCTATGAACTAGGCCACGTGTCAAACTCACACTAGTGTAGTAATTTTCGTTGACAACTTCAGAACATAAAGTAGGAGTTCTAGATTCTTCTTCCTTTTAGAAAAATATAGACATGAAATTACCATACAATTTATGAGCTTAAAACACTTCCATTTGAAAATTTCGTACCCAACGTATAAACGAAATTGAATGAATCCCCCCCCCCACCCAAAAAACAATTGTAGAAAAATCTAAATTAAAACACGGTCAGCTCAAGAGCAAAGCCAACGCTTGACTCGTGAGGAGGAAAAGGAGAGAGAGCAGTGAGGCGAGGGAAGAATTGCAGCAATAACCTCACACCTCACGGGGAGCCTCAGAGCACTGAGTTCACTCGTGAGGTTTGTTTTGTTTTTTTAAAATATTTTTTTGTTAGTTTTTTTTAATTCTAAAAATAAAGTTCTGTGTTATGGAGCGGGTTTATAGGTATTATTTCATGGTTAAATGTATGGTTTATAGATATTATTTTATTTGGTGAGACAAAATGGTGAGCCTTTCACTGAAAAAAGTGAGAATGGTGATGTAAAAAGTTGAAGAGAAGATTAATGTGACAGTGATAGGCTCCACCGGTGAGCCAAAAAATTTGACTCACCATTGGATTTGCTCTAATTTGCTTTCTTGTCTTCTTCTCTATCCCAATTCTGTGCTTCTTCATCTTTCTCTCTCCATTTCATCTGTTGCTTCCATCTCTGTGGATCTAAAGTGTTGATGCTTGCCCCGAGTTGCTCACTAGCTTTGCAGCACAACTCCCGAGCCCTGTTTAGCTCGCTCGCACTCTGATTTCGGCTTGTGAGCTTGCCATTGCACAAGCTCTTATTAGGCGGTTGAAAGGGAGGATTGTTTTTAATGAAATTAATTGTATGGTTATTACTATTATAATGATTTTATTTTAATTTTTTCATAGTGAAGAGGGCATTCGCAGCCCATGTCTTGTGGATAATTTGCAGGCCATGGACAAGACACGCGGCCTTCCCACCCAGTGTCATGTGTGGAACAAAACGGGGGACACAACTTGCGGACGTTTCGTCCCGCGGGTTATTTTTTGTGTTTTAATTTTTTTTTGGTTGGAAAATTATATAAATAAATATTTTCATCTCAAATATTTAATTTATTATTTGAAATGAATTTTATTAATTGAGAAATTGAATAAAATGCAAATTTCACAATTATGAAACTTCTACTGATATAACAGATTTAAATTTCAAAAACTAAAACTCAAACTGCGAATGCCAGAAAGAGTGGAGGAGAGAGAGGAAGGGGTGTTTTTAATGACATTAAAGGTTGTTATTACTACATTAATATTTTTTAAATTTTGTCATTATAAATTAATTATTCAATTTTTTACAAAATTTATCAATTATTTTTCATAACTTATTCATATAAATAATAAAAAATAAAAGACTAAAATCAATTAAATATATTTAGTAGTAAAATTTATAAAAATTATTTTATTTAATGAGTTAAAGTTATAAGCCTTGTGAAAAAATTTATGAGCCAAACAGTTAGCTCAGACGTTTAGGTGACCATTACAGACCCGATTAGTGAGAAGGTAATGGATCTAGTCACGGGTCAAATTTTTAACTCATGAACATGCTCTTAAATCTGAACCAGCATCTTCAATATTGGACACTGATGATTTTTCTAATGGATCAATTTAGTTGAGATAAAGATTTTACTAAAATCTATCGGCTGATTGAGACTGACATGCATAGCTCAGAATCCAAAATTCCAATGAATCTCAGTATAATAATCTCATCGCGTTGCATTGGGACCATCGGAGAAGCATAATCCAAACTCACATTTAATTCCACTAAAATAAGCAGTGATAATGCATATAACAGCAACTGATTTTGAGTTTTGGAATGATATTAAAGCAAAGATTTAATTCTTTCTAATTCAGTAGATCAATATGTACGATCATTACCTACCACTCAAGTGACTCAACAACATTGATTCCTCCATAGATCTTCTCTTCAGAAGACCACTTCATTTTTCAACCACCTCTCCATCTGCCTTAGGAGACAGAATGCGACGAAATATCGGCAGATTTCGAGGCTTCAAAAAAACAAACAAACAAAACAAGAAAAGGACAAAAAAAAAAGAAGGTAACCATTCATCGTCATCATTGATGAAGGTCCATCATACGAGCGAAGTCCGCGAAACACACGAACCCATCCCTGTTGTTATCGACTCCTTCTATCATGCGCCGGCAGTCCTCCAACGTGCACCGCTCGTCTCCCAACGCCACGAACACCGCCCGAAGTTCCTCCGCCGTTATCTTCCCGTCGTGATCGGCGTCGAAGAAATCGAACGCCTCCCGGAGGTCGTCCTCGCCGTCGCCCGCGACTTCCAGCACCGATCCTACCGTCTCCAACTCCTCCAGACTGATACATCCGTCGCCGTCGCGGTCGATCTCTCCGATCATCTCCGCCAGCTCCTCGTCGGAAACCTTCCCGCCGATGCGCCGGAGCAGCGACTCGAGCTCGACGCGCGTGATCTTGCCGTCACCGTCGCGATCGATCATCCTGAACGCCTGAACGAAATCGAACTTTATCAGGTCAGCGTCTCCGTCGGAGGAGGACCACTCGTCGGAGCGAGACCGCGGCGGAGGAGCGGGGGCGCGTTTAGATTTAGGGCCGGCGCGTAAGGAGGAGTCAGAGGAGGAGGTATCGAAGGAGGAGGTGGGGCTGAAGCTGGGAGGGTCGGATTTGGAGACGGATCTGGACTTCTTGAGGCCATGGAAGACATGCTTAGGGCTCAAGGACTTGAGCAGCTGCTTCATGGTTGATGGTGGCTGATGGAGTGTGAAGAAAGAGAATGAGAGTGAGGGAGAGTGAGAGAGAGGAAGAGGAGTGATGAGAGAAAGGAGGAGGAAGGTGGGGAGGGTTAAGAAGGGGAAGCGCCATTAGCTTTGGGGTGAGGGACCTTCCAGGAAGCTTCGTATCCTTGGCTTTTAAATTCTCTCTCTCCATGCCTGTACTTATACAGTGGTAGGAATTTCGGTTTTTTAGTTAGTTTTTTAAAGGTTGTTACCAGAGTGGTGAGGTTCGGTTTATCGATTTTTATTTTTTCCCACCTCCAGGTATTGGCACTTGATAAGATGAGGCGAAGAACATGATACTGTGACACTTGATAAGGATATTAGTGGTGGCGGCCCTTATCCCTTGGTGAAATATCAATTGTATCTTTTATTTTACCCACAATTTAATTTTAGGCCGGAATTTAATTTTTCTCCTAATTATGATATGATCCGTCGAAATTTAAGTATAAAATTTAGTTTTAACGGTTTCAATTAAAATTTGACTATTTTAATAAAAAAGAATAAAATAAATTCATATTCAAATTTTGAGCTCAAGTTTCTTTCATTTGGTTAACATTTATTTCCAGCATAATAATTCGATTGACATTTTTTACCACTTAAATAATTCGGTTGGCTCGCCATTAAAACAATTTCAACAGTTTGGATCGAAACTTGATTATTATATAGGAATGAGTAAGTAGGCTCAAATCGAGATTTTAGGTCCGATATTCCTTCATTTGGCCAATTTTTCTTCATCACGACAATTCAGTTGATATTTTTTACCACTTAAATAATTCAATTAATATTTTTCGCCATTAAAACAATTTTAACAGTTTATGTTGAAATTTAATAATTAGATATGAAATATTAAAATAGGCTCAAATTCATATTTTGAGCACAATATATCTTTCATTTGGTCAACATTTTTCTACACCATGACAATTCAATCGATATTTTTCACTACTTAAATAATTTATTTTTTTCGTCACTAAAACAATTCCAAAGATTTAGAACGAAACTTGATCATTCTATAGGATATATTAAAAAAAAATCAAATATGAATTTTAAGTTGAATATTCCTTCATTTGGTCAACATTTATCTCTACTACGACTATTCGGTCGACATTTTTCGCCACTTAAATAATTCAGTTGATATTTTTTCTTTTTTTCAGAAAACATGATTTATCTTGTATAAAACGATAGAAATTGTGACATGAAAGTTCAAGTTTCATTGAGAAAACATTTTCCATGAAAATAATTTTTAGAAAAAATCGTTTTTACCAGTTCATGTTTGCCAAAAGCGCTTTTGATAGATTTTTACCAGTTTTGTGAACGGAGTTTTTTTGGGAAACTATTAGTTGTTTGACTTTAGTCAAAGTATTATTAATTGTTTAACTTTATGTAATAACTTTTTAACCCAAAAAGCTTGCAGAAAGTTATTTGGAATAATTTTTGAAGTCAGTCATTTTATATTTATGATTAAAAAGACTCCATTGGCCTAATTGAAAGTACAGAACCCTATTATTTCCCTTGCATTCATTTTGTCATTCATTTTTTCATCTTTTGGGACAAGATGAGCTGGCAGTGGATGATCAACAACAACAACTACTACTTTTAATGTAGCTCCTATTTTAACAGGATTTGGAAAAATCTAAATGTAGTAGCATTATCCCTTACAAGCACTCGTTCAAACAGAGAGTTTGATTCCAAGCGACTTACAAAAAAAATTATAACAAAAAAAAAATAATCTATGGCTGACATGAAAATTTTTGAAAAAAATTTGAAAATAGGAGCATTATATAAAATATGGAGCATTATAAAAAAGAAAGGACTAGGGGTAGCAAGCTACAAAAACAGTATTCACAATATTCCAATAGTGAAAAAATAATATAAAAAATCAATAGAATGGGAATATCCAGAAGGGCCAACGCTTAACCTAAAGTACAAGACAACTATAACAACGGTTGTTAACTCACTAAAAGATTAGAGTATAAATAAATAACTACTTAAAATCAAACACTTTAATTTTTGATCTCTATAAACTCTTACATTGAGACGTGTCCTCCATAAGCCTCAAGCCTCATATCCTGTCTAATCACCTTGTTCCAATTCTTCTTTAGCCTACCTATACCTCTCTTACACAGTTACACTCTAGGAGATCGTTCCTCTCACAACGCCGCACTGGTGCGTATTGCGTTTATATCTCTTTTTTGATAAGTCCAAACTATCTAAGTTTAATTTCCCTTATCTTAACCTCCATAGGGGTGACCTCGACTTTTTGCCTGATAACTTCATTCCTAATTATCTCCGATCTTGTATGTCCACACATCCACTTGATCATTTTCATCGCAGCTACCATCAATCTTTAGACCAAGTTTTTTTTTAATCAGCCAATGCTCCGAGCCATACAATAATGTTGGTCTAATAATCATACTATAAACTTTTCCTTTTAACTTTATTGGGATCTTCTTATCACACAATTAGCTATAGATGATCATGATATCTAAGCTAATGCTTAGTATTTTATAACATTTGATAAATAATTTATGTTAATGAGTTTTACATGTTCGTCATGATATCTAAATTAATGGTTTTTATTTTAATATTTTCTAACATTTAATAAATATTTTATATTAATTAGTTTTACATAATAAATAAATAGTTTACACTATTATTGAGAATGAAATTAAGTCAACAATGAACAAAAATACAGTCATAATAAATACCAAAATTTAGGTAAGGTATAAATGTAATTTTATATATCACATAATTCTTAATTCATATTTAGAATAAAAATAAATATGTACTAAAAATTATTATATTAAAAAGTAATGAGACTAGGTTGTGGGCATAAGTGGAACTCCACCAAATAGCTCTATTAGAAGCCATTAATTTCACTAGCTACTTTTTTTTATGAGAAGAGCTAACTTAATTAGGTAAGCCAAAAAGTTTATGCAGTAAAAAAACAACCAGTTTTTTAAATTATTTTTAAAATTTTTTTACATATAGTCCATGTAAATATGTGTACATATGGTTTTTTTTTTTCTTTGTTCAGTTCTATATCATGTACATTTTTTTAATGTCTAATTACGTATTTACTCTCCCCTTATGAAACTTTTAAGTGCGTCAGAATAAATAAATAAATAATCAAACAACGATTAACAGACATCTTTTTTTGATGACCATATCAAAAAAGTAATAAATGAACTTAGGGATGAATAATTAACCAATATAATTTCTCATCAATGAACTAATTAAATTTTCATTTGTAACTTTTGTTGTACTATATGTTATTATACGGGAACTCGTGGTGGAACATGAATCTCGAGTCTTTTATTTACGGATGACCTTATTCTTTTTGCAGAGGCTTCAATTGAGCAAAGTCGGGTCATTAAAGATTGCTTGGACCGTTTCTGCAGAGCGTCGAGGCAAAAGATTAATGAGGCCAAGTCGAAAATCTACTTTTCGCCTAACACCTTGGAGCATACGACAACTCTCATAAGTGATACACTAGGTATGTCTAGTACGGAATTTGGGCTGTTACCTGGGAGTTCCTTCCATTAATGGGCGTATCACCAAAGCAACCTATACGCATGTGATAGAAAGGGTAGAAAGGAGGCTGTCTGGTTGGAAGACCAATGCCTTTCGCTAGCCAGCCGGATGACTTTAATCTAATTGACCATTTCAACCATACCTATGTATACTATGCAAACGGCTAAGCTACCGAGGTCAATATGTGATGACTTAGACTGTAAAATGAGACCGTTTCTTTGGGGAGGATCTTCTGGAGAAAGGAAAGTCCACCTTGTAACGTGGGACACCATGACCAGGTCGAAGGAGGATGGTGGATTGGGCTTATTCTCCATGAGGCAACTGAATGTTGCTTTTCTCGCCAAGTTGGGATGGAGACTATTGAATGAACCTGACACACTATGGTCCCGTATTGTTCGTGACAAACATTGCAAGGGGCAGCATGACCTCCAGGCCTTCTCAACCAGACTGAATGCATCCTCAACATGGAAAGGGATTATTGAAACTCTACCCCTCCTTAAAAAATGGACGGGCAGTGCGGTAGCGAATGGTCCAAACACGTTATTCTGGAGGCACATATGGGTGGGAACCCAACCCTTACTCGACCTCACACCTTCCCCGGTGCCAATGGAGAAGCAAAGTGCAACAGTGGTGGACTAGTGGACCCAAGACGTTGGTTGGAAATGGGACCTCTTTATGGATCATCTACCGCCAAGTGTTCTTGAACGGATAAGCTCCTTTGACCCAATTCACGATGATGCTATCAGCGATAATCTCTTTTGGAGGGGAGACATTTCAGGTGCCTTCCATATTAAATCGGCCATCAGACTTATCCAAGATACATAAGAACCTTCGACGAGACGGTCATGGTCGTCGGTTTGGAGGACCAAAGCGCCTCAGCGATGTAGGGTGTTCCTATGGTTAGCTCTGCATGATAGACTACTCACCAATGCAAACCGAGCAAAGCGAGGGCTTACAAATGACCTGCTATGTCCCCTATGTGAGCTTGAATATGAGGATGTCGAACATGTAACCAGGCGCTGTCCAGAAGCCTAAAGGGTTTGGTCCTTTTTCTTTGGAAACTGCATGGGGATACGTGGAGATGGTTTAGGCTCCCGAGAATGGATCAAAGAGAACATTGTGGGATGCAAACTTAGGAAGATTGGCCCACTAAATTTATCACCACAATTTGGTATCTGTGGAAGTGGCGGAACTCAACAAGCTTTGAGTCCGGAAGAAACATTCCCCTTGACAAACCTAGCTTTCTTATGGGTCATTTTAGTGAGATTCTATAAGCCCTCAACAATGACGTCTGCCGTTCACAAAGTGGACGCATAGAGTGTCGAGAAACTATTGTAAGATGGGAAGCTCTGCCTCCAAATTGGGTGATTCTTAACACAAATGGAGCCTCAAAAGGCAACCCAAGGCCAGCAGGAGGGGGAGGTATAACATGAGATCATCGAGGTGAATGGATTTGTGGGTTTGTCGAAAACATGGGCAACTGCACCTCGACCAAAGCGGAATTAAAAGTAGTCCTTAGGGGTCTGACCATAGCCAAAGGGAAAATGTTCACAAAAGTTTTAGTACGTCTTGACTCGCTTTTGGTGGTAAATATGTTAAACGACAAGGGCATCCGGAACTCAGACTCAGAGCATACTCCTCTTATTACCCGTTGTCGACATCTCATAAATCAACAAAGTTGGGAAGTTATTGTTTCCCACTACTACCGGGAAGCAAATCAGGTGACTGATAGACTCACGAATATGGCAATCTCCCACCCCTCTGCCTATACTATATTCGACTCTCCGCCTAGGGAGATTTTGAATTTGTTGTTTGCAGATAATGTAGGGGTCTCGTGCCCTCGGATCTCTAGAGTCTGAATAAAATTTTTGGGGAGTTTTCCCCTCTTTCGCACCCAAAATAAAAAAAAAATGTTACTATACAACTCAGGTCATACAAATTACATTCTTGTTATAATTCTTTTTCTGTTGGGGGGGGGGGGGGTAATGAATGCCATTCAACTCTTACTTATTGCATAACTTTCCGCTCAAATATATAATTAGCCTTCAAAAAATTAAATGACTATAATTAATTTCCTGCTGATAATCCTAATTATAAGTAACTGTGGCTAACAATTGCATCGCTCCTAATCATTGCTAGTTTCTGTTAATTGTTGACGTTGCTAATTGATGTTAACCGCTATACTTTAACTTTAACCACCGAAACAAATATGCATAAATGATTTTATCAATTAAATTAAACTAGCTCCTATAAAAAAATTCAATTAGTATTGGGTCTATAGCCACATTAATCTTTAAATGGACCATTGTCCTCCAGAGGTGTCTGATTTTTATTATTCTTTTTTGGGTTCTGAGTCAAATAATTCAAGTTTAGAGCCCAAATAATGTGAAAATTACATCTATGATTGATGGGTTAGGGAGTTGCATAAGACAAATAAAGCTAACAGTGTCGTTTTCAATAATTTTACTGTATCTTTTTCTTTAGCTTCTTTAAAACTTGTTGGTGAAAATAAAAAAAGAAAATAAAACTAATGGTGGCGTGGAAGTGATATTTAAAAAGCTACCTAGATAATTATAAAATTACAAAGTGTGTAACACGTATCCTCCATTGAGATATCATTTTCAACCGCCGAAATATATTTATAATTTTGGATCATAAGTGGAGCTTATATTTTTCACGTTATTTCACAAATTAACTTTTTCTCTCTTCTCCATATTTTATGGATCACCAACTTGGATCACCAAATAAAATAATATTTTATGGACTCCACCACTAACATATTATTGGATTTTGAACTTTTAAGAACTTAGTTGGTAAAAAAAGAAAAAGAGAAAATGTGTGGGGGCAGATCACGGCCGTAAGCTGGACTGTGGGACAAGTGAAGCGGATTACTGATGCATGGTATTTTTTGAATCATGAGCCAAAATTTTGACTTATAAACCTTGCATTGCAGGTGCTCTAAAAGTCCAACTCATTTTCTCATGGTAGGACAAGAATTAATAGTCAAGAAATGAGAAAAGTCTAGATTAGCTAGCCGTAATCATAGATTAGAGATAATAACAATAATAATGACAATGTAAAAAGTAGGGTTTGGCTTTTAGAGGCTTAAGTAGGGGTGATGGCCCATGGAGATGGGAATTGGGGAAGGGATTAGGTTAATGGAAACAGCAGGAGTGACAGCACACAGGAATGAAAATGGGTGAGACACAGACAGCAATAATCTATGGGAGTGGTAAAGAGTGGGAGTGTAGGACCTCCCCCTATGATTTTACGTGCATGTGCTTATAATTAACGGCACCATTGACTTCAGGAAATCTGGTTTGTTTATGGTCTTATTTGACAAATAGTTTTTTAAATAGTTTTTTGGTTACAAAATTTTTTTAGATCAAAATTAGTTTATTGACTAAATAAAAAAGCTAATTGGGTTGTTTGGTGAAAGAGTTTTTTAAAAGAGTTTTTTGGGTCCAAATAGCTAATTTGAAAAAACTAATTTCATGAGCTTTTTGAAGAATTAGGTCCTGTTTGGCAAAGAATTTTTTGAGGAGCTTTTTAGCCAAAAAGAGTTTTTTTGACCAAAATTAACTTTTTGACAATTAACTTTTTGAACAAGTGAAAAAGCTAATTTGATTGTTTGGTAAAAGAGCTTTTTAAAAGAGTTTTTTGGGTCCAAAAAGCTAATTTGAAAAAGCTAATTCCATGAGCTTTTTTAAGAATTAGCTTTTTGTCTCACAACTTGATCAGAAATAGCTAATTTTACCAAGCAGTTTTTCAACAAACAGCTAATACAAACAGCTAACAGCTAACAACTGTTAGCCAAACAGGACCTTAGTTTTTTGTCTCACAGCTTTGTCAGAAACAGCTAATTTTACTAAATAATTTTTCAACAAACAGCTAATTGAAACAGCTAATACAAACAGCTAACTCAAACTGCTAACAGCTACCAGCAAATACAAACAGCTAACAGCAAACAGTTGTTTGCTAAACAGGGCCTATATCAGTTTGAAAGATTTTTCTTATAAAAAAAAAAAATAGAAAGTATGAGTTCCAAAATTTTAATGGAGTTTCAAGATTTATAATTTTTTTTTTGGCTGGTTAATTTAGATTGTTCTAAGACCCTTATCTTAGAATACCTAACAAAATTAGACAATCTGATCGGAGGAGAGGGGGAACCAAGCCCAAAGGCCCGTTGGAGCCCAACAAAGTACCCCAACAATGAGCACATTGCTCAGAGACGAGAAACTCTCAAGGCGCTGGTACCAACTCAGCTGCTGCTTGGTTGGTGTTAAGGTTTATAAAATACTTTTGGAACCAGTACATACAAATGTTCAAAGCTTTTAAACATATTCACAATTAAAATAAAAGAGGCAATAAAAATAACATGATAAGATCTCCATATATTATGGCCATGTTTTGCAATAAGCGATTAACTGTTAGTTACTAGCTGATTGGATTAGTTGTTACCTGATCGTATTAGTTGTTTGATTTAACTGATTGCATTAATGTTTCTAGAAAAAGTGTTAGATAAAATTAGTTGTTTCTAATAAGACTATTTAGTAAAATTTCACTTGTGCTCATAACATGATTTCATTTTTTTTAACAAATAAATTGTTTTTATTGCATATATTTTTTCTTTTCAACATGATTTATGAATTATAGATTGTGACCCATGAAATGTATAAAATTACATTTATATCTTCACCCAAATTTGACATTTGTTGTCATAATTTTTTTTTTTTAATGCTAACTTGATTTCCTTTTTAGTTTTAATTAAAATTTGTGTATGACATAATAATATTTCGAGCACTCTACATCTGAAAAGATTAATGAACTGACATTATTTGTGAAAACAAAGAAAATATTTAAGTGAAAATAATGCAAATACTTGAGGACAAGCCACCTGCTTTGAGTTAATTACTTAAAGGAGGAGGGGAATGGCAAAGAGAGATAAGGTAGAAAGCAAAATGAAAGAATGAGCAGTAAATTAGCAATAAAATAAGGTTTTTGTTTTTAATGTCATTGAATGTAATTTTGTTAAAAAGAAAGGGGCAATATGTTAGTTTTAATATTAAACAATAAAAAGCTCATGCAAAAAGTTTATACAAAGAGCTCTTTACAAATTAACTTTTTGGTTATAAAAAGTTATTTCACCAAATAGTTTCAAGAGCTTTTTGACTAAGGTCAAACTGTTAATGCACACAAAAAGCTCATTTTGGCCTAAAAGAAAGTTCTTTACCAAATAGAGCCTAAATATGGGGGTCGCACTTAGCATACATTTCTTTAATATATCCTTAGCTTGAAGCTCAAATTTTGGTTATTGGATTAAAGATTGGCTAGCAATACAAAAGTGTGATTCTACACTTCAAAGCCTTTATCATACTTTAGAAGCACACACTCTTAAAAGGTACATTAACAAAAGTTTTTTTTTATTTTTTATCATACTCTTAAAAGCACACGTTCTCAAAAAGTCACATTTATAAAAATATATTAAAATAGTTTATATGATAAATACACATCTAAAAAAATATGTAATAAGTGACAGCACAACTTCCGAAGATGGGCCCAGTTTAGACCTTCAACTTCTTTTGCTTAAAATTCTTTTCCAAACTTAGCTCTGCCCAAATGTTTTATAAATTATAAGGATCCAAGATCCTATCGGAAAAGATTTCCTAAAAAAGGGTAAAATGTTGAGATTTAAGAAGTTGCAGTTGTGACAAATTGCATGTGCTGATAAAGACCTATCATGTCAGTCCCCATGTCTTGGCTCCATCAAGAACTGATAGAAGCTCATTCCCTCCCTCTTTCCTCAATTTTGGCCATAATCATCCGGGAATAGGAGGGCCATTGAATGCCTAATTTAAAGTTCAAATTCACTCATCATTCAAGGAGTGGTATCAACAAACATCCAAATTGGCCCAATTTTAAGAGAGATTATACCTCTCCCCTACCCTCAGAGAGAAAAGTTTGCTGAGCCATGACAGAGGGACAAATAGATGGATACACGATCAATTAAGGCTGCATCTGGAGCAGGTAATTGCAATTTCACCTTTTATGCCACCCCAACAGAATGAAATGTTACTATGAGGCAACGAGAAAAATTAAATGCAAGGAATTTACATCAAAGAGACCGTAGACATGCTTTAGACACGTCACTTCTCTTCTACATCCTTTGTTTCTTCATGCTAGGCTTGTAGTCGGCTAAATCATACTACTACTGTTATTGTCTACTATCAGCCGATCTTTACAAATTTAAAACCCAAAAGAAATAGCTTCCTACCAATTCAGTTGCGGTAGTAGGCCTTCGTACATCTAATCTAACAATAACAGCCTTAGATTTTCTGATGGATTGTGATTTCACAGATAGAAAATCTCACAAAAGCACTTCTGATAGGACTACTTGAGTTTTACCCAAATAAGCAGGCTCACAACTTCAAACACAAAAAGAGGTTTGAAGCTGTAAATTTTGTTGAGAAATCTTAGGTATAGAAATGACACATCACAGATGTCTCAAGTGTTGGTTGCGCCTTCTGAATCACCAACATCAACGTTGCCATTATGTACACTAGAATGATCAATTTGTGAAGCATGAGAATCACCTTCATCGAGGTGGGTTTTTTCATCTCGTTCATCGGACTCAGATACCGAGCTGACATCAATTTCCTCTGTTTCTGGGGATTCGAGTTGCACGTGATTGGCGGCCAGGATGGGGGGCCCATTGAGGCTCTCTGAATCATTGCTCCGAGAAGAAATAGTGAGGTCCTCCTTCTTGACAACGTTAAAGACTATACCACTTTGTGTTCTCTCTGGCTGCAAAAGGTCACCTTCGGTGATTGTGATGCTTGGACTGACCATTGTGCCTGGCTGGGACCCAGAATCTCTCAAGTCTGCTTCTGGGTTCTCAGAGTGCACATTAGGTGTCATTGGAGCTCTTGATTCCTGAGCAACACTCTGCATCACGATCGAGTTCATATGACCAGTCAGACTCTGCTTCATCACCTCATCATCTGTTGTCACCAAACCCTGAACAAAGGCGACAAACACATCTGCTGATTTCGTCCTCATAAGGGGCCCGCCAGACCTTGTCCATGTGTTCTGGTCAATGCTCTCAGAGTCACTGTCGCTCCCATCACATGTATGATGGACACTCCGGTGCGCCTGGCTCGATGAGGGTCCCATGCCCATGTCGGCAAGTGTTTCATCATCAAGGGAGCCCGAGGAGTTCTCTCGGGCAACATAATTCCATGAGGGGATCCGTCTAAGAGCACCGAACTTGGCGGGGGCTGGTGGAAGGTGGTGGTGGTGGTGGGCTGGGTTCTGGGAAGAAGTGATTGTTGCTGCTGTAGCTGCTCTCTGTGCACTCCGTCTTAAACGACGCATGTGGTTGAGAGTTGAGACACACTCATCCAAAGCCAGCTCGATACCGCAGTTGGCTTTGATTGTTGAGAGTTTCTCCCAGGTGCACCTTCTACCCTGGTTTGCTGCCTTCTGGAGCTCTCCGTATGAAGGGTTCTGGATAATTTTAGAGTACTGAAAGCAAAAAATAAAGAAAATTACACTGTTATCACGTGTTCTACTTCTACGTCATTAATAAATTATTTGAGCAACATTATCACACAAATTTTCAATTTCCACATGCCCAACTCGATTCTTCTTATATCATAGGTGATTCAAAAACCTGCTTGAATGTATTCTGGACAGTGATCTCTGCAAAATGGAAACAACATTGACCAACGTTGAGATAAATGTGTATGTAGATACCTGAGCAAGGGTGGCTGGCATTACCACGGTGACATGACCCTCCCATTCTTGAGCGAACAATTTGGCAACTCCACCTAATGGAAAACCTAATTCCAATATCTGGTTGCATCTGTGTTTCACTTCCATCTCCACCAATTTAGCAAGCTTCAAGTACAATAGTTGCTATTATTTATTCCTTCAAACTAAACTCGAAAGAAAAAAAGCACAATGGAGAATTAACATTCAAGCAAACCTTGTGTAATGAAAATACCTCTAGATTCCACAGTTTTTGCCTAACTCATGCAGCCCGAATTGAATCATACACGCCCATCAGAAATTAGATGACTATGTTTATCTGTAGTAGGCATTAACTCTAAATGATCACGTGACACCAACATTATGTTCTTTGGTATAAGGGGTGGCAAAACTACCAATGTTGGTTGAGTTCTATTTGTAGGCCTTGCCGCCACCTCTGGAGCTAAATGACACCCTTATATCTTTTCATCGCTACTTATGCTTATGTTTGACTCTGTCTTAACTCCCAAATTGACAAAGCTCTTATATGGAACCACATTTACCTATTGATTAGTGCTTGTATTAATTGATGACTCCTTTATTAATTGCAATAGATCTCTGTTCTCTGTTACCATATTGTCAAACTCATATGCTAGACCACACTGATAAACTGGAGGTCTACAATACTATTCTCTTGCAATTCATGATAGGTTCTTCAGTTATTGCTACAGAGTACAGGACTAGCAACGGAGAGAAAATTTTGGGCCCAAGAGAGGGGGATGAATTGGTTCTCACCAGGCATCACCGATGCAAAAACCCCAAAAGAGGTCCTCTACTCAATCTAGATAATTTGCATCAACTAATTCAAATAAATTTCCTGGAATGCTAGCTAAAAAAATAGTGCATATAGGATTCTCTTATCTTTTATCCTGCTTTAATTCACTGAATGACTATTAACCATCAATTTGGAAATCAAATTCCTAAAGGCAGGCAACTCTATTAATGTTCTTTTGACAAAAAGCTAGCTAGAAATAGGGGAAATTATCATGTAAACATCTCAAAGAAGTTATTCATTATAATAGGTGGTTGAAACAATTGTAAGTTATTCTAAAATTATGTTCAACCGAGCCATGGGTCATAGATATGTAATGCAGTTCCCACTAAGAAGCCTCTTCACAATAAACTCAACAATCAGAAAGCATATGAAATACTCCATCCCTCAAACCTTGTCAAAGTCTCCTTCTCAAATGCCTCAAAACATATAGTACCACAAGTTACTTGGGGGAAATAACAAAATATATGGTGACCCTCTCCCCCAGTCCCATAATTGACATGTTTTAACACACAAATAGAGTTCTTCATGAATTTCAACTCTGCAATTGACCGTTGCTTTTCCAAGTTGATTGAACTGACATAATGAAGGCTTAACTAAAGAAGCACACATAAATAAACTAATGCACACACTAGATAAGTTGAAATAGGCAAACCCGCACTAAAGGACAATTAGCACAGACAAAAAGTGTTCCAAGACAAAGCATTCTCTGCCAATATCAACAAAGGCAGCAACTAACAAGTTTGCTGGTCACATTTAGTCAAGAACCAGCCACGTTTGTGAGGTAGCAGCAAGGTGGCACCATTTGAACATTAACTGCTATCAAAAATTAGAATCCTCCCCCCTCCTACTGTATGCTTAGGATATGGGCCAGGGTTGAGATACAAGAATAGCTATTCAGAATTGTAAATGCCAGATTTCTTTAAGAGACAATACATCTTAATATGTTAGTGCAACAAAACATCTACCAACAATTTGGGGAACAGGGGGAGATTTCAATAGCTTATGTTCAAAGAATCATAACGCAATATAAAAGTAGGGAAGATCATTTGCAACGCAGAATCACAAACTAAAAGGAGATTAAAATCACTAAACAGAAATATAAAAGTCACAGTTTGAAATCAGATACCTTGGCAGCAAAGTTGCCTCCATAGGCTCGGACGAACTCCTTCAGCCTCAATAAAGGTGCAATATGAGGGTTAGCCTGACTAACAATGAAATGGTTAACATTAAAAAGCTCCTTCAATTGCATCATGGGCAAATCACTCTCCAAGCTACCATCTCTCCACCTACGTGCTGGTGTTGTGCCTTTTTCAGGCCCAAGATGAAAAGGTGGATGATATGGTACAAGTTCACCAGTCCTATCTTTGGCCATTAGCTCCTGGGCCTCAAAAAGACCAGGGAAAGCACATGACGCTGTCACTGCACTCCATATGACGACATGAGGCGAGGTCAAGTAGTTAAGGCAACGCGGAGGCTCATGTTTCCTGGGAGAGCACACTGTTATACTAAGGATTCGTCCAGTCATGTCATAAGCCTCTTGGAAAGTCATATTACTAGTAAGATTCCTCAACATCATCTGCAGCTGCCTAATCTCATGAACAGCTCCAAACGTCATCACCCTCTTAAAAACTGTAAAAATCCCACCCAACTGGTCGAAGAACTTCAGAGAATGCCATTTATCCTCAAAGAAACTTTGAAGTTCCGGCCAAGACCTAGTAGCAACCACCGAGCACATGATAGATCCTACACTAGAACCTGCAATGATCCGAGGCAAAAGTTTATGTTCCACCAATGTTTTAACAACACCCACATGGAAAGCTCCAAGAGAAGCACCACCACTTAAAAGCAAAGCCGTCCTCCCAAATGCATGCCTTGTCTCATGCATGAATGCTAGCTTCTCTTCCAAGAGGAGCTCCTCTGAATCTGAATCACAAACCATCCGCAATTGAGTGGTCACCTCATCAATATACTCCTTAATAAGCTTTGGCACTTGAAGCCTCCCCTTATGAAGTTCTGGGTTACACATATTACCAAGATTCCTAATAAGATCTGCCCTCATACAGAAGCTAATGTCCCTCAATGACCCTTCTCGGCGACGATGCCTTAACTCTTGGAGCTTGTTCCTCACAAGTTCCTCATCATAGAACTCTCCTTCGTTCATTTTTGGGCTTTCTTTTTCCAACATCTTGGCAGCATGAGACCATTCCTCATAAGTCACTGCTGTTCTCATCATATTTCGCCAAAATTTTCTCCTATAAGCCATCTCTGCCCTCATTTTAACATTCGTGTATCGTCTTAGTACAAAAGCTATGATAGTTATCATTGCTAATATTCCTTGCGGGTTCCGAGGATGAAACCATGAAAAAATTGGAGCCACATAGCTTTTGAACACACGAATGATTCTCACCAACACAAGAGCCAACTTATGCCTAAATTTTGACATAGACTTGTATAGGAGTATTCTGAAGGCAATTGTTCTGCCAACAATTGAAGTAGGTCCAATTGAGAATGAATCAACATTTGCTTCATTACTTATATCCATTTCTTTACCAATTCAAGGTGCCAAGAACTCTGGTATGCTATCCGCAAATTATATCATCATAATGCTAAGCTAAAAACCAAGAAAATATGAAATTGGTATTTACAACTCCAACACCCATTAGATGGGCAGCAGGGACCAAACCCAAGTCCCAAAATACCAATCTTCCACAAAAAATCAATATTCCACAAAAATCAATATGATCAGGGGTTTCAACCTAAAACCAAGATCATAACTTTCATGAAAGCCCACAAAACCTAGAGAATATCAGACATAAACAGAACACAGAGTAACAAACAGAATTAGGAGAAAAGATGAGATGCCAACCTCAAAAGGACATAAATGGCCAACCCCCCCATCTTCAAGCTCCACTGCATAAACAAAAACGACCCAGAAAAATATTCGATAAAAAGGGAATTCAATCTGGGAAGAAATTGGAATCGGTGCAGAAATCAACCGCAGCAAAATACAAAAGGAAAGTTGAGAAACATTAATATCGGTGATTGCTTAATGGGTTTTGGGAAATGCAAAGAAGATATCATTGCAAAGCTATTGGCATTGAACAAAGGCCAATGTCATATGAGATCTACAAGAATTGGCCCACGACGTCGTACGGGAGTAGACCTGTTGAATTCTGGGCGATGGCAAAAACTGGGAGCAACAAATACGTAGAGCACAAACACAATCTATTCTCATGCGAAAAATCATTTCCTTCTCAATATTTAACTTGAAAGTACCGCTTTCATAAAAAATTTAGCTTGTCCTTTAATTAATGGTGAAAATGACACAATTTTATGAATGGGCATGACTAGACTTTTGCCAATTGTACATTTCGAAAGCAGTGAAAGAAAGCAGAAAGTTAAGAGGACAGATTAATGTATAGATCCTTGTGATTTCGTGTTCTTGGTTAAATGTAGACTTCTTTATTTTAGTTAACTCACTATATTGGTTTATATGATTTGACTTATTCATAAGATCGGCCTGAAAAATATATGGCAACTTACATCATATACCTAAACACTTCCCCTCCTTTGCTTTTGGAAGGCTCACTCCTATTTTAGGGCCCTTTTTTTTTTCAATTGTTATCAAGGCATTAGGCTGAGGGTGTTTGATTTAACTTTGTTGGACTAGAATGAAATCGGGAATGGAATTGTGAGTTTTGAAAATTTATTCTTGATTTACTAGTTTGTTTCACTCCTATTTACCTATTGGGCCTTGTACAGCCAATAAGAGTCTGGGCTATGCCATAACCATAAGGTGGATAATCATCACATCCTTGCCCACCTCATTTCCAAGCTACAAATTTGTTGCCCTGGACTCGTACCGAGGATATCCATACAGTAAGAGTATGCATTCTCTTTGTCAAGAGTGCAAGACCCTTCGATACTTATAACGAAGGAGAGGATAATGTCTATTCTTTCTAGAAATCACTAACCTCATCCTCTCCTCTTAGTTCTCGAGAAAACCCTAATTTGTTCCCTTTTTGTTTTTGTTTTTTTTTTTGGAAGGGCTACCATTGGCTTTTCAATGCTAACCCCAATTGTGAATACGTGGTGTTGTCTCTCATTCTTGAAGCGCTTCTATCAATTTTATTTTATTTTTTATATCATTCTATTCATGTGGGTATTAAATTATTAATTGATTGCAAGATAAGTGACAGTGTGTTTCAATTCTTCAGATTGAAACTACTATAGCATCTAAATTTTTTTGACAGGAAGCCTATACAAGATTTGTAGATTTTCTTATTAGAGGTTTATTATGAAACAACAATTGGCTAAAAGAGGAGGGCTTATAAAAGTTTCAATTGGTTTTCTCAAGTGAAATGTCTATTTGTTATTTTAGCTATGAAATGGTTTGGGTGTCATGCTCATTGTAAATGTCGTATGACCTTCAATTAATGAATTCATCTTTTGTTTTTCAAGAAAAGTAATTAAGTCTATTGACATTTTTCCTATACCATTTGAAATATCATGCATAAATTTATTTGACCCTGAACTATTTTGGTTAAATTTTTACTGCCCCTCAACTTTCCCATAGGATAACTTTTAATCACAAATTTTCAAAAATGTCCTTAACTTGTATAAATTCAAAATTATAAATAAATTATAACAACAAGCAAATTTTCAAAAATCCCTTGATTTTTATATATTAAAATTATCATAATTACAATGCAATGATGACAACTCTTGGCGTGGGTTTGCTTTCATGATGTATGAGAATATTTAAATGTAGTCAACCTTGCTCCTTTAAACACTAAAAATTATAAATAATAAAGAATGGATAAAATAAAATCATGCATAGTTAATACAATATAAGGAAAAAAGTAATCAAATTAGAAAAAATAAATTGAAAATAAATTATGAAATTTCTTTGGGTAGAAAACATTATAAAAATTAATTTATTATTTTAAATTTTCATAACATTTGCATAAAAAATGCCATAATTTGATATCAATTTATTTTTCTTGCTTTATAGTAATTTTAACAATGCTTTTCTTTTTGTTCAATGATTTTATAATTTCAAATTTGCAAAGATAATATAAAGAGTACTTTCAAGACTTACAGATTATTAGTTATTTTGGGAAAAGTAAAGGTCCTAGTGAAAGACGCTCCTAGGAGGAATGTGTGTATGGGTGGGTTAGGAGATGGGCCAATGTTCTTGCTCATTATCTGGCCGGGTGGTTAGGGGACGGAAGGCACACTGATAGAGCTTCTGTGCTTGACATCCCAAATGAGATTCTCTGTGTAGCATTGAAGATCTAAAGAAAAGCAAGGTTGATAGCGTCGAAGATGGTGATTGTTCAAATCAATGATTGATTTTTTTTTGTTTATTTTAACTTTTTATGTTTTTCCTCTGAGCAATTTATTTTAGTTTGCTTAATAAGCAAAAATAGGATGCACTGGTGGTTCAAATACTACACCTAACAGAGTATAACAAAACGCTCAATTTGAATCATGCTCAAGCGACCTCAAAAAAAAACAAAAACAAAGAAATGCTTTCAAGTTAATGATGTTAACCACTCAAGTTTCGGGTGTTAAGCATTTAAGCTCAAGTTGTTGAGCATTAAGGCTACAGTTGTTGAGCAATTCAAGGGATTGTTGTTGAGCATTAATTCAGTTTAGACTGTTGCGCATGCAGAGCAGTAGTGACTAGTAAGATTCAAGCTAATTACTAATGCTCTAGTTGACAAATAGTTGTAAGCTATCTGCATTAACTATTAGTTGTTTGCGGTTTGCATTAATTGTTTGTATTCGCTACAAATAAACTAATTGTTTCAAGAAAAATGTTTGGCTAGATTGGTTGTTTAAGACAAAATTAAGGGAAAAAATCTAATTCCTAAAAGTGAAAAAATTTGTTCAAAAGAGCTATCTTAACATTATATAGGTGTCACAAACTAACAAACTACAAAATCACAACTGTATAATATCATAAGTTTCATGTACATCGTTGTTGTATATTAGCGTATGCCACATAAATAGTTAAGCAAAAGTTGCTTAGATACCACGTATTATGGATAGTATTCAAGTAATTGATTTAGCTGAGGTGAAATATAGGATGATAGATAAATCAAGAAAAATAAAACAAGATATGTCAACACATAAAATAGAAGACAAGATTTTAACGTGGAAAACCCAAACAAGAAAAACCACGGCGGCGAGGAGTAAAACCAATCTACTAACTAAGAGAGAGTGCAATGAACGATTTCAATCCAAGAGAGCAGCTAAAGAGAGAGAGCGACTCACACACACAAACTCTCTCCAAATTAAACTCTGCTCTCTTCCATAATGGAATAACTCCTAGATCTTTTGGCATAAATCAACCACACAGTGAATGTGCCTAAGCGGCCTAAATGGCCATACAAAATACCCACACTTGCACCCACTAGGTTGAATAACAAAGGATAACCATAACTGTAAACATGTACCTTGGCCACAAAACATCATCTTTCCAAAAAGGAAAAAGATTGATCTTCAGCCCAAATGTGGAAATAACACAATTTCCATGAAATAAAATATCGTCAACCATACAACTTGAGTTTTGAGCGCCAAGCAACAATCTTGGAAAAAAGAAACGACTTAATTATTTCCAAAACTAATAAAAGAATTTGGGACAAATCCCAATATAAAGTTGTCCACATATAGCATTAGAATGTCGAAAATTACAATAAATCCCTCAAACATTTTGAAGCCCGACATATGTGGATAGCAATGAGTTGAATTCGGATCAAATGTCTAGATATCTAAATTTGATCTAATTAATAATTAGATTTGAAAATATGATCCAAATCCAACTCTATCGAATCGGATGCTAAAAAGGATTCAGATTGGACTCAGGGATTAAATCTGGATATAATCCAATTGTACATTTTCATTCAACATTTGGACAATTTTTTCTTTCTAACCTTATTTTTGTTTATTTGTAAATACAACTTTAAACACCTTTTCATTGTCCTTTTCACGTCAAACATTTCAACATGTTGAAGTAAAAATGTATTGCAAAAAGAGAATGTGAAGTCACTTTAGAGCAAAAGTGATAGGCAGCAGTAATGTAGCTGGAAAGAATAGGAAAGAAATGCAACTTTGATTGACATAGAGGAGCGAGCAAGAGAGAGATTGGGAAGGGAGAGGAAATTAGTTAACAAAAAAGAGGGCATTGCACATAGAATGTAGACCTTGTGCAGATTTTTTGAGGGTTAGGATATTAGAATTGTTCTAACTTCTAAAAAAGGTGAAATTACTAAAAAAAAGTTTATCGAATCGAATATCGATTGAATTGGATGGACCCGACCTCTTCCAAATCTGATTAGATCATAGTTGGATTTGGATTATCTTTTTTATTTGATTTAAATCAATTTTTTTTTTGAATTTTAATATGATAATTTTGCGTCACTAAACCTCGCACACTGTCAGCCTCTCTCTAAACTGTCTCCTATCTCTTCTGGGTCGACTGTCAGCCACATTGCTGTTCTGATTGCTCAGAACGATCACCCGGGTGACCTTGGGTAGCGTCCACCTGCAGAAACCGGTAGCCGGCAGTGGTGGTCATCGACGGTGAGTACCATAGCATAGTCTCTCCTCAATCCTTCCCTGAGTTCTCTTTGTTTTCAGGGTCCACCGAGCCTCGGCGTACCAGAGCCTGCCATCGAGCCCCTGGGCCTACATCTTTCAGCACCTGTGACCGGATTCTAGTTGGCCTGTAAGGTCAATTACCCGGTGACCATTGTTGTCGTCTTTGGCTGCCCGAGTTTTTGGTTCATTACGGGGGTTGGAATTGGGTTGTTGTGGCAGGGTTGGAACTCGCCTTTCATCTCTCTAATCTCGGGTGCCTTCTCCTTCCTTTCTTAGCTTAGTTGCTAACCATATCTGTTTCAGCTAGATTGTCGTGTTCCCTAGCTCTGTTTCATTCTAGCATCAGTTTCCCGAATTCAAGTTTTGGTCTCCAATTTGCTTCGTTCTAGCATCAGTTCTGTGTTTAGCGTTATTGTTTTGAGTACTATGGTGCTTGATTGCCTTATTTGCCAAAGTGCTGGGTGGGTTTGTTCGGGTCAGTGGAGCCGTGAAGAGGTGTTATTCCTGCCTGCTTGAGTGTGTTTCTGTGTGATTTTGAGTTTCCCAGGTTCGAAGGGCAAGTTTGGTTGCACTGTGTTCACCCTTTGTTCCCTTGCTTGCGTCTCCCTTTCATTTCCAGCTTGAGGTTATTTCATCAACGTTAGATTTTCCTTCTAGTGCCCATTGTTCCTACTAGTGTTGGATTTGCATGCTAGTGTCTTTTGTTAGACTTTTGCTCAGCCGTCTTCTAGATTTTTAATTAGTGAATGAGGTGTTGTTCTTGTGTGGCTTTATTTTCTAGCTAATTTTTGTTAGGGATTTATTATTTTGTAGTTATTTAATTCACTTTCTTCTTATTTGTTGCTTTGTATATTTACTTCATAAGTTTCTTTTTAGTGTCTATTTCTTTCTTTATTTAATTAGAGCGTTATCTAATACTGGGTTTCTTAGTGTTACTCTTTGTGTTATTATTTTTATTATTATTATCTTGTTTATTATTATTTTTATTATTAGCTTTAGCGTGCTTTTCATAAGAGTTGGAGTTAGTTGGGGTGTTTTGATTGTTTAATCCCTCATTTCTGTTGAGTGCTAACTCTTTTTATTTTCAGCTGTAGTTTATAGTATTAGTAGCATTGGGGTTGGTATTGGTAGCTTTAGCGAGTGGCAGGCAATGTAGTCGCCTCAGCCTATCCTCCGGGTGATGGAGATCTCTCCATGCCCTTTGATTAGAAAGAATCAAATCAATTAGACCATGTTAATATGCTAGTTAAAGGTTGTATAATTCAACCAAATTTTGTTTTAGTTGTTCTATTGCAGGGCATAAGGGTCATTCCAGCACTGACCTGATTTTGTGAGCAATTTTCGATAAGCATCAACATGGTTTAAGTCTGATATTTTTGCATGGATTTAAAGTTCAAGATGTAAGCTTTCCAACAAGACAAGTTGCATCCAATTTGGAGTTCATTTGGTCGTCCAAATCAGCCAAAAATCAAGAGATGTCAAAACTGCCCAACAATCCAGAATTAACCCGGTTTTGATTAAGTCATAACTTAAGCTATACTAATGCTTAAGTGATGAATTTATACATTTTTGGGATCCTCAAGATGTGTACTTTCAGGTCCAATCATCAATTTTCAATTATGCACACAAGAGGATAAAGAAACAAGGAGTTTTCTAAAACTGGTCAGATTAGGCTCTAATCTGCACGGTTTTAAGTTTGAGTTTATTTAACCTACTTAAACTCACCCTAACCTTGATTTATTGGTTGGGGGGGGGGGATTATAGACATCCTAAAGTTACCCCCCCATGATTAAAATCACCATCATACTCACTTTTGCTATGCTCAAACGATGCACCAAAACCGGCCAGAAACTGTTGCTAAACCCGGTTTAGTACAAACTGAAGTAAATTAAGCTCCCAGCCGTTTTTCTCCACTTGCAAGCTGCTTGGCAAGTCCCTCTATGCTTGGCACACGTCCCAAGGTGCCTTGGGATGGTTACTACCTAGAGAAGAACAACCAATAAGAGCTAGATTGGTGGCAATGTGTTGCTTGCTCCCTATTGGCCAGCCGTAATGCCTTTTCGGCTGTCCAATGAGAAATAAGCAAGCAATCTCAGCATGTTTAAGCTTAGTTTAAGAGTATATTGAATGTATAATGATGTATTAATAGCTTAGACATAAATTAGATTTGTATTTTAATGTATTAGTTTAGGCTAAGAATGTTGTAAACTAGATTAGTACTATTCAGCTTGTATTAGTGCTCTAAACCTTTCCTAAGCATTAAGGAAGGTTAGAAGTGTACTTTTGCTTGTTTACTAGCTTGCCTTGGCTGCCTATTAAAGCATCCCCATGGCCTAGCTTGTAAGACCAACCCCTTTGAAGTGATAAAATCAGTTTTGAAAGCTTGTGTGCTTTCTTCTCTCAAACTCTTACTTGCTTATCCTTAATTAGGCCAATTAAGGTGGTGATCAAGTGAGTCTTAACAAGGATTAAGTGGTGTTTCTATATCTTAATCTTAATTAAGGGCCCTAGACTTGGATTTGGTGGTGTTTCTGTATCCAAATCTCAAGTTTAGTTCTATCTATTTGATGCTATACTCAAGGTGTTTCAAAGAGGATTAAAGTGGATTTGCTAGCTATAATTTAAAGTTAGTATTTCTTAATTTGATTCATCTTTCCATTTCACACATCCATAACCATTCCCACATACATGTCCATGCTTAATCCAAGCTAAGGCTACCCCATTTGGCTTAGCTTCCAACCTAAAACACAAAAACACCTCAAACCGTGCACTTGAGAAATGCTAGGCGTGAAGGGCAGCAAAGTGGCACCGTCCCCCCGTGCCTAGTAGCACGACCGTGCCACCCCAAGGCCGTGTGAAATTGCCTACTTTGAGTTGTGTTCTTGACTTGGTTGGTTTGGATCCATTCCTCCCTTGTGCTATACATCTATTCACAACAAAGATCATTTACTTTCTCACTTAGAATCACTTGATTCTAAGCTTCATCTCTCCCTCACATGCTTGATGCTTCACAACCATCATGATATGTATCCATTTTCTCTTGGTTTCCACTTGATGTCACCTTCCTTTGGTTGCTGAGTTAGTTGTATTCTAGTGAACCCTAGCTTGGTCATCGGCAAATACATCACCGGGGGTAGTTGGAAGTAGGAGGGGTGTAGGGTTTTAGAAGATGCACCTAACGTCATGGAACATTGGGTCGCTTACTGGTAAGTCTATAGAATTAGTTAAGTCTTTGCATAGACGTAGGATCAGCATCGCTTATGTACAAGAGACTAAGTGGGCGGGGGCTAAAGTTAGAGAAGTTGATGGGTTCAAGTTGTAGTATTCGGGTTCAAGCAATGCGAGAAATGGCTTTGGTATTTTGGTTGTTAAGGAGTTGGTCGACTTTGTTGTTGAAGTGATGCATAAAAGTGATCGAATTATGGCCATTAAGGTAGTGGTGGGTTTGAAAATCCTTAATGTGGTTAGTGTTTATGCACCGCAAATAGGTCTGTCGGATGATATTAAGAAGTAATTTTGGGAGGACCTGGATATGGTCGTTCAGAACGTTCCGCGGAGCGAGAAGCTTTTCATCGAAGTAGACTTTAATGGCCACATTAGGGTTGAAGCAGAAGGGTATGATACGGCTCACGGAGGTTTCAGTTTTGGAGAGAGAAACAATGGAGGGGTCTCCGTCCTGGACTTTACAGTCGCCTATGATTTGTTGGTGGCAAACTCCTTTTTCAAGAAGAAGGAGGACCACTTGGTGACCTTTAGGAGTGGTCCCTTAAAAACCTAGATTGATTACTTCCGAATTAGGGCAGGTAGTAGAAGTGTTTTTAAGGATTGTAAGGTGTTATCAAAAGAGTATTTAGGGACTCAGCATAGAGTGCTAATATTAAATGTGGAGATCAAAGGTTCTAAACAGAGGAGGAGGAGTGTTGGAGAGCCTAGAATTAAGTGATGGAATCTTACTAAGGAGAACGCTTTGGAGTTAGCAAGGAGGATCTTTGAAGAAGATGTGTGGAAGAAGGCAGAGGATGCAGATGCAATGTGGGAGGCAATAGCAAATTGTATTCGAAGATCGGCTGAGGAAATCCTTGGAACATCTAGAAGAGGTGGGAACTAAATGAAAGGAGTCTGGTGGTGGAACAAGGAGCTAAAAGAGAAAGTCAAGGAGAAAAAAGAAACATTCGCTGCTTTCACAAACAGTGGAATGGATGAAGAGAAAGAAATTAGTAGAGTTAGATATAAGGCAACAAATAAGGCAGGCAAGAAAGCTGTTGCTATTGCAAAGAGCATGTCTTATGATAGATTATACCAAAAATTGGAGACCAAGGAAGGTGAGAAGGAAGTCTTTAAAATAGCAAGGGTGAGGGAAAGAAGAACAAGGGATTTGGGTGTTGTGAGGTGCATCAAATATGATAATGGTAGGGTGCTATGTGAGGATGCAGGATTCAAGCAGAGGTGGCAGATGTACTTTTCTAAACTCCTAAATGGTGAAATGTTGGAAGATTCTCGAAGTAGGAGTAGAGAGAGTACTGAGAGTCATCTTGACCCTCATTTCTGTGAACCCATCAGCAAGGACAAGATTAAAGAGTCCCTAAGAAAGATGACAAATAGGAAGGTAGAGGGACCGGACTAGATCCTAGTGGAAGTGTGGAAGTGTTTGGGTGAAGAGGGTTTGAAGTGGCTAGCAAAGCTTTTCGATGTTATTTTTAGGTCTGCTAAGATGCCAAAGGAATGGAGGTTTAGTACAGTCATTTCATTGTACAAGAACAAAGGTGATAGCCTTAAGGATGGCTGGTTACAACTATTCATACCGTTTGTCCTTCTAAAAAAATCTTTGTCCTTCTAAAAAAATCTTTCTGGCCAATATTAAGGATTCTAATAATTATAGAGGTATTAAGTTGCTGAGTCACGCCATGAAGTTATGGGAGAGGGTGATCGAAAAAAGGTTGCGGAAGGATATCATGATAACAGAGAGCCAATTTGATTTTATGCCTGGCAGGTCTACCACAGAGGCGATTTACCTCCTTAGAAGGCTCATGGGTTTGTACAGAGATAGAAAGGTAGATCTTTATATGGTGTTCATTGACCTGGAAAAGACATATGATAGAATCCCGCGTAAGGTGTTATGGGGATGTTTGGATAAGAAAGGAGTGTCGTCGTCATACACCTGACTTATTAAGAACATGTATGAGGGTGGTAGGACGAGTGCTGGGACGCTGAGAGGGGTTACCAACGACTTCTACGTTGGGATGGGCCTGCATAAGGGTTCCACTTTGAGCCATTTTCTTTTTGCTCTAACTTTGGATGAATTTACAAAAGGGATTCACGATGAGTTACCCTGGTATATGTTATTCACAAATGACATTGTTCTTGTTGATGAGATCAGGGAAGGAGTAAATGAAAAACTGGAGCGGTGGAGACAACATCTAGAGTCTAGTGGCTTTAGAATTAGTAGATCAAAAACTGAATACCTTTATTGCTGTTTTAATGGAAGGGAAGATGCGTGGGGAGAAGTCACCATTGAGGGGATGTAGATACCAAAGATCGAGAAGTTTAAATATCTAGGCTCGATCATTCATCATGTAGAGGACATTGACGAAGATATTAGCCATCGCATAAAAGTGGGTTAGCAAAAATGAAACTATGCTTCTAGTGTGCTGTGCGATAAGAGAATGCCAGTAGGGTTAAAAGGTAAAGTTCATCGTACGGTAGTTAGACCTGTTGTGTTATATGGATCGGAGTGTTGACATTTAAAGAAGACCCATGTTCAAAGGCTAATGGTAACATAGATGAGGGTGATTAGATAGATATGTGGTTTCACTAGAATAAATAGAATTAGTAATGAACTGATCAGAGACTTAGGCCCTGTTCTTTTCAGTGGGAAATGAGGGGTGTAGGATGGGTGATTGTGGGAAAAGGGGGGAAGAAGTGGGTGAGTGTGGTATTTTTTTTAAGTGTGGGAAAAAATGGGTGAGTGTAAGTGAAAGTTGAATGTAGTTGAATGACATTGAAGTATTGGGTATTAATATTTTTTTGTTTTATAATGTAATAATTTTATTGTGATAGTAATTAATGATGATGAAGTTTTTTTAGTTTTGTTTATTCTGTTTTGTTCTTTTTTATTTTTTTTTATTTTTTATTTTTGTATTTGTATTTTTAATTTTTAATTTTTAATTTTTAATTTTTAATTTTTTTTTAATTTTTAATTTTTAAAATTTTTAAATTTTTATTTTTCATTTTTCATTTTTTATTTTTCATTTTTTCATTTTTTTAATTTTTAATTTTTTAATTTTTATTTTTCTTAAATTTTTAAAAAAATTTTAGTTTTAATTTTTTATTTTTTTGTATTTATTTTTTATTATTATTTTTTATTTATTCATTTTTTATTTTTTGGAATTTTCCGTTGGTTATTTTTCAAGAATAAAAAATACAAAAAATAAATAAAAAAAATAAAAAATACAAAAAAGTAAATACAAAAAATAAAAAAATAAAAAATTTAAATTTTTTAAAAATAAAAAATAAAAATAAATACAAAAAAATTAAAAATTAAAAAAATGAAAAATGAAAAATAAATATAAAAAAATTTAAAATTTAAAATAAATATAAAAAAAAATAAAAATTAAAAAATTAAAAAATTAAAAATTAAAAAATTAAAAAATTAAAAAAAAATTAAAAAATTAATGAAAAACAAAAAAAATAAAACTGTTCCATAATATCCGAAAAATTAAAACTGTTCATAATTGCTATCAGATTATTCGTAAACACAATCACATAAATTATAAAAAAATTTAAAATATAAGAAATGGTTGTTTTATGTAGGTGTGGGAAGGAGTGAGTAAATGTGGGAAGGAGTGGTATTTTTTTTTTTTAAGTGTGGGAAGAAGTGGGAAGAGAGGGGAAGAATTGGGTGAGTGTGGGGTGAGTGAATTTCCCAACGAAAAGAACATGGTCTTAGTTAAAGTAGCCCCTATTGAAAATAAGCTGAGAGAAGTAAGACTCAGATGGTTTGGCCATGTGAAAAAAAGGAGCGCGGACACTCCAGTGAGGAGATGTGAAAGGATTAACATCCCAAGTGGTAAAAGAGGGAGGGGTCGACTAAAGAAGAGTTTGGACGAGGTTATTAGAGAGGACTTGAAAGTCGTGGGGTTAACGGAGGACTTGACTCAGGATAGGAGACTATGACGGGATAGGATCAAAATCTTAGATCGCAGAGAGTTAGCCTCGAAATTGATCTATCGGTTGCAGTAGAATAAGTCTGGTTGCGGTTGCTTTGTTTATTATGTTTGCTTGCAGGTAGTTCTTGCGTATGGGAAGAGACATTGTTTGCCTACTGTCGGTTGTCAAGGTACGATATCTCCCTCTACTTTATTGCACTCTTGGTCACTTAGGACCTGTTCTATTTCGCGTTTTAGATAGATAGATAGATACAAGAAGATGTAAGAAGCTGTAAGGAGCTGCAAGGAGATGTAAGGAGCTGTAAGGAGATGTAAGAAGCTGTAAGCAGATGTAAGGAGCTGTAAGGAGATGTAAGAAGCTGTAAGAAGATGTAAAAAGATGTAAGGAGCTGTAAGAAGCTGTAAGGAGATGTAAGGATAGATATAAGGAGTTGTTGAATTGTAAAAGAGTTGTATAGTATAATTTATTTTAGATGAAAAATAATAATATTAAAATAATATACTTAAGAAGCTGTATTTTGTATATTTATTTTATTATTATTATTATTATTAATTTTTTTTTCATTTTTCATTTTTATTTTTTTACTTTTTTATTTCTTGTATTTTTTGTAATTTTTGTAATTTTTGTAATTTTATTGTTTTATTTTTTCTTTCTTTATTTTTTTTTATTTTTTTTATTTTTTAATTATTATTTTTTATTTTTTAAAATTTTTTTTTTATTTTTTTTATTTGTTTATTTTCTATTTTTTAATTTTGTAATTTTTATTTTTATTTTTATTTTTTATTTTTTACTTTTTAATTTTTAATTTTTTAATTTTTAATATTAAATTTTAATTTGAATTTGAATTTGAATTTTTTAATTTTTTTATTTTTTAATAAAAAATAAAAAATAAAAAATACAACTAAAAATTTTGAAAATTTTGAAAATTTTAAAATTAAAAATGAAAATTTAAAAATAAACATAAAAATTAAAAATTAAAATTAAAAAATTAAAAAATTATAAACTTATAGAATAAAAATTATAAAATATAAAATTAAAAAATAAAAAATAAAAAGCTAAAAACAAAAAATAAAAAATAAAAAATAAAAAATAAAAAAATGAAAAATGAAAAATGAAAAATGAAAAATAAAAGAATAAACAAAAAAATTAAAAATTAAAAATTACAAAATTAAAAATTGCAAAATTACAAAATAAAAAATTTAAAAATTAAAAAATTAAAAAAATTGAAAATTAAAAAATTAAAAATGAAATATGAAAAATGAAAAATAAAAAAATAAAAAAAATAAAAAATAAAAAATAAAAAATAAAAACTAAAAAATAAAGAACAAAAAAATTTAGAATTTAAAATTTAAAATTAAAAATAAAAAAAATACAAAATACAAAATAAATAAAATGAAGATGTAAGGAGATGTAAGAAGATGTAAGGAAATGTAAGGAGATGTAAGAAGATGTAAGGAGATATAAGGAGATATAAGAAGATGTAAGGATATGTAAGAACATGTAAGGAGATGCAAGGAAATGTAAGAAGATGTAAGGAGATATAAGGAGATGTAAGAAGATGTAAGGAGATGTAAGCTCTTAGCTAAATCCTAAAAAACGCGAAATAGAACAGGGCCTTAGTTACTGTCACCTGAATTTTTTTTTTGTTTTTTTAATTTATTTTTTTTATACTCACCCTTAGTTTTCCTCTTAAAATGTTTTTCTCGAAACTTTTTTGTTTTAAAATGTTTACACAAAATCTGATTTTTTGTGGGTCTCTTGGAATCAATCTCTCTATGAGCACAATTGCTGGTAGAGGTAAGGTTGCTTACATCTGGATCTCCCTAGACCCTGCCAAAGCGGGACCCACATTGAGAGTTGTTGTTGTTGTAATCTGATAATTTTGCCTTAAATTGGATCAGATTCATATTAAATTTGGACTAAATTGTCATCCCTACCCACATAGCTAGGTCACTAATAAAAAGTAAAGGAATCTCTTGAACAATTGATTGTGAAGTAATTCTAAAAATCAACAAGCATTAATGGACATAATCTACTGTCCTTTACACATCTCTTGCAAATCACTTGCTCAGCTCAATAATATCAACGAGTGCATTCGGGCTCACTCGACAATTGGCTTGAGTATTTCCCGCCTCTATTCAAAGCTTAGCTTTAACCGAACTTAGTATGAGACTTCATTAAGTCATTTCGATTCAATTACAACCTAAGTGTAACAATTATTGGTGCAGAACATACTGAGGACAACTTTGTTATTATATTAGATAAATGAACATATTAATTAATGCCTTTGTTGTAGGACTATTGTTCATCTTGCATGACAACAAAGTCTGCCTATCATGCGCCTACATCAAGCATGAAGCACGGTTGATTTGTCGGATCAATTTGTCATGCGATCCTTCTTTAATATCCATTTTTCTTTATGTTTAACCACATTTTATATTGATAATTATTTTATTACCATAATTATGAATAGTTATACTCCGTTTGCATCACCCCGCCGCCCCAACCGAAAATGTGGGAGAAAAAAAAAGATAGAAAATGCTGTAAGCACATACAGCAGACATCCAAGACGATTCAAAGAATGAGCTGAAGCATGATGCCTTGCGTCAATCATCATGCGCGAGAAGGAATATTCGGATCACTCCACGCATATGCACTGCTTCTCATTTTATTTCATGTTTCTTTTACTTCATAAATGTTTGTCTTTGCCCAAAAAAAGGAAAAAAGAACAAAACAGAACCCCATTATTGCAAAACGTCAACGCAATTCTAGTCAACCACTGCCCCCTGTCCAATGGTTATTTCTATGGACACATCATGGACCCACCCCCCCGCCCTTCCGTTTTCTTTCTCAAAACACAAAATAGCATCTTGTTAGATATATTCTTCTATACTTACAAGAAGTATTTATCATCAGCATTTAATAAATTTTTGGGCATATTCTTTTTTTACATATGAGAAGTATTTATTAACACTTATTATTAAAACATATTGAAAGATGTTGAAACATGTTAAAACATACTTAAACATGGTAAAACATGTTTAAACATGCTGAAACACGCTGAATGGTAAAAGAAAATATAACTATATATTTTTAATAATTATTTAACAGTGCTGAATTGTACTAAATGATGCTGAATTGCACTAAAAGTTACTAGACTGTGCTGAAACTTGTTGAATGCTGATGATAAGTATTCATGATTAGTTGAAAAGAACATGTCTTCACAATTTAGCATTACTTAGCGCAATACAACATAATTCAATATTATTAAGTACTTATTGAGAATACTTAAGTATATTTTCTTCAAGAATTGAACATGTTTCAACATGATTCAACATGTTTTAGCAATAAGCACCAATAAATACTTCTCATAAGTCGAAAAGAACATTTCTTACTTTTAATGTCATGTTCTTTTCAACTTGTGGGAAGTACTTATCATAAACATTCAGTACAATTCAACACAATTCAACATTATTAGATATTTATTGAAAACACCTAGTTATATTTTCTTTAATGATTCAACATGTTTCATCATAATTCAGCATGTTTCAGTAAGAAGCACCACTAAATACTTCTCATAAGTCAAAAAGAATATGCCTCACCTCAAAACGACTAATACATAATTTATATCTTGTTAAAGAGTGACCAGTCCTATTCACCTCTCTTTAAACATGTGAAGCACATAAAATTCCAAAATTAAACTCTACTCACAGCTATTGGAACACAATTTCAAACTTTGTAAGTACTTTTTGGGATATGAATCAAATCTAGTAAATGTAATGCAAACTGAATGATTCGAATTCATATCCGATCTTACACTAAAATAGTTAATCCAAAGTGGATCCAAACTCCAAAATAAGCCAAGCTAAATCAAATCCAACCCAAACAAATTTTCACCAAAATTATTTTTCTTTACAAGACAAGATTATCAAATTAAATATCAACCGATCCGAAATTAACCCTAATAAAAAATGATCCAATTCGAAATCGGAACCAAAGTGAACCTTATTGACTTGTGAATAGGAGCTGACTTGAAGTTAACTGCCCAAAATCGAATTCAATGGTCCATTTGGTCTAATATAAATAGCCAATGCCACATTCATATATATGGTTAGTGTCTTTGAAAGTCTCTCTCTTGTTTTTTTTTTTTTTTTTTTGTAACAAATTTGCATTTGGAGATCCATGAAACAAAATCAACTGAACATTTTTGAGTGATCAGCTTTTTAATTGACCAAATTTTCACATTCGAACAGTAAGAAAACTTGTATCTGTTAAACACCAACACTTCAACGGCATGCAATTCAAGTCAATGAGAACAAATTTTCTAGATCTTCTAGGGAAAGCAAATCAAAAAGTCAAACCAACAATTTATGCTTAAGCTCTGTTTCGCCCTTAAAAAATTTGATGGAAAGAAAAATTAGAGGAAAAAAATATGAAGGGAAAAAAAAAGTATGGAGAAAGTGAGTTTTTTTCTCTTGTTTGGATTGAGAAAAAAAATACAACAATTTGAATGAGAAATTTAAATATTAATAAATTACTTGAATTATGTTGATATCATCTTAGCAGTGCATGGTTGGTAGAGGTCGAGAATTCTTTTGAACACTTTCCCGAACTTTCCTCACAATTTTATGAGAAAAATTTTATCACTTGTCTCAAACAATTTTTCAACCTAATTTTTCTACATTTTTTTTATTTTCTCTAAACCAAAAACAAGAAAAAAAAAACTACTTTCGCAATTTTTTTTCAATCCATTAAATTTTTCAAGATCCAAATGGAGCCTTAAAATTTAATCTAAAAAGTAAAAATAATAATATTAACAGTTGGCTCTAAATGGTTTTTTCCCCTCAAAATCCCCAAATCTACTAGAAATTCAAAATCAATTCGATTAATTTATTTTTCTGATTCTGTTTATAGTTCCCCCCCCCTTTTTTTTGGTGTAGACCCCCTAACGTTATATATTTGCAGAATTATAGACCCGGCAAAACTGACCCGAGACTCGAAACCCAAATCGAACGATCCGGACCCATACCCGACCTGTATCCGAAATATGCTCACTCGAAAGTGAACCAAAAATCCGAATTGACCCGAACTGAACCGTATTCGACCCGAAATTTTCTACAAAGTTGCTTGTGTTTGGCATCACGAGTGTATTTGACCAAAAATTAGTTGACCGAAATCGATCCGAACCGAACCATACCCAACCCAAACTAAAACGACCGGAAATGTCACTTAACTCAAACATGACCCAATTCGAACTTAATTCGATTCATATCCAAACAGAATGATCCATTTATCAGATCTACACAGAAATGTGGCTGTTTTGAAATCAGACTTCTAAAACAAGACACCGAAAGCAGCTCCCAGCTACCAAAGCCAAGAGCTACCATCCATGACCATTGACTAAAATGCATACCAAATTCTAGAAAATCAAAATACTCAAAATCCAGCCACACAAAAAAACAATGCACCAAACGGGACCCACAGATTTTTATTCAACTACCCAAACTACCCGCCATACACCCGTCTTTAGCGTTGAGCCTACGGCACCTTCCTCCACTCTCTGTCCCCGCTCCCCTCCCTTCCCTATAAATACGTCAATAACCAAACCCACTTATCAAAATCATCTAAAAACAAAATCCCTAATCCTTTTCGAAATCTGATTTTTGATGGCTGGGCTTCAATACAAATTCTTCCCGACTGACTTTTTTGTCCCTCCTCTTGAATCATCCGTCAGCACCGTTGAAAAGAGCAGCCAGCAGCAGGTTGTTTCTGTAAAATCTCCGGCTACGGAGGGCATAATTGGAAAGAGCAACAACGTTACTCTCAAGGCTACTTCTTCTTCGTCTTCCTCTTCTTCTTCGTTGGTTGGTGGTGGTGGTGCTGTTATTACTCCGGTGATCAAGAGAGGTCGAGGTGGGTCGGGGCCCACCAGGGATTAACAAAATCTTGATATGTTGTTGTAATTAATACCTGAGTTGGGGTATTGCATGTTTGTGATAATTACGATTGGAGGATAATTATTTGAGTGCTTCCCTCCTTTAATAATTTGATGTAATCTGAATATAATGGTTAATCTATTGGATTTGGTTTTTCTATTGTCATGCACTGGACTTAATTACTTCTTTATTCATAAGTTATTGTGTGTTTAGGTGATCAATCAATTAAGTGCATTCTTCAACACAAAAACAAAAACAAAAAAACCAAATAAATTTTTTGGATACGACCAATTAAGTGAATTCAATAGACTTTAAAATGAGTGAAAAATATATTTAGACGGATTTATTTATTGCTGAATCATAATACTGATTTCAAAATTAAGAAAGATTTTGGCATGACATTATACTGTTTTACAATAATTATATACTATCCGAGTTCAGATTTTTGCTCACATTTCTAGAAATTTGTTTCAAAAGATGGAGTTTAAATTTTAGATCAGTATTTGTGCAAGCACTCGAGCTGATAAAGCAAATTGCACTCTGATAAATACATTTGTAAGATTTAAGGGTTTATTGTATTTGAACTCGATTATACCTATGGTGAAGTTTCGATCATTTCACACGATAGCTGTCGTACCATACTCCGATAATTTGTAAAAGAATTATTCTACATATTTTGTTAAAATAAAGGATTAAGTGTTCACACACATATTCAAATGTCAAATGTTCCACATGAATATTTAAACAACAAAAATTAAAGAATTGAAGTAATATAGGTCTAGAATGCACATTATGTGCGAAAGCAATGGCTGAAGAAGCAGGGGCGGTGATACTGAGAAGACACCTTTTAATTGGGATCACTTGTTCAAAGTTGTGGGCATGTAAATACCCACGATTTTTCTGAAGGAAAAAAAAAAGTTGAAGTGAATGTATGTGGCCGTGAGAAGTAGAAGACATGCATAGTATTAAAGTTGGTGTGGTAAGTATATTGGAGCCAAGAGTCAATGTTGGGCAATGAATGATAAGCAGAGCCTGACGTAGGTGGAGGAAGGAGGGGGATTAATTAATGCCCTTTAATTATAGCTTAACACGGAACCTGCCTAACTTCTCCGATTATTCGGTTATTTACAGTTAGGGATAGGTAACAAATCAAGTATCCATTGAATTAAGCGGGTTGACCCATTTTAAATAAGACTTATAAAGAATCTAGTTAATAAGGGACCGGGTCAATAGTCGACCGGCTCATTAAGGCATATTAATTCGTCAGATTAGCTCAGCCCATTAATAGCCCGTTTAGTAACCCATTATTTTTTTTTTATCCTACTTCACATACTAGTTTACATGTTCCAATTAGTTAAGTTTATTACCGATACGTTATACATAACAATAATTAGTATACACAATTTTTTTGTGCAAGTTTGCTACATGTTAAAACAGGCCAAAAGCGGATCGCCCATGTTCCGACCCAGCCTGACCTATTTATTTACACAAAAGTTCCAACCCGACCCAAATGATTAACGGGTCAACCATAATCCAACCTGGTCCAGTTTGTAAACGGACCGAACCTAACCCGACCCGACTTGGTCTATTGCCCACCCCTATTTACAGTTAATCATATCCCTCCTAGTTATACTGACTCAAACCGTAAGATCCAAATTTCATACTGACTCAATACTCTAAGGCCATGTTCGGCAAAATTAGCGGTTCAAGTAGCGGATAGCGGTTTAGGTAGCGGATAGCTGTTCAGGTAGCGGATAGCGTTTCTAATTTAGCTGTTAGCGGATAGCTGTTTAGAATAGCAGTTGAATAAAATGTGTTCGGTAAATTTAGCTGTTGGATTAGCTGATTAATGTAAATTAACATAAAAGGATATAGATAATTTCCAAAGATAAAATTTCCAAAGGGTAATTTTTGGTAAAAAAATATGAAACGCTACTTTTGAATGTAAAACGTTAATACTATTAGCTTTTCAAAAACGCTACTTAAAACGCTAAACGCTACTTGATATGCTAGTCAAAACACTACGTTACCGAACACTAAAAATTACGTGATGAGTGTATTGACTTAGTCAAAACGCCAAACGCTGCCTAAAACGCTGTTGCCGAACACGCCCTAAATAAGCTAACTTATTTCACACTTCAAACTTGAATTGAACTAATTCAAATCAAACTCAAAGCAAACTTTTTCTCCAAAGTTCTTATTGTAACAAAAAAAAAACCCCTTATTAGACTAATTATCAATCGCAAATTGAAAATGACCTTATTTTTTTTCGTTTAACCAAAGGTATCCACGTCGATTGTAGTTTCTACTCGCCCCGCGAGCTCCACTTAAGAATAAAGGGTTAGCCAATAATTACTCTCTATTCCCAAAAATCAAGGATCGAACCCCTAATTAATTAGTTAAGTGACGAAGTGAGCTACCACTACGCCACAGCCCTTAGTTACAAATTAAAAATGACATTAACTAAACCAAAATCTCTTAACTACACTATAACAAATCTCGAAACTAGCCCAACCTAAATTCAAACTGAGCGACGTATTTATTATAAGATGTCCTATTAGTATGATCTTTTTATGCACTCAAATATCAATTATAACCTAATGGCTCAAACAATATCAATTATAACTTGCATTAATGGCCATCATCATATTGTAAAATTCTGCAAGTTTTTTAATTAAAAAATTCAATATTTTTTAAATAAACTAAAATATACAAATTATTACTTATTTATTAATTAAAAATAAATAGTATATATGCATGCACCTATAGAGAATAATCTTACTAGCGAAATATGGTCATTGGCAATGCTGCTTAAAGAACAGGATGATGACTGCTTCAACTCATCTTCTCTTGAAACTAAAAGAAATTTTGTACCTTTTATTTGTCATTTACACAGGTAGTTTATTTTGCATATAGAGCACTCATAACGACTATCATCATATCGTATCTAACATTTAATATGTCATACTTATGTTTATATTTA
>JACYFF010003369.1:78431936-78549832 GCA_017589665.1 Selenicereus undatus
TATATATATATATATATATATATATATATATATATATATATAGACTACAACTATTCTCCTTACGATATGAGTAAACTAATATGTCAATGTTCATAATTATAAATATTCAATCAATAATTTTTTTTTTATTATTCAGATTTATTTTATTAGTTAAAAAACTTCGTATCTATTTTTTTTTTTTTATTGTTTACACAGGCACTACTTTTATGCTACTTGACGTTATTCATACATCATCACCTGTGGTTCGACGAAGTCAGGAATGAAGAAGTTGAGATAATTGGCAAGTCCCGTCCAACTGTCCAATACCTATTTGTATGAACTTTTTTTAAGCAGATTATACATTTAAAGATTTTATTTTATTTTTTTTTAAATCATGGGCTTCCCATAATTTCTCTTTTTTTTTTTAAAAAAAAAAACCCTCAATTGAAGTGTCAGCAAGCATCACTACCCCACGCTTCGCAAAGCATTGTATTTTTATTTTGTAAGCAATTAACTTTTTTTTTTTTTTTTTTGGATAGAAGGAAGCAATAACTTAACTACCTGGACAATTATGAAGGATATATTTATGTTTTTCTGGACCTTATTTGTTCTCTTCCTCCCCCTATAAATATGGGAAAACCAACATGCCCTATTAATTAGGATCGTGAAAGATACGAATCTCACACCTTTCCATAGTGCGCATCCATTAACAAAGTAGGCAGAGTGCCAAAAAGCAGGGGAGAAAAATAACTGCCACAATTCAATGGCAGGGCTTCAATACAAATTTTTCCCAACTGATTTCTTCGTGCCAGCTTTTGATGTAGTGCAGGTTGATCATCCACCGCAAGTTTTGCCCTTGCAACGGCCCATCAACGGCTCGCATCAGCCCCCCAACGAGACTGATGAAATCAATCTTAGTAATGACAGCACGAACAAGCAGAAGAAGAAGAAGAAGCAAGGGAGAGTTTCTCTTTCCTCGTCTATGAACGCCAGCCCACAGCCCATTACTCCTGTGCCTAAGCAAATTTCATGATTTTGCAGGTTGGTTCTTTAATTTATGGAGTTGTTTGTTCTTGATTTTTGGGGCTGCGTATGAATTATTATGAATTAAGACTATGAGCCATTCTTATGGACAGCGGCAAATCTAGAATTTTGGATCAGAAGTATCCACCTATGAGCACCCCACTACCACTAGCATCCCTTTTTCAGGTTGTTTTCTTTTCAAAGATCGTAAATGAAGTTGGATCGATTCATATTAAATTGGAACAAAAAAAATAAATAAAGAGACAATCTTAGCCAAGCAATCAAGCAATACATTGCAAGTACAATGATAAAAATAATATTATTATTTATGCAAATATTATTATTTCTATAAATAATTTTATGTTGCTTGTTCATTAACCTAGGGTTAGGCGTCATTAGCGGTTAGAGCTCGGGTTTGCTTGTGCTTGTATTCTTCATGTATATGCTGCGGCACATTGAAGAAAATACAGAGAAAATATTCAACTCAATCTTCCTCTCTTATTTGCTTTTTGTCATAGTATCAAAGCAAACAAACATAAAACCTTATTACTAATTCCTTGAGTCAAATCAAAAAAGTGGAAAGCCATGAGTAAGGATGAAGAACAAGAAAAAGAGGAAAAGCCAAAAAAGTTTATTATAGATAGTCAATCACCGTACTTTTTTTACCCTTCAGACTCATCAGGAGCCATTATAACCACAATCAAGTTGAATGGGAAGAACTAGAGTTTGTGGGAACAAGCAGCTAGAACGACACTTAAAACTAAGAACAAACCTCCTTTATTTACGGAAAAGTGACCAAACGTGTGGTCAAAGACGACGAATAGTCGGTGGAAGTCAATGCATGGAAAATGATTAATTCCATGATTACATCATGGATCATGAATGTAATAGATCCCAAACTGCACATGAGTGTGGCATACGTACACCTGACATAGAAGATGTGGAAAAATATTCTGAAGAGATATTTAGTCCCGAATGTGGCTAGGATACATCAATTGAAGGTGGAAATAGCCTCACGCAAGCAGGAAGGATAGGAATTCATAGACTTCTTTCAAAATTAATGAGCAGCTTGACAACTACACAAAAGTTCCAACTTGCACCTGTGGGGCGAGTAAAAAAATATCCAAGATGTTAGAATACGAGAAGGTGCATCAATTTGCAATGGGACTCGATTATGAGTCTTTTTCTACAATCTGAAACTAGATACTTGGAACCGTTGCCCTCACTAAATAAAATTTATAATATGGTTCGACAGAAAGAGAACCATAAACGGGTCATGGCAACCTGAGATCACAAGTATGAGGGAGCGGCTGCCTTCATCGCTATGCAAGCTCTAAGAGGATTGCAGTACCAAGGTGAACGGGTCGTGCGCAGGCACTGTGGGAAAAGTGGCCATCATGAAGGGAGTTGCTACGAATTAATTAGCTACCCTTATGGATGGAACATACAGACCTGGCAAAACTGACCCGAGATCCGAAACCCGAACCGAACGACTCGAATCCATACCCGACCCGACATCCGAAATATGCTCACCCGAAAGTGGACCCGAAACCCGAATTGACCCGAACAGAACCATACCCGACCCGAAATTTTCTATAAAGTTGCTTGTTTTGGCATGATGAGTGTATTTGACCATAAATTAGTTGACTTAAATCGATCCGAATCGAACCATATCCGACCCAAACTGAAACAACCCGAAATGTCATTTAACCCGAACATGACCCGACCCGTAACCGATCCGAATGACCCATTTGCCAGGTCTACACACGCAAGGGTTGAAGCAGCTGAGGCAGAGGACATTCTGGCCGGAGTGGAGGTTTCGCTTGCGCTGGTCGAGGAAGAGTAGGGTAGAACCATGAGTTGTCTTATGTGGCCCAAGCTCAAGGGGAGTTTCTAAATTCCACAGCAGAAAGTCTTGGCGGCAGACCCGGTTCGAGGACCTTTACACCGAAATAGGCAGAAAGGCCTTTGACCCTTATTGAGACTCCGAAACCATTCATGACAAGCTTTTAGGTAAGAAAGAATAGCTCTTTGATGCTGGTGCCTCTTATTAGGGCTGGCAAAAATCTATCCGACCCGATTACCCGAATTTATCCGATAAAAAAAAACCGGGTACGCTCACCAAATTTATGTCCGAATTTAAAATTCAGACAACCAGTCATGTCCAAATTTAGATCCGGGTCGGATTCGGGTTTGGACATTCGGGTTCGGATTGTCCGGATTTTTGAACCATTTCGGGTTCGTACAAATTCGGACAATCAGGTTTGGACATCAAACAACTACATTTATATGTAATTTTAGTCTAGATTCTTTAGAAAATTTTATAAAAACAAATTCGGACAACCGGGTTCGGATATTAAAAAATCGGGTTTGAGTTCAGTCACACAAAATTTTGGTCAGAAAGTCCTAAAATCATACCACAAATTCGGATATTCGGACAACCGGCTCCAGACATCGGACATTCGGGTCCAGGTCCGGGCCCAAGTCTGGTCAAAGTGTCCGACTTATAATCCAAATAGGGTTCGGGTATAAAATTTTTGTCCGAATGTCTGATTTGTCAGAACCCGAATTGACCCGGTCCTGAATTTTTGCTAGCCCTACCTCTTATCATATGATTGGAAATATACATTTACTTAACAATGTTAATGATTTTGAGTCAATTCCCATTAGATTGGCAAATGGAACTTTAATTTATGCAACTAAGAAAGGATCCGTTAAATTAAACCCAAGTTTGACATTACAAGATGTGCTTTACGTGCCTGGTTTGGATTGTAACCTATCTTTGTAGCTCAATTGCTTGATGAAATTTATTGCATAGTAACGTTATCTAAAAGGTTTTGTGTGATACAGGACTTTACTACGAAGAACCTGATTGAAGTGGGTGAGCTTAGAAGAGGGGCTTATATCTACAAGAAAGATCCAAAGACAAACATCCAAGCCAATAAGGCCATCACCCAGGAACTGTGGCATCATATGATGGGTTATCCTTTGAGAAAGACTCTTTTTAAGGTTTCTAGTGATATTCAGATAGATACTAGTAGCAATAATAAACATGATTTATGCAATATGTGTTTGTGTGCTAAGCAGACAGTTTTGATCTCATTCATTGTGATATATGTGGTGGATATCATACTAAATCTTTTTATGGGGCTAGCTACTTCTTACCATTATCGATGATGTTAGTAGAGGTGTGTGGACATATTTAATGAAAGAGAAAAGTGAGGCTTCTCAGTTAGTGAAAAATTGTTGCATAATGGTTAACACTGAGTTTTGGGTAACGTTAAAACCATTAGGAGTGATGAAAAAAGTGAATTCACTTATGGGTCTATGAAGAATTTTATGGGGAGCATGGGATTATACTTCAAACAAGTTGTCTGAATAGAATGGCAAGGTTGAACGAAAATATCATTGTGTCGAATGTAACTAGAGCCCTTTGATTTCAAGCTAATCTTCCTCTAGAATTAAGTGGGGAGTGTGTTTTGAAGGTAACATACTTAATAAATAGGACTCCATCTTCAATTTTGGAGGGGAAAACACCATATGAAGTATTGTTCAATGTCAAGCCTTCATATGAACATATTAGGGTTTCTGGATGTTCACGCTACGTTTATAATCATCAAAGACCAAAAGATAAATTTAAGGATCTTAGTAGATGATGTGTTTTTGTTGGCTACCCTTAAGAAAATAAGGGATGGAAGGTCTATGATTTACAGAACAGAAACATTTTTGCAAGTCATGACATCATTTTTCATGAAGAAAAATTTCTCTTTAATAGCAATAAGCAGCTAGACTTGAGCAATGATAGAGAATGAAGTGGAGTCCAAATTTCAAGGGTATTTGATGATGAAACTGGACCAGCAGGCTTTCCAGATGGCCTGTCATTTGCTGCAAGAAAAGAGGATTCGGCCCAGTAGCATCCTACCTTGGCCAGAGACGCTGAGGTAGTTGGGTCTAGACTCTAGATTCACACCGGTTGAAGGCCCACAAGGAGGATAGGATCACGCTGGGTCAGTCTGTTATGAGAGATCACCTGTGAGAGTAGTAGTAGCACCAGGTCAGGCCACGCATCACCTGCACCTGTTCATGAGCCCAGTGAGCCCACTATTCTAGCAGATCAGGCTCATGGCAAGAGAGCCCTAAAGATACCTAGTCACTTACAAGACTACATACGCTATAGTGCAAAAAAACCCCCTAGACTCTCACGCCCACACTCTAAAAGGTTTCTTCAAGTAAACCGTGCCCCATAGCTAATTTTTTTTACCAGTGATAAATTTTCTGATGCACACAAATGCTACGTACCTTCTATTACGACGATTGTGGAGCCTAGATTTTATCATGAAACTATTAAGGATGAAAATTGGAGAGAAGCTATGGCAAAAGAAATTGAAGCATTGAAACTTAATGACACATGGATTACAGTGGATTTATCTCCAGGATGAAAACCCAGTAATTGCAAATGGGTTTACAAGGTAAAATACAATGGAGATCGAAGTATCGAGGGGTACAAGGCAGGTTTGGTAATTTGAGGAGACAAACAAGTGTAAGGTTTTGATTTCAAAGAGACCTTTGCTCCCATTGTCAAGATGACAAGTGTGAGGTGTTTTCTTGTAGTTGCTACTGCGAAGGGGTGGGATCTACACCTAATGGACATCGACAATACCTTTCTACACGGAGACTTGGAAGATGAGGTATATATACATGACTTTACCCTGGGATTCCGCAGCTCGAATTCCAACAAAGTATTTAAACTTCAAAATCCTTTATATGGTTTAAAGCTAAATCCTAGACAATAGTTTGTTAAGCTTTCTTCCAAGCTTCTTAAGTATGGTTTTGTTAGATCGCATGCAAATTATTCTTTGTTTACCTATCAGAAAGGAGGAAATTCATGACGTTATTAGTTTATGTTCGTGATCTAGTTCTCACTGGCGATGATAAAGATACTTATGCAGAATTCAAGAAATATCTCAACAGTTGCTTTTACATCAAAGACTTGGGGTCACTCATATATTTCCTAGGGATTGAGGTGGCTAACAATTCCCAGGGGTTATTTTTGTCTCAAAGAATTCTAGAAATTGTTGATGAATGTGGTTTGCTAGAAGTCAAACCTGTTGATTTTTCTATAGAGACCAATCATAAACTAGCATTGGCCACAAGCAGGGATGACAGCGGATCCCGAACCCGATCCAGATCGATCAGACCTGATCCATTTTTAAGGATCTGAATCCTAAAAATTTGGACCCGTAGGATTTTTAGAGGATTCGGGTCCTATTGGATCTGAGTTGGATCTGGATTTGGATCCGAGACTTTGAGACCCAGACCCGACCCTAGATCCATATACAAACCCCTTTGTTTTTTTTTCCAGGTGTTCGTATAGCATATGCATTAGGATTTTCAGTTTTGGTATCAGATTTCTCATTCCTCAGTCCACTTAGTCGCATCTTTCTTCCTCACTCTTCAAGCTCTCGCGGCCTTCTCTCCTCCAGCGTCCACCACTCCACGTCTGCACCCCATCTCCTTCTGTCCTCGTTCTCCAAAGTCCAGGGCCTTCATGCTAGCCTCCTCCCTCTTCCCGGCGACCACAGTTCGGTCTTGTTCGTCGCGGTTTTGCCAGAACTGGTCGCGCTGTCCTCATCTCGACGTTACCCCTTCACAGATAAGCTATTTCCCAACACTCCTGTCCATTGTCCGGCTCCTCTATCCAAACTCTCTAGTAATTTTCTGGCACTAGCCGCAGCATGTTTATCCAATTTCTACCTCTGTTTAACTCGAGGGCTTAAAGCAGAATATCATATTCAAATTGTTTTCATTTTTTGTGGAATTGCATTTCAATTTCTTCCATGTGTTAATTAACTTTATTTGAGGGATAAGGAATCAAACGGGATCTTCCCTCCATCCTCATCTGGGGCATTTTTCTTATTTCACTAATGACTTATCACCTTGTGAACCTAAAGGGTATTTAGTCTTGTTGATGTCAAAAAGCAATTCACTAAAGTCCTATAATATCAAAGTCAACAATCCATTGTATTAATTAGCATGTCCAAATAGGGAAGAATGATGTATACACTTCATAAGCTAAATCAGAATTCATTAAAAAATTCAGTATTTTGCTATCAATAATTTCTACTTACAATTCAATATTTTGCTATGTATTATGGTGAAGTCAATTATATGACAAAATTTTATGTACGCACTTTTGTTTTGTTGAGAAAAATAAGAAAGTGAAAAAAAAAGTGACTCAAAGTAGCAGGATCCGTTAAGGGCCCACTAGGCCCTTTAGATTCAGACGATCCGAGTCTGGATCCATATTTTATAGACCATGCAAATTTGGATCGAATCTAGATCCAGGTCCTCTGGATTTGGATCTTGGCAGACTCGGTCCATTGCCATTCCTAGCCACAAGAAAGGTTATGGATGATCTAACTCAGTATAGAAGACATGTGGGTCGTCTCATCTACTTGACTATTAGACCACTGGAGTCAAGCTATTCTGTGCATATTTTGTCTCAGTTTATGCTGAATCCCAAGGAATAACATATGGAAGCAGCTAGGAGGTAACCTGGAACAACGGATCCTAAAGCAAAGTCATTTAGATCTACAGGTGGTTGCCTTTTGTGATTCAAACTGGGTAGCCTGTCCCATTACTATATGCTCTCTGACCGGATGTTTTGCTGCTCTTAATGGATCACCTGTTTCATGAAAGACTAGAATACATACTACAGTGTCATGTTCTTTTGCATAGGCTAAATATCACGCCATGGCTATTATCTCTAGTGAGCTGATCTGGCTTCTCTCTTTCCTAACTTCTATGTGAGTATTTGTCAAGCTTTGTATGACACTTTTTTGTGACAATTAGGTAGCATTACACATTGCTAAGAAACCGGTTTTTCATGAACACACTAAGCATGTTGAGATTAATTGTCACTTTATTCCGGAGCGCCTTTTATCAAGGGAATGAATCTTAGACCATCTACCATCCAAATATCAAGTCGCAAATATCTTTACCATAGCCCTAGGAAAGCAACAATTTCTGTTTCAACAGCCCAAGTTGGGTGTTATTAACCCTCATAATCCAACTTGAGGGGGAGTGAGAAGGATAATATTATTATTTGTGTAATATTATTATTTAGTTAAATATTTTTATGTTGCTTGCTCATTAAGCTAGCTACGGTTTGGTGTGATTAGCGGCTAGAGCTAGGGTTTGCTTCTGCTTGTACTTTTTATCTATAGCTGTGGCACATTGAAGAAAATACATAGAAAATATTCAACTCAATCTTCCTCTCTTGTTTTTTTCGTCACCCAAGACACATATTAACATATTAGAGATCAAATTCTTAGATATTCACTTAATTTTCAGGAAAAAAATTTCAGAGCAACAAGCAAAATTGTATTGGTACTAGCGCTGATAGTCAGCCAAACCCTAATTCCTAATTTCCAATCATTCTCCAATCAATAAAAAGTTCACTTTTGTCCATGGTGGCCACAAGCCATTGGCTAGAGTAACATATTTGCAAGGGTTGGGGGGGGGGGGGGGGGAGGATTCAATTCAATTCCATAGCTCATCAAAGAACAAGTGCTTAACTTCCGTGATTTTTTGGACTAATTTGAAGCTTAAATCTGACTAGTGTCACTGAGCAATAGTAACTCAAGCCACAAAAAAAAATAATAAAAATTGTTCAAGCAAGTGTACATCACTAAATTTGACCGGTGTGACTAAGTGATTCAACCCAAAAAAGAAAAATTATTCAAGATTGAAGATTGAAACCTCAAACCAGAAACCCTAACCTGCGTTGCGTGCTGCCTATGCGGTCTACATGAGTACAGGCCCGTCCGTCCAGTGACAGCATCGACTTCTGGTGATCGGTGGGGCTGATGTGATGGCCTGTAGCGACTGCTAGGTGTTTGAGATGGACTGAGAGTGAGAACACGAGATGGCAAGATGGACTCTGAGAGAGCCAAAGGGGGTCTGAGTGTCTGAGAGGCAGAGAGGGTCGAACAAGGAACAACCGAAGATGCGAGGTGTCTAATTTACTGATTGTATTTTTTAAAAAAACATAGAAAATGTTACCAACATGATAAGCTAAAGTTTCTTTGCTTGCTTGGGCCGGTCCAGTGTCCACTTCCTTTGCAAGGTGTTTTTTTAGCCCTTTTTTGGAGTCTCCACCCTTAATATTGTCAAAAACATTAAATCAGCCAATTACATAATTTTTTCTTTGGGGCTTTGGGTGTCCATGGCCAGCCCTAGGCTCTTCATAAATCGGCCCCTGCTTGGGGAGTATATATGCTCTTCTACTGCATGTGTATAAATGAGTAGTTTGACAAAAGCATATAAAAGATTGTATTGTTAATATATATATTTGCATGTGGAGTTCAATTCTTGGCCCGATGCTAAATATGATGTAAGATTTGCTTATGAAAAGAGAAAATATTGACTAGCAAACGATATTTTTTTCGATAAAGTGACAGTGCGATTAATGATGTTCAGTGCACTGTTAAACTCCTACATACCATCCCCTTAAGTAGCAGGCACTTAGATGCTAAAAATAAGGAGAGATAAAGGGGGTTTAATTCTATCCATTACCTTGGACCACTATAGCTTCAATTCTATCGCTTCCACACTAAGGTCTGTCTTTGTACTACAATTAGTTGTAATTCCTAAACGCTCAAAAAGTGAATCTGGAAGGAGTATACGTGAAAAAGGGTGTACAAGGAGTCAAGGAGATTAGGGCTTTAGTACTGAACTGCTAGGAAACCCGTTCAATTCAACCAGCATAGATTGGTGTAAATCGTCTGACATTTGTTCCCCTTAAGTTAGGTTCTGTATTTGGGTCTTGTAAATATTTAATTATTGTGATAGGAGAATTCTATCTCCTTATGGCCAACAATAGTTCGACTATGATACAATATATACTCAAAGATAAAAAAAAATTAGATCAACTCACAAGTCACGCCCAATAATTAACTTATCTAAACTATTGTTGAAATTTCGGAAAAGTAAGCTTCTATGCTTTGGTCAAGTTAAGTTCAATAAAGAATAAAATGAAAGAGTTGACAAGACAAGGTGGGCAAGCAGGCCAACCCATCCATTGTACATAGGACAAATTCAATAAGGGCAATCAATTAAAAAATAACATGAGCTGTGTTTTGTTGGATATATATGAGCAAAATGCTCCAATCCAAAGACTTAGATTTTGAGAAAGTACCGACTTATACACTACTTGAAAAAACAACGTAACATATATAAAGATGGTACAAATACATTCAAAGTTTGTACTAGTGGGCGGAGATGGGAAGAAAATTGTGAAATTTTGCAATTAAGGGCATTTAGGTCCACCTCTCTTGGTCTTCCAATTGTTGTAGCAAGGACAAGTCTCCTTGTTGCCGTAGGTACCCGCAGGAACGCACAAACATTTGGCACAACACTTGTTGCAGAAAAACAGGCATGGCTTCTTGTATTGTGTCTTTGAACATCTCTCTCCACATCTTGGCCCACACTCTGTTTTCATTATAATGCGTTTGAGAAAATTGGTTAGCATTTTCATCTTCTCCCTTGATTCACAAGATACGTTATTTAAGTTGCATTATCAAATAGATTACTTTCAAGTAGGAAAATCAATAAAATTTCACGAGACTAATTCAATTGTCTTATTTAAAAATAGTGTTGTTAAAATTGAATGTTAGTTGACAAAAATTTAGAAGAGATTACATTCTCTTAAGGGAGTGTTTGTCTATATCCCATAATTACGTCAATTGACCACACTTTTGAATGTTCAAACGGCCATGAGAATGCCGACTTTCTTACCTAAGTCTAATAATTAGCTGACATTTTCAATCAATTGTTTGGCGATTAAAAGTTTGAATTTCAATTTAAAAGCTCATATAGATAAGACAATTTGCTTCTAAATCGCGACAATAAAATACCATGTACTATAATATGCATATAACTTTATCATGTAGATGTAGTATAGAGTGATACCTGTAGGCTGGAGGCTGCCTTGGGTGTAACCATACTGAAAATTTTAACAAAATTTCAAGTTACCACCTTAAGATATAGGTAAATTTGAACACTTAAATCTATAGCAAATTCCACCTCAGATAAAAAATACAACAAATTTATTGGGAAACAACCAAGGACAATATATATAATAGCAAGTGATGAAATCTGACCGAAGGAACTTCGCCTGATCCTGATGGCTGTGGCTGAGGGCTTGGACTTGGTGACTGAGCAGGGATTTTCTGCTTCATCAAAAAAAAAAATTATATCAAAATAAGTTTGATATTTGCTGCTGCATGTATATAGACTTATCCCAACAAAAATGATGGGCCAATGATTATTGAGTGAACTCTATATTAATTTTCACTTATTTTGTTCCCTTTTATTGAGCAAGAACTTGCCGTAAAAAGGTGAAAAAGAATCTCGACAAAGTAGCAACACACGAGTTAAGTGTATGTCGCGTAACTTAATTAGTTCGTAGAATTAATCTCAACGATTACGTTAGAAGTTTGAGTAAATTTCGTTTAAATCGATCTTTTTGTATTCTCAATGTGTTGATGACAAGGGGGAGGAGGGATCGGAGGGGAGACAAGAGAAATTAAATTGTGCTTACATGATTCTCAACTGCAGAGAAAAGCATTGCTGTCACAAAAATGAAGATAATGCACAGCTTCACATCAGCCATTGTTTTCGCTTTTTGCTCAAAGAATAATATTATCTACAAAAACTCTTATTCTACCTCAAATATGTGGGAGAGAGAGAGAGAGAGAGAGAGAGAGAGAGAGAGGACGAGAGTGATGCAGTTGGTCGTTTCTTGGGACGTTGGAGGGTATTTATAGACCGTTACTGATTGTTGAGCCTTTTCTGCCCCACCCAAGTACCCAACTGCCTTTTTTGATTTTTCTCTCTCTCATATGATCAAAGCAACATTTTCTTTCCTTTAATTACAAAAAATCTTTCCCCTTTTCACCTCTTTGTTTAAACAAGTTAAGATTTATGGATTTTTTTTGGATAATTATGAATGAACGCACAACTTAAACACCTATAAAACAAATTGGTTAGGCAACTATATAAGGACATATTCACTTTAGTGATTATTTTAAAATTTTAATTTTAACAGTAAAAATTAAGTTGTAAAATTTGTATAAAAAAAGTAAAATATATTTAGTCATCATAAAAAGTTGTAAGAAATAAGCTAATAATACGATCTTAATTGGTTAATGAGTAGCCCATCAGGTCATCATCATTCATTATCCTCCCATCACAACACTTTTTATGTAATAGTGATTTAGAGTTATATAATCACTAACACAGGTCGGTTCAAGTAGTTTGACACTTGTTTCTCTTAATTAAGGTCTCAGGTTCGAATCTTGCGAATGGAAAAAATCTTTGATGGGAGAGCTCTATTTCTTATTGGGCCAACAGTAGCTTCACTTAAGTGAAATGAAGGATTCAAGATTAAAAAAAAATCCATATAATCAACTAATCATAGCCCAAATAATGGTGTTAGAGCAACATTATCATCACAAATCACATGCAACATTGTGCACTGTGGCTAAGAATCAGCATCATGTGATCGCTGGCTGATTGGCTTTTCCATCTTGTGACCCTGCTCTAGCTAGCCACGTATTGCCCTCGACATGTATATTCCACTTGGTCTTTCTGAAGTCCACCCTGTTTTGGCCCTTTCTTCGGTTTTTTTTATTTTTTTTCTCTTTTGTTCCTTTGTTTTCAATAAAAAAAGAAAATCAGGGATTGGATGAGGTTGAAAATTCAAACAAGGAATACCAAAGATAAATTAAATTGTTAATTTTCGAAAATAGATTTCGCTATTATATATTACTCTAATTAACGTGTTCACTTGAATAAATATTTTTTGAATTTAAAGTACTTATTTTTATAAAGACAATTCATTTATTTTACAATATACTTGTAGTCATTTGGATCGGAATTCACTCTTGAACACTTGTGTTATGGTGGTATAAGAACCAACCTCTCTATTTAATTGGTTCTATGTGACTCCAGCTTTCTCATTATTAAACCTCATTGAGGTCCAATCTTTTTTCCCTCTTTAATTATGTCTCACAATTTCTTATTAAATGAGATGCATGACTTAAAATTTTAATACCATATTACGAGACCGACCCATCAAGCTGCTAAAATGGAAGACTCACTCAGGTATTGAAGTGGGATGAACTATAAAGAAACGTATTTAGGGTACATAGTTTTTAACTAATCTTAGTAAGTCAGAAATCCAGTTCATGGTTTCCAAGTTCTATGTGCATGTGAACACGCATACAATGGAGCTAAGGGTACCTGCCGAAAATGTCAGAAAACAATGGCTGGCTTCATATCACATGCTCACACCCATTATACATCCACATCTATACGGTCCAAGTAGTGGCGGGCCACTACACAAAACTAACTAAATTCACAACTCACAAAGAAAGTAAATAACATACATATAAAATGTCCAGAAACTATTTTCTTTTTCCTCTCGCTGTAGCGTGCTCATTTCTATGAATGTCCTTTAAATTTAAAGTATAATATTACGTTGGGTTACTTTACCTGGTCCATTGATTGAATACGGGAATGACTGATTTTTCAATTATGACGCCGTTTAAGCTTAAAACTTTTGATATTATGTTTAGGATTGAAAACTGATTTCAATTAGAAGTCTTTGACATCTTAAGTAGTAATTCATTATTACACCTAGCAATATTAATATAGGTGTTGATAAATAAATTAAAAACAAAAGAGACAACATATATATAATAAGGAGGGCAACGTTTTGCATGGTGCATGTGAACCATAAAAATTGAGTCATTGATAAGTAACTCTCACTTGTATTTTTTTTATTCAACCACTATATAATTTGCACGTTGGTCTGTTGCACTTGCTTGGGCCAGAAAACAGGTGGAGGATGCTAAAATACTCCTTGGCAATCTGTCCACTATTTTGCCCGTGAAGAGAAGAATACACTTAAGTCTGGATCGCTTGCCCTAGCTTGTTTAGTTCGTTGGGAATTGAGATCTGTATTATCTTGGATTTCATGTCTTCAGGAATTTCAGGTATTCAATTCTAGAGTACAAACTTCTCATATGGGGTGAATATTCCCCCCAATATGCATAATCAAGGTGTTAATTTTAGATGAGCAGAAATGTTTTGAGTTCAAGAAACATTTGTTTAAGTTTATCTATATGTTTATATGTCATTGGCATTATCAAGTCAAGTCAGTAAGTCCTGCATGAAGATAGATACTTTAAAACCTAGTTCAATGTCCTTTAACAATTAGGGTCAGATGACTTGAGAGCCCTGTCAAGTGTCATGAGTTGATTATTCACACAAACTAAAACTCACGCGGCCTTAGCAAATTTACTCAAAATCTTCCTTAGTCTGCTAGTAAGTCTTAGGTAATGTTTGACTTAAACTTGAGAAGCTAAGTAAATACTCACACACACAAGGAAACTTAGTAAAAAAAGTAGACATGAGGAAGTTTGAGAGAATTTCTTGTATTGTATTTCACTTGGAATGTTTGATATACAAATGAGCCTCCTTGGGGTATATATACATTTGTACCTCCTTAATTGACGGTGGAGATCGATTTGATCCAACAGCTATTATTACACAGCTAGAATATTCTATTCAAATATCTAAAATAGCACACAAGTGTAGAACCTTATGAAACACTATGGAACACTCTAGAAAAGATACTAGAGAAATCTAGGGAACTTCGAGGCACTTTAGGGCAAGGTTACCAGAACCGGAACGAACCGAACGGTTCAGCTAGGAACCGGACCATAATCTAGCCTGATTATTGGTATTAAACCACTGCATCAATGGATCGGTCAAAGATCGGTTGAATCACACGATTTTTCCAATTAAACTAGGCGCCCAAACCGGTTCACCTGTTTTGTTTTGTTTTTTTTTGGTTGAAACACTTTCGCAAAAAAAATGGCATGACTAGTGAGTAGATACGAACCATGCTCCTCATGTTCATTCAGTGCACTCTTCACCCAATTCAACCACTAGAGCAACCACACTTTTGTGCCACTAATCCACTTCAGTTCTTTATTAGCTCCTTCATTGTCTTTGACCAAGTAAATTTGTTCAACTACTTTTCGTTCTTTTTTAAATTTCTTCCACTATGACACTTTATATAATGAATTGATAACATATTATCAACCCAAAATATATTGTGGGTGAATTTTCTTATTAATTTATTTTCTAAAATAAGTAATAATATATTTTAAGTTGTAGACAAATACAAAAAAACTTAAGAATGTGTAGATGAATTACTTATTTTTATTTAAAAATCTTACTAAATTTTAAAAGTTAATACTTTTTATTTATTAGTGTAAAAGCCAATAGTTTAAGAATTTAGTATACAAATATTTGCGAATAGTTTTAAATTTGAATAATTTAAAAACCCTATCTAATTCGGTCGGACCGATCCAACCGATTTGACTGATGGCCTACTAGCTTAACCGGTTCACTCTCCCGTCCGATTTTGGCAACCTTGTTCTAAAGCGGTGCGTGACATCCTCCCCTGCCTATTCTGGCAACATCCGCATTGCATTTTTGTCCTCAAATGCTTGAATATGCTCCTTCAATGCCACAGTGTTAAATGGCTCTTAACTAGCGTCTATCTCATGTGGTCCCTTCCACTTGATAACAGAAAACAATGGCTGGCTTCATATCACATGCGCATACCCATTATACATCCACATCTATATGGTCCAAATAGGGGCGGGCCACTACACAAAGCTAACTAAATTCACAACTCACAAAGAAACTAAATAACATACATATAAAATGTCCAGAAATTATTTTCTTTTTCCTCTCGCTGTAGCGTCTGTCAAAGTCTGACCCGACACGAAAACCCGATCCGAACCCGACCCGAATTTACTGAGAGAAACACAAACCCGACCTGACCTGAACTAATTTCGACCCGAAGTCGACACGATTTGACCGTTTAATGTGAAAACTTTTTATTTTTCAGTTTTGAGCAAATCCAAGCTATTTTCAAGGCCGACACAAAATTGACCCGTTTATTAAATGGGTCGACCCGACCCGACCCGTTTGACAGCCCTAAGCGTGCTCATTCCTATGAATGTCCTTTAAATTTAAAGTATAAATATTACATTGGGTTACTTTACCTGGTGCATTGATTGAATATGGGAATGACTAATTTTTCAATTATGACGTCTTTTAAGCTTAAAACTTTTGATATTATGTTTAGGATTGAAAACTGATTTCAATTAGAAGTCTTTGATATCTTAAGTAGTAATTCAATATTACATCTAGCAATATTAATATAGGTGTTGATAAATAAATTAAAAACAAAAGAGACAACTGTAATGGCAAAATTACAAAGATTAAATTTTTATAGATTCAGTTAAATCAATTTGGGTACAATCTCTATGAATACAAAATCTTCTGATTCTTTCTCTTTCAAGGATGGATTTTCCAACCTTGAATAAAGAGGGGTAGGGACCTATTTATAGGAAAGTCTCCCCCTTGAAAGTCAAAACATGCCTTAACTTGGGTTTTGGGCTTTGACCTAGGTTTTGGGCCTTTCAATCGTGCTTTACCCTAAACTACTTGGACTTTCGTCTTGTTTTGACTTTGACTTTGACTTTGACTTTGACTTGGGAGTCTCTCGGGCTTGAGCGGAGCATTGACTTGGGAGTCGCCTCGAATTTTGACCGAACGTTGACTTGAGAGTCGATTTGACGTTTGACTTGTGAGCCGATGTAGGTTTTGGCCTTTGACTTTGACCTTGACCACGCCATGATTTGGACGTTATTTGGACTTTAGGTCGTGACTTGACTTTGGTAGTTGTCTTGAGCCACAGTTTGGGCTTTTACTCGAATTTTGACCAAGTCTGGGCTTTATCTTGGACTTGACTTGTGAGTCTTTCGGGTCTGACTTGTGAGTCTTTTGGGCCTAGTTAAATCAATTAAAAGAGTTGACTCTTTTAATTAATTTAATTAATTTTGGTACGACACGAGTAAATTTTTAGTGCCTACAAATTCCCCCCCCCCCCGGAGACTAGGTCATGTACGAGACTGTTGTCGTTAGAGTGTGGCCGACGTCTTGATTTTTTTTTTTTTTATAATCCCTCATTTGTTCATAAAAATACCTTGAAGGAAATTTCAACATGCTTTTGTTGACCCTCTCTTTTTTCTTTTTTTTTTTGGTTTGGAAGCTTGAACAAATGCCAATCTTTTTATCAAAGAGTTAGGAAAATTTTAGTTGGGTCAAGTGGCATGATGAAATCCTGGTCCAAGCTCCCATTTTCTCTTGTTTCTTTGCTTGGGCCAACCTTCCTCAACTTCTTTCTTTTCCTTTTTTTACTATTGGGCTAGGCCGGTTTCTTTACTCCCTCTTTCTTTTGGGCAAGGCCCAAACGGACCTCCCTCTCTTCTTTTTAAAACTATGGCCTTCTTCTTCTTCTTTTTTTTTTTGCGTGGGTCGGACTGTGCTGCCTTTCTTTTTTTGTTACATGGACTGAGCATTCTTTTCTTCTTTTCAACCCAGCCCGACCTAGGCTTGTTTTCCCCCACCTAATGGCCATGCCTAAGTCAAGTGAGGCCCTTGCTGCCCTCCCCCTTCTTACACAGCTCAACCCTTCTTCTTCATCTACTGCGCGACACCCAGCTGCTGCCACCCAAAACAGGAGACCCTGATGCCTTTGGCTTTGCCATTGCAGTGCTTAGAACCCACGAAATCGAAGGCCCCAATTTTCTTGAACAATAGGGCACCCAAACCTCCCATTTGAGTGATTCACCTTTTTATGTTTACCAAAGGCCTCAACTTTTTCACTCTCCTCTCTATTGCAATAGTTCCAACCGGTTGCTTGGTTCGCTTACGTGCACCCAAACCGATTGTTTACCCGCACTCATTCATTCTTCACCCAAACAACCCGTGACGTTCTCTGCGCCTGCTTTGGAGGTAAAAGTCTCCCTCTTCCTTGTTCATATCTGTTGAGTAGATAAACGTGTATATCCAGAGCCGATTTTTGGGGCTTAGGTTGTTTTTTTTTAAGTATGAAATTGGGTTGAGGAGAGAGAAAAAGGATTGAAATGGAGCTTGGTGGATTAGTTGATAACATTGGGTATGGCTCATGCTTGGTTTTGATGTTGCTCCTTTTTTTGTTGGTTTAATGGTTTGAACAAGCTGGGCATGTGTGTGATGAAGAGAGAAAGCGAGGAAGACGAAATGGAAATGGCTCTGTTCAAGCTTGGCATCTTCCTTTTTTTTTCAATGGCTTTGTTCCTTCGTTGAACTTCAGCGGAAATGAAAATTAAATGTCGAATTTCACCAGAGTGTTGGCTTTCTCTTTTGCTTGCACATTACTGCCATTATTGCTCTCTAGTGGCATGGAGTCTTGGTGCCAATTTGCTTGAAGATTGCTTGGTATGATTGACATGATCCAGATTAGGGAAATGTTTGCTTGTCTGTAGCTTGGCATGATTGGCATTTTCTTTTCTTTTTTTTTTATTTGAATGCATAGACCCCTTTTTTTGTTGCGCTTGTATTATTGCTCGTGTAGGTTGAGGAGTCATTTGAAGAACCGCTTGCAATACGGTTCACCGTTTGGCCATGGGCCTTGAACGGAACCGATACGCACAAAAGTGGTATGAAGATTTGAAGAACCACTTGCGACACGGTTCCCCGCTTGGCCATGGGCCTTGAACGGAACCGATACGCACGAAAGTAGTATGAAGACTTGAAGAACCACTTGCGACACTGTTCGCTGCTTGGCGATGAGCCTTGAACAGAACCGATACGCACGAAAATGGTATGAAGATTTGAAGAACCACTTGCGACACGGTTCGCTGCTTGGCCATAGGCCTTGAACAAAACTGATACGCACGAAAGTGGTATGAAAACTTGAACAATCACTTGCGACATGGTTCGCTACTTGACCATGGGCCTTGAATGGAACTGATACGCACAAAAGTGGCATGAATACTTGAAAAACTACTTGCGACACGGTTTGCCGCTTGCCCATGGGCCTTGAACGGAACCGATACGCACGACAGTGGAATGGAGACTTGAAGAACCACTTGCAACACAGTTCGCTGCTTGGCTATGGGCCTTAAACGGAACTGATACGCACGAAAGTAGTATGAAGACTTGAAGAACCACTTGCGACACGGTTCGCTGCTTCGCTATGGGCCTTGAACGGAACTAATACGCACGAAAGTGGTATGAAGACTTGAAGAACCACTTGCGATACGGTTCGCTGCTTGGTCATGGGCCTTGATACGCACGAAAATGGTATGAAGACTTGAAGAACCACTTGCGACACGGTTTGCTGCTTGGCCATGGACCTTGAACGGAACTGATACACACGAAAGTGGTATGAAGACTTGAAGAATCACTTGCGACACGGTTCGCCGCTTGGCCATGGGCCTTGAACGGAACCGATACGCAAGAAAGTAGTATGAGCAGCGAGGAGCAGCTAACGCGGCCGTCAACCAACATTTTGATTGATTTTGCTCCACACTTCACCCTTCTTTAGCATTTATCTTGTTTAAACGTTGCTTTGCTTAATGATTTCTTTCCTGAAAAAGAAACTAACTTTGTGTTCTTTCTATTTTTAGGTGATTTATAATGGTGCAAGTCGCGATGAGGAGCTTGGCGGTAGAAAGGTGATGTCTTTGATCTCTTCATTTCATGCCCCCCCTTTTTGTGTGTGATGTGTTTGACTGCACTTGATGATTTGCTGAAGTCGCCTACGTACTTATGGGTACTTGCAATTCCCAATAAGATCAAGTTGCTACGTAGTTCAACTAAATATCCTTTTTTCACTTGTTTTGCCGTTCACAATTTATACTCTTGCGGTCCAGGAGTACTACAAATATTTTTTGTTTGAGTGAACCGTTTATACTCTTATTCAGGAGCCTTCCTTTTTGAATGTATGTGTGAACAGTTTAGACTCTTATTCGGGAGACTTCTTTTTTGAATATACGAACAGTTTAGTCTCTTGTTCAGGAGTTCTTTTTTTAATGTGTGTGAACTTTGGGTGTTTTTTTTTGTGGTGAATAGTTTAAGCTTTTGCCCAGGAGCTATTCCAGCATTTCCTCAAGGGGTCGCCAACATCCTGGCTTACGTCGCAGCTGGAAGAAGCTTACTCCTTAGTTCTTTCTTTTGATGACAAGTGAGAATTACGACACGCCTCTTTACTTTCAGCGAGTCATCCATCTTCACATCTAAAGTGGAAACACGCTTCATGTGTAAAGGAATCGAGCTTTGGACTTCATTTGTTTTGCCGAGGCAGCTGAACGTTGAATCTCTTTTTTGTGAGGGCGGTGCGCTTGATGACGTCTCGCCCATCTTGATGCTGGCGAAGACCAAGAGTTTAGATTGCTCACCCTTCTTCAATCTATAGAAGACAGAGGGCTTTGGGATTTTACCTTTTCCAATCCTTCTAAACACAGAAGGGCGTTAGCGCGACGTTGACGGCTGCAACCTGTCGAACACCGTCGTGTTGGGGTTGGTCTTGGCATTTTCACCCTCATTATCATCAACCTCTTTAGCTGTGGTATATTGCGTGAGGGCTTGCTTCTCCTTACGTCGTCCTGAAATCCTCACAGGCTGGGGCGGTGCGTAGTTAAGACCAACTTTAGGCATTGCCCCCTTGACTTTGTACGACCCTTTACATGTTGTCAAATCCGTAGGGCTTAGCTTCGATCTCATGACCCAAAGACGTTGGCTGGCTGAAGTCATAGTTAGACATCTTCATTAACTTGTGCGCATTAGGATCAGACAACTCATTTTCTTCTTGGAACGAGCCTTTAGAAGAGGCAACAAAAGCAAGGAGAGAAGCATCGGTCCATGTGCTTGGGCTCGCCCTATGAACTGGAAGCACACCCTTTTCTTTGAGAACGCGCTAGCTTGCTTCATTGAACTTACGTTTAACCCGGGTTCCACTTTTAGGATTTGTACATTCACAAAATGGCGATTCTTTATCCTTGCGATGGGACTTAGGAATGTACATGAAGACTGGCGCCGCTAAATTTGCCGTGACATTTGCCTACTTGACGAACGACACTAAAATTGTCCTTTCATTCTTTTTTTTTTTCTGTTGTTACTGTGCCTGGATGCTGCCATCACCACTTTCTTCAGGAGGGACATCCGGCTCTTCATTTGTTTCGTCATCGTCAATTTCAAAACATGAGGTTGTGTAGACAGCCACACTATCAAAGAAGCTTTTTATGAAGCATTCTCCTAAGCCCTCTAGTACTTCAGCATAACCCATTTCAGAATCTGACTCATCAGCCTCTTGCACTGTGACGTGGCCAACTTCTACTTTTTCATCCCAATCTAAAATGATTCTTCCTTTCTTAGCCAGTCGCATGATGCGCTCCTTGAGTGTAACACACTTTTCAAGAGGGTGGCTAACGATTCTATGGTACCGACAATATTTAGGGTCGGCAGTCCTCCCAACTTCTTCTGGGCGCTTTGGCTCGGACAATTCGATGACACCCTTCTCGAGCAAGTCATCTAGCATGCCTGACAAATTTGAGTCAGGAAATGGATACTTCTTTTCCTGAAGTTCTTTTAGTGTAGGACGCTTATTTGTCGCGACCTTGAACGACGAGCTCTTCTTGCCCCCTAGTTTTGGCTTTCCCATAATGCGAATTGGCTGACTTGTAGAGGTGGATATCGCTTCTTTGGTCGCGTCCTTAGAAAAGTTAGCATTCTTCTCGAATTCAACTTTTGTGCCTCTTTGATTCAGTAGAATAGAAGGAGTTGGTGCGACGATTAGCTATCGTCACCTTCATGTTATGCACCTTGGTCGCCAATTCTTGAAAAGTCCTATGTTTGCTCATTTGTAGGACGTATAGCAAGTCCCAGTGCATGCCTTGGATGCACATTTTGACAGTGGACGCTTCAGATAGTCGATCCTTGCACTCGAGGTTAAGTGCGCGCTAGCGGTTGATGTAGTTAAGAACTGGCTCATCCTTCCACTGTTTTGTGTTTGTCAGCTTAGTCATGCTGACAACGCGCTGAGTGCTGTAGAACCTGTTGAGGAACTCTTTCTCCATTTGTTTCCAGCTATGAATGGACTCAAATTCTAAGTCGGTATACCAGTCAAAGGGCAATGCCTTTCAATGTCCTGACAAACTGTTTCACCATAAGGTCGCTGTCAGTCCCAGCATTGTTGCATGTCTCAATGAAGTACGCAACGTACTGTTTTGGATTGCCTTTCCCATTGAATTGTTGGAACTTGGGGGGTTGGTAACCGTGGGGCATGCGAAGGGCATCGACCCTGTTAGCGTAAGGCTTGGTGTATAGGAGAGTACTGCACGAACCTTCACCTAGCTGCTCCTTAATAGCATTTGCTATCAAGCCTTGGATTTGCTTAATGGTCATTGATCCAGAGGACTTGACATGTGTAGGGGTGGCACCTTTCTTTGACTACTTCTCGTTGTCAGAAGCTTCAATGTGGATGGACATTTTTTCTGAGTCCTCACTTTCTGAGTCTTTGGTAAAAGATTGAGCACGCCATTTTGCTAACTTCCTTGTCAGCTTAGCAATCTTTTCTTCTTGAAGCTTAATGCAAGCTTCATTTTCTTCGTTGTCCCTGATGAGTTTTTCTAGGATGGCTTTCATGTTAGCCATCTCCTTTTCTAGAGTGGTTGTACCTGTCATCATGGCTGGCATGGCAACAGTTTTGGTGGATTCAACTTTAGTCTCTGACATGCGCGCCCCTTTCGGTGAGGGCAAAGAAGAGTTACCGCTGTAGTAGTCTTCAACCTCGTAGACTGGAGATTGAAGCTGGACGTTTTGAATTTCACCCATCCAAGATGACACCTTTTGCTGCGTTTTCAAGTCTTGGAGTTTAGGTGGGGGCAACGCAGTTTGCCAAGGAGCGGTTGGCGCAGCAGCTTTCACCATTGGAGATGACAATGGGGCGAGTACGGGGTGGGTTGAGTCGTACCCTCACCCATACCCGTTTTCGAAAATTGTACCCATACCCATACCCGTACCCATCGGGTATTGAAAAATAAAACCGATACCCATCGGGTTTTGATGGTTTGCGAGTTTTATTCGGGTTCACATAAAGAATGAAAATTAATACCCATATGCAACCCATATCCAAGTACGATATATATTTTTATCATTATAAGATTGCAAAGTTGTGATATTTTGGGAATATATTGTTTAGAAATGTGATATAAAGTACATTATTGACTAATTTTTTGTTAGAGATATTTGGATTAGACTTAAACCGAAAAAATATTAAACATAAATATTTTTTTAATTTTATTATAAAAACAGGTACAGGTAGGGTGCGGGTATGGGGCGGGTGAGGGCTATATCCATAACCGTACCCGTTTTTCAATACCAGCCCCATACCCATTTAAAACCTATTTTCACCACCCACTTGGGTTTTAAATGGGGCGGGTTTTGCGGGTTTTGCGGGTTTTAAATGGGTACGAGTTTTATTGCCATCCCTATTCACCATACTTCTGGTCATCATTGTGCTCATGCACTTGCTAGAAGTGACGCTCGCTCCACAGGATATGCGCGAAAGAGATCTTGTGCTCTTCTTCTTCGAAGCTTGCACGACAACGTTCTTTGTAGCCACGTCTTCGTTGAAGAAGATGTTCTTCTGACTTGAAAGTCTTGATCTTTTAAGAGAAAAAGATGAGAGGTAGAGAAGTTCCACCAGGCGTGCCAAATTTTGTAATCGCAAAATTACAAAGATTGAATTTTTATAGATTCAATTGAATCAATTTGGGTACAATCTCTATGAATACGAAACCCTCTGATTCTTTCTCTTTCAAGGATGGATTTTCCAACCTTGAATAAAGAGGGGTAGGGACCTATTTATAGGAAAGCCTCCCCCTTGAAAGTCAAGACATGCCTTGACTTGGGTTTTGGGCTTTGATATAGGTTTTGGGCCTTTCAATCAGGTTTTACTCTAAACTACTTGGACTTTCGTCTTATTTTGACTTTGACTTTGACTTGGGAGTCTCCCGGGCTTGGGCTGAGTTTTGACTTGGGAGTCGCTTCGAGCTTTGACCGAACGTTGACTTGAGAGTCGATTTGACGTTTGACTTGTCAACCGATGTAGGTTTTGGCCTTTGACTTTGACTTTGATTGCGCCATGACTTGGACGTTGTTTGGACTTTAGGTCATGACGGGTAGGGACCTATTTATAGGAAAGCCTCCCCCTTGAAAGTCAAGATAGGCCTTGACTTGGGTTTTGGGCTTTGACCTATGTTTTGGGCTTTTCAATCAGGTTTTACCCTAAACTACTTGGACTTTCTTCTTATTTTGACTTTGACTTTGACTTGGGAGTCTCCCGGGCTTAGGCCGAGCATTGACTTGGGAGTCGCCTCGAGCTTTGATCGAACGTTGACTTGAGAATCGATTTGATGTTTGAGTTGTGAGCCGATGTAGGTTTTGGCCTTTGACTTTGACTTTGACTGCGACTGCGCCATGACTTGGATGTCACTGGGACTTTAGGTCGTGACTTAACTTGGTAGTCGTCTTGAGCCACAATTTGGGCCTTTACTTGAATTTTGACTGAGTATGAGTTTCATCTTGTGCTTGACTTGTGAGTCTTTCGGGCCTGACTTGTGAGTCTTTTGGGCCTGGTAAAATTAATTAAAAGAGTTGACTCTTTTAATTAATTTAATTAATTTTGGTGTGGCACAAGTAAATTTTTAGTGCCCACAACAACACAAATATAATAAGGAGGGCAACGTTTTTCATGGTGCATGTGAACCATAAAAATTGAGTCATTGATAAGTATCTCTCACTTATATTTTTTTTTATTCAACAACTATATAGTTTGCACATTGGTCTGTTGCAATTGCTTGGGCCAGAAAACAGGTGGAGGATGCTAAAATACTCCTTGGCAATCTGTCCACTATTTTGCCCGTGAAGAGAATAATAAACTTAAGTCTGGGTCACTTGCCCTAGCTTTTTTAGTTCGTTGGGAATTAAGATCTGTATTATCCTGGATTTCATGTCTTGAGGAATTTCAGGCATTCAATTCTAGAGTACAAACTTCTCATATGGGGTGAATATTTCCCCCAATATGCAAAATCAAGGTGTTAATTTTAGATGAGCAGAAACGTTTTTAGTTCAAGAAACATTTGTTTAAGTATATCTATATGTTTATATGTCATTGGCATTATCAAGTCAAGTCAGTAAGTCCTACATGAAGATAGATACTTTAAAACCTAGTTCAGTGTCCTTTAACAATCAGGGTCAGATGACCTGATGGCCCTATCAAGTATCACGAGTTGATTATTCACACAAACTAAAACTCACGCAGTGCTAGCAAATTTACTCAAAACCTTCCTTAGTTTGCTAGTAAGTCTTAAGTAATGTTTCACTTAGACTTGAGAAGCTAAGTAAGCTCTCACACACACAAGGGAACTTAGTAAAAAAAGTGGACATGAGGAAGTTTGAGAAAATGTCTTGTATTGTATTTCACTTAGAATGCTTGATAAACAAATGAGCCTCCTTGGGGTATATATACACTTCTACCTCAGCCCAGACCTGAAACCCAAGCATTCCCCTCCTCCCTTTTTCGCTTTCCACTTCTTTCCCTCACTGGGCCAGCTTGCGTCTCTAATGCCCAAGCCCGGTTCGCCCTTCCACCCCCTTTCCTTCATTTCCTTTTCTCTCTAGCCGAATCCCGTTTCTTTTTTTTTTCATTTGCACTTATGGTCACACGTGAGTTGCATGTGATGCCCGGCCAGCCTCCCATCCCCCTTCTTTTTCTTTCCATTTGGTTCAGGATCCAGGCGACCCGAGAAAAAACAGGACATGGCGACGGTTCTTCTTCCTCAACCATAATACTTTGTTGCTTCGCATTCCTCCTCTCACCTGTTACCCATTCCCTTCTTCATGACCTCGTCGACTCCGTTGCTGAAGAACCTGAAAAATAGGGCAAAACAGAGCCGAGAATAGTGCACACCATTTTCATGGTTGCCTTTTCATCTTGCCCATCTGTTACTCTCTCTCTCTCTCTCTCTGCTCGCTAATTATTGATTCATAATCAATATCATCAATCCATCAGTTTTAATGGAGCAATGGAAACGATTGAAGCGGACGGAAGTGAAGTTTTTGGGGAGGTTTAAAATTGGAGCTAGAAACAAAGGGGCGGGAGGTAGGGGAGTGTGGTTCAATTCTTTTCAGTTTAGATTGAGGGCTTAGTTTTAGAGATTGATGTAATTTTCTTATTAGTTAATGGAAGATTGAGGTTGCAATTTAGTTTTCATAATTTGTTTCGAATTGCCTAAGTTCTGGTTTGCTCTGTTGAGCGCATTTCTCTTGACTTCGTTTTCCTCTGCCCCTGTACTGAAGTTCATGAAATAGTTACGGATAAGTGTTGGTGATTTCAAATTATTGGCATATTGGTACTTCTTATTTTGGTTATTCCTTTGCAAAGAGTATGGTTCACAATTTCAAAAACTAATTTTGTTTGTTAATTTGTGGAATAACTTGACCTTGGAATTGGTTAATTTAGCATTTAGTTACAATTTCGATGAAAATTTTGGTAAATTAATTTCGCAATCTCATCCCTGAGGACGACATCCGTAAGCACTATAACGATAACCGTAAACTTGCAGAAATTTAGAACAAGTTTTTGGCGTTGCTGCCGAGGATGACGTTGTGAAATTAGGTTGCGTAGTCGAGTCGTTTTCGTTTTCATGTTTTTGATTTGAGTTTAGATTTTATCGTTTTTATGCTTTGTGTCAGATTTTGATATTGTTTTTTGTTAATTTAATTTTTATGTGTCTTGATTATTTTCCTGCTGAAAAAAAAAACAATTCTAATTGGTCTAGTTTTTCTACAGAGGGGAAAAAAAAACAAGAGCAAAATCAGAAAAGCAAAAAGAAAAAACCAGTGCAGTTTATTTTCCATTTCCAGAATCTGTTTCAAGTGTTTGGGGTAGTTCTGGGGTGGAATTGTATGTTCTGATATTTTGCGTAGGTTTTTCATGATTTTTAGAGTTTGTGTGAATTTTTATGGAATTTTTAGAATTGTTTATATTTTTTTGTGATTTTTGGAATTAATTTCCTGTTTGTATTTTTCTGCACTGTTTGGGAACAGAAAAAAAAATCAGAAAAAATATATTTATGTTCCCTATGATAGTGTTGAATTTCCTGTATATAGAGTTCTAATTTTAGGAATTTTATTTTTAGCTTTAATTTTGTTTTAGGTTTTTGATTGAAGAAAATGGTATACATGCGTTGTGTATGTACTTCTTTTCTATTTTTTGTATTAGGTTACTTTTTGATGTTTGCGTCTTTTTGGTCTTTCTTTTCTTTTGGTCATATGGTTTTCTTTTTGTTAGTTTATTTAGTTAACTTCATTATTTAGGTGCCTTGTTTTGGTTTTAGTCATTAGTTTTTAGAGTCATTGTCTTTCCTTTTACTTTTTCTTTCGATAATCGAAAAACAATATCCAAAAAAAAGGAAAAAATTTTGAAAATCCAAAAAAATTAAAAAATTCTTAAAATTGAAAAAAAAGGGGATTCAAGCATGCCAATCTTTAATTTTCCACAATTAGAGCATGGGCCTTTCTGGAGTTATTTATCGTGACTTAATGATTATCGTGCTTAATTGCCTCAAAATTTTGAAAATGAAAAATTTGTGAGGTCATCACTGTGGGTCTAAATGTTACATCTAGGAGTTATGTAGAGTCTGTTTATCCTGGAGGTTTAATAGAATTATTATCTAAAACTCAAGATGAAGTTTTGGATTTCTTTGAAAAATTAGCTTTTGGGATACTTATGCATTTGAACAAGTTAAAAATAATTTTAGATATCCAACTCATGGTGAGTATAATTTTCATGCTAATCCTTATCGCCAGGATCACTTCCTCGATTCATATGCCCCATCTTACTCCTGTGTGTCTCCTACTTTATGTGATTACTGTGAGTCATCTGCTCATGATGCCTATAATTGCCCATATCATGCTTATGTTGATGCTACTTGTGCAAGTGCAGAAAAGAAGATAAATGACATGACTGATAGAATGTTAGAGATCATGAAAAAGAGAATTACTAAATATTCTCAATGTTTTAATCAAAGTAGGGAGAATTGTAATGAGTATGACTCTAGTTTAGGATCTCCTAAACCTGAAGTTAGTCACTATGATGATTTTGAACCCTCTTATCTTGCTAGGCCTAACTTGAATGAAGACATGCCTTTGCCTAGTCTAGAATAAGAGAGTGACCTCCCTATGTCTCTATCACAAGACTTTGCACCCCACACTAGCTCACATAAGGATGTCCTAGTTTCCGCCGACCCACCCATCCCTTTTAATGACTCTTTTGAGTTTGAGGTGGGTAAAGACCTTGGGAACCCTAGTGAGTTAGATATGAGCATCATGACTTACAATGAGCATCAGGATAAAGATAAGTCAGAAGCTATGTCTTTACAGGAGTCAGACGAGGAGGTAATTGAGCCCACTATTTTGGACTTTGATGATGATATTCTTTTTGTGGAATATGGATCTTTTACATGTGGGTTTGATATCGATGAAAGTTTTAATGAAGGTTTATGTGTTGAATATGAATCTTTTTCTTTCGACCCCATCCAAACTGACCTAATATTTGAATCGTGCAAGTCTGAATTTGTTGAGTTTGAGACTGTTGTCACTGAGATATTTGATTTAGACCACACTTTTGCGCATTTTGATGTTAAAAGCCTTGTGGATTCAGAACCCACTGTTTTGCCTAAACCGCTCATTCATGATAACCCAATTTCTAGGTCAATGACCCACCTACTGGCTAACTTTAAATACATCTGCATGTTTGATGTTTGGGCCTATACATTTGATAAATTGAAGTAGGCTCTTACTTATGCTTTATTGGCTTGGTGCATGTACTCTTTCTGGCTCCGACTATCTGTTTTTTACTATTTGCATGTGCTTGAGAGTTGGTCTTCTTTGTTTGATAAACTACTACGTACTCTAATGGGTTTTGATTTGAGTAGTGATGTTTCAGTCGATATGGAGTGGTTGATGCTCTATAAGCCTCTATCTGAGCATATTTCAAGAGGTTATAGCTTAGGTGTAATTTAACATCTGACTTGGTATAATCGTTCCTCTTTTTCTTTTATTTTTATTTTGTTTTGTTTTCTTTTGTATATATTTGTTGCTTTGTTTTATTTTTATTATTTTCTTTTCAAGTTTAGAGTCCTGTCATTTTTCTTTCTTTTTGAGTCATGTTTTCTTTCGTATGTACATTTTTATTTTGGGTTTTTATGTTTCTTTCCACTCCCAATGAGAACATTGTGAGATTTAGGTGTGGGGGTGGGAAAACTTTGAAAAAGTTTGGAAAAAATTGAAAAAGTTTTAAAATCCAAAAAAAAATCTTATTTTGATTTCTCGAACCGAGAGATTCATGAATCCGGATCCTGACGCATATAGATTCAAATGATTCAATAAGAGTAAGAATTTCCAGGAACATTTAGAACATTTCATTTTTGAGCAAAAAAGTCATTTTAAACTTCAATACGAGCAATGGACTACTTGCTCTTGATGATGATCTTGTTGAGCGTCCGATAATCTATGCCTAGTCAAAGGGAACTATCATGCTTCTTTTGGAACAAGACCGGCACACTGTAGGATGACTTGGTGGGGAAAATGTATTCTGCATCAAGTAGCTTCTTTAATTGCCTTCTTAGCTCCTCGAGCTCTAGAGGTTTCATGCAGTAGGGGGTAAATGCAGGTGACTTAGCCCCTGGCTCCAAGTCAATTGCATGATCTACTTCCCTCATTTGGGGAAGTTTCTTGGGTAACTCGACAGGCATGACATCCTTGAACTATTCTAAAACCCGCTGGATGGTCTTGGGTGCTTGTGCTTCCTTGGCCTCCTTATCCAACATAAGAGTGGCAAGGAATGTTGGCTCCTTCTTCTTGATCCCCTTAGAGAACTGAAGAGGGGAGATCATCTTGCCTTCATTGATCTTTGTCCTCATGGGAACAACACCAGGTTGCCCCGTCCCCATGAAACACATATGTTGGTGTAAGGCATCAAGAATGCCTTCATCGTATCTAGAAATTCGATGCATAAATAGGATTTCTTGTCATCTAAGGAGCCATCGGTGATATTAGTCTTACCTATCCATTGGTCGATGTATATTTGGGTGCCTTAGGCAATGCCATCAAACATAAAGCTCAGTGCATTGACTTACTTCACAAAGCCTCTCCCCTTGGAGTAGGGAATGCTTATTTCATCGCCAAGCTCCTTGGCCATATAGACTGTGTTGACTCCTATGTCTAGCATAGCTTGTGTGGCCTACCATTGATGATGGTTTCCACTTACATGTGCCTACGAAGTTATCCCCCCACTTTGGCTTGGATGACGTTAATGTAATGTTTGGGTAGATGTAATTAACTTTGTAATGTAATCAAGTTTGTAATTGTGTTTTCATTACCGTGTTTGGTTGTATTTGGATATTGTAATAAAACAACTATCATGTAATTATGATTACAATAAACTAAGTAATCATGATTACATTGCAAAGTTGATTGCATTATATTACCATCATATTACATCCAATCAAACATTATATAAGTAGCTTCATGGAAGCTATCTTCCTCTGCTCCTCTTGCCTCTCTTCCTCATGCACAAGAGCGGCAAGCTTGCTCCGCTTAGGACACTTGAAGACCCGATGAGATCCATTGCCTAGGAAGCATGAGATCTTCTTTGGAGTCTCATCCTTCTTGCCCTTTCCCTTGTCCTTGGATGGCTTGTCCTGCTTAGGAGACTGGTCCTCGTCTCCCCCACCTTTGCCGCTACCACTCATCTTCTTGTTTTGTCCCTTCGATGACTCTTTCTTGAACTCGATCAAGGAATCTACGGCAGCAATTGTGGATGCGAGGTCTTGCGTGCCACACCTCTTGAGTTCCATCTTTTCCCAATCATATTGGCTATCAAGGAAGTAAACTAGGGCATCCTGTGCCCCCATACTTGGAATCTCCAAGATAAGCTCTTGGCATACTCTCGAATGTGAGACCCTCCTTGTGTTGGAGGTATCGTAGTTTGGCCCTTGCCTCATTCTAGCATCCGTGAGGTTGAATTGCTTCTTGAGCTCTCTCTCTTGAACTCATCCCAGGTGTTGATGAGATCGAATCTTCACCTGACATCGTCACACCTACGACCCCACCAAACAAGAGTTATTGTTCACCTTTTCATTATCCTCCTCGATGCCTATTGCCGTAAAATAGCCTCAAATCCCCAAAGGAAGCTATCAATTTCGCTTGCATTCCTAGCTCCATAGAAGGTAGGAGGTCGGAGGGCATTCGCCTTCAAAGTGGTGGACACTTGGACAGACCTACCGTTGGCCACCACATCCATGCACACCTTAATTTGTGCTTCCAAAGCCTCGACCCCATCCTTGTAGGCCTTAATCTCAACCCTACAAACTTGGAGTTCACCATCCTTGGTGCCCTTTAGTGCTCAAAGGGCTTAGATCTCCTTGTTAAAGTCAGCCACTATGGAGTTCGCCAAACCACTTGCATCTACCCATAAAGCTCTTCCATGTCCCCTTCGGACTTGAGCTCCTTGAAGCGTTTGTCCATGTCGCCAACCTTATCCGTTATGGAAGACATGGATGTGTTGATCTCCACAACCATTTCCTCCACAGGCACACCACATTAGTTTTCCTGGCACCTTGTTGAGGGTTGCCGGCATCGGTCACACTTGAAGCCATAGTGATCTCCCAAAACAAGCTCTGATACCAACTGTAAACTCAAGCCTTTGTGGCACTAGCAAACTCACACGAAACTATTCCTTATTTTGCTAATAGGCCTTAAGTGATACTTGACTTAGACTTTAGAAGCCAAGTAAGGACTGACGCACACAAGTGAACTTAGTAAAGAAAATGGGGACGAGGAAGTTTGGGAGAATGCCTTATATTATATTGCAACTGGAATGTTTGGTGTATTGTATACAAATAAACCCCTTAAGGGTATATATACACTTCCATCACCTCAATGGATGACAAAGATTGATTTAATCCAACGGCTATTATTAAACATCTAGAATATTTTATACAAATATCTAAGATGCTACACAAATTTAGAACCTTATAGAACACTCTAGAAAATACTCTTGACAAATCTTGACATATTTGAAACATTCTAGAACTTTCCATGACACAAAGTATCCCCAATGTCAATGTCATAATTGAAATGCTGAAAATTCAAAAGTGCACTAACAAACTTTTAATTATGGCATGAAGATCATTTTAGTTAAATCTAGAAATTCACTTTGTGTTGAACACATAATTACTTGGCAATTTAATGTTTCTAGTGCATATCTCATATTAACATGGAACATGAAGGCATGGTTGCTTTTATAAAGGATTAATTGCTTAAATATCTGACCCGACCAAATATAGCATAATTCAATGTCAATTAAATTACGTTAATTTAATTGATTAATTACCTTGCTAAGTCATTGAATATGTATTAATTATTTTTAAAAAGCAATACTATTGTTTATGCAATCACAAAAGGACAGATCATTTTTGGATGCATAAAAGATCAAGTTCCAAAGTTTTCTTTTCCTAGAAAGAAACATATTCAGCTTTTAAGGTAATATGAAACGTTGTCCGGCAGAAACAAAGTCCCATATTTGGAAGTTTTCACCATAACTTTGAACCAACCCTCCTAGAGGAAGACGAAGCTAAAACCTGAAGTAACCATTTCCAAAGCAAACAGAAGAATTGTAGAAGCCCTGAGGGACAAGTGCTCTGGACAGAATACAAACACATGAGCTAGAAAGAATATTTTGTAGCGTTTGGTTAGAAATAATGTAATCAGTATTTCATGGAACCAAACGAGTCATTTGTCTCATCCCAATGGCAAGTATTTAAGCGGCAATGGTCCTATGAATGTGAGAAGCTATCAAGCTAGCTGACGACGCAACGGTACAAGTGTGCAACACCCAAAACACATTCAAGCTCACACTCTATGTGATTTTGATTGTACACTTACAGATCTCTTATTGCAAACTCAACCGTAATCTTTGTAACTCTTGTGATGTAAAGGAAATGAACTTTCTTGTGAGCAAGTGAAGCACAACAGGCGTGTTCTCAAGTCCAAGAAATGGCAAACCTACACCTACACCTTCGTCAACCATTAAATTTAAAACAAAAGAGCATAAATTCTTCATCTTCGCCGCCTAAATAGCTAGACATGTATACACAAATTGTAGAAAGCACCTTTGCATAAGCGGTGGAGCACTCACATTCTACGTAGAAAGTTAGGAATTCAAACTCGACCACTTACAAGGATTACTTACCCTCTGGCCCCTACCCTTTATAAATGTCTTTTAAAAAAATGTACACACAAATTAAGCTTTAATTTTGAAACTAAATATAAGACCAGAAAATTGAAGCTCGACGCACTAAGAAGTGTTTTTGAAGTTGGCTCAAAGGAATTGATGAAATGTAGCTTTCCTTGATAATGGAGATAGACAACGAATATGCTCATGGATCGATCCGAATTCCGACTCCAGAGCTCTCTCCGTTCCCCTTCCCTGATGATGGGCGACGGACAAAAGGTAACAATCACGTGAGAGGATGGGATTGTATCTGGGTAAATCCTTTCCACTCTTCTATCATATATGCGAACTGTACTCCCCCTCACAATATAAATACCATAAGATCCAATATAATTAAGATACAATACAACAGGTCAAACATTGATCGTACAGGGGTTTACAGTTACATTCCTTGGATTTTGTCCTTAGGCAACTCAAACTAGCGAGTATCAAATAGTACAAATACAATTCAATGGTGAATGACCCCAGGTTCCTTCAGAGCACCTAGCTATTCACACCAAACCTTAATACATACGTACGTACACACACATATATATATTCTGCATTTAATCATCCCACACGCATCCCCACACCAAAACGAATGGCATCTACATGGTTAATCTACATAACCCAAAAAACACTTTACAAAATACACAAGTACAGCAATGTATACGTATATCAACAACTGCATCAGCCAAAATGCCATCTCAAGACCCGCCAAGTATGTATCAGCATTCGTGCAATGCCTGGGAAAAACAAGTGCTTTTTTTTTTGTTGTTTAAGGGGGGGAGGGGTTAGTAGCATGCTCAGTGGGAATTCAGAAACTTTCCGCACACATAACAGTTCGGAAAAAGAAGACTGAGTGAATGATGGTATACACTTTAGCCTAAACTTTGGAATTGAATAACATGTGAATTTTCAAAACCCATGCTAAATAGTAGGGATTCCGAAATCTATAATCTCCAATAGACACTTTCAGCGCACTTTAGACCATATCTAGTGTGTGACCCCCGAGTTTGGGGTGAGAAGTTGGCTGTTGGACTATTAAATTTTCGGAAACACTGATGGGCCATCAAAGTGTATAAAATGCCCTCGTTATCCATCGAAAGATTTTTATTGAACCCACACAATTTTCCAAGAGTTCTCAAACTGCCTTTCCATAAATCCCAGTTTCTTTTTAAGCAAATCTGCCAAGAAACATGTCAGTGTGCGGTATCAAGGTTAGGGAATATTGACCAATTTAAAAGGATCCCTCCAAGTTATATTTGTTCCTACCTAACTAAAAACAGAAGTAGGCACACTTAAGTTCAGATAAATGGATGCCACAAGTTCCTTTAACCCCTTCGATTCCACCTAACCCGATCATTGAGCAACTCATTTCCTGCATTTGCACTTCTGTACATCAAGTTTCTAATTTACATCGTTCTTTACATATCTCTTGATCACTCTTCCATTTTTCTCGGTGGAGGTTAGCAGCACTGGACCAGGAGATTTAACCCTTTTACACCTGTATTCTATGTGTGTCTCAGATTTTGCCCTGGCTATTGCAACCTCTTAGCTAATTCTTTGGCATTTCCTTGATTAATGGCTAACTACTTCCCTTCCTTCATCTTCTTGCTTTTGTTCTTTCAATTGATTTGAACCATGATTTCCTCAGAAAAAACTCAAACTTCCTAGATGATTACTGCTTATACATGGATTGTTGAAAGGAATTTCTGAAGAATCTCATGTTTCAGCAGAAACAAAGTGACTCCAACTGAGGTTGTATATTGTTAAAGGCATTAAATAGGGCATCACATCTACAGAGATACATAAAAGCATCAAGTCAATCAGATGAAGTTAAGTTTATACAGCTACTGGCTGCCAAAAACAATACCAAGACCACTGCCATTTAGCTGTAAGAACTAAGGGGGCCGTCGGTGGATCAGCAAGCACAAGCTTGGGATCCCAACCTCAGGCTTTTAACCCCAGCTTTGATGGGGGCCCAACCATCCTGGAAAAAGGAGAAGAACCAATGCATACACCAACTTACCAGTATGATCAATTCCACTATTGCATCCCTTTTTCTTTCATCCCTTGAGATGATATATGAAGCTGCCTTTCCAAAGGTTTTGGAGTAGATGTCTCACGATCAAAGCCCCTAGTACAAATATAGCCTGCACCAATCGGAAACCATCAACCTGCTAGATTTAACCAATATGCTTCATGAAAGATATAGTATTAAGACCATCATGTTTCAAGTCTTTCCCCACAAAAATGGAAATGCAAAAGGTCCAGGAAAAAGACAATGTACCTTCACTGAAAAGGTTTTGAATCTCATTTGCTGATAAACCTAGCATATGCAACATTATATGTAAGCCATTTCATTTTAGCACATATTGTACTTTCTCTAACCCAAAATAATGACTTGCTTTCCATTTTTAATGTCCCCAAATTGTTTACTACAAAGTATTTCATCTTACAATTTCATTAGCTAATCATGCCTTTTGTCAAACTCATGCTATTTAGGCCTCATTTAGGAAGGACGCAATGCAAAATAAAATGAAACTTTAATCAGAGTACTTACCTTCCTACATGTTTGAGAAATTTTTAGTGTAGTAACGTGTATTACATCAGAACCCTTACTCCTCCCTGCCTCTTTGTACTCTCATTTTTCTTACCCTTCCAACTTTATAGTGGTAAGAATGGCAAAAACTCTTACCTTTACTCAACATCCATGCAAGCCCTCAGCTACTCTCCTATTCTAAAGAGGTGCGAGAACTTGAGGGGGTAGAGGCTAAAGACTGGATGGAATGGATGACAAAAGACTTCTGTGGGGATATGATTAACCTTTAACTATTCTGCTTAAATCAGTCCCACAGCATAAAGTCTTCCTTGGAAGTTCCTCCAGTGTTCTGCAATGAACATCAATTGGGGTTTGGCTTGTCTTATGATCAGCAAAAACCTGGCAAACAAAAACAACAGTTTGACATTTACTAAGGGAAATCATGGCTATTGATGCTCTTGAACAGGGTAAGTTTTCCCACTGCACCTCGTTTGTCTGAAAATAAGTTCCATTCAGTGGAAAGTTTCCTCTCAAAGCTGTTCTGCATGGGATCTGTAATATAACAACACGCCCCACCCCCAAAAAGAACATAGGAGAAACGTAGTGCAATAAAAAAATAAATATAACATAATCAAGCCCTTTCAACAAAAATATTTAGCTTGAACAAATAGGTTTTTGCTGCCTTACTCTCACCATAACTGTTCCAGGAACTGTTTTAGGCCATTTAATACAGCTAGGGCTTAAAGCTGATGTATCCTTGACCAATAGCTCTTCGGATTTTGAGCTGCCAAATTGTCCTTCAGCTGAGGCAAAAGAAGAAAAATGTCAGTCAATCTCATCTAAGGCTTTTATGTTTGACCACATTTACCAAGAACACATCCTTAATCACCTACTCCAAAATGTGGAAATTACAATAATTTAGCTCGCTCATTCTTAACACAGACTACGTGTGTGTATAGACCATTCCTGGTAACAATGGATTTGACCATAGCTGGCAAGAAGTCAAAGCAATAATGTAACTATAGTTCTTAGGATATACTCTCAGGCATAAATAATTGATGGATAAAAACTACGTTTTACATAAATAGGGTGTCTAAGCCACTATAATACCTGGTTCCCAAGTGACAAGGAGATAAGGATATGAATCATGTGGGTCTCGATCATCAAACTATGCCACCAAAGTAACAGTCATAAGTTACGACATACATACAATGAGTTTGAATTGATAATTTGATGTGAATTGCGTAATGAGAATATTCACTGTTTGATTACCTTGACCCCCCCCCCCAAACCAAAAAAAAAAGATTACTTACTTTTTCTAGGATAGGATGCCAATCTGGAAGTTCATAGCTGCATTGGAGACCACAAATTAGAACCTGTTTCTTGCCCACTCCAGCATAATGTTAGCCAACAAAAACTACCTGGGAAGGAAACATCAGGGGGTTGGGGTCCACTGGGAAAGTCTAGAGACTGCTTCCTCAGTGAATTCTGGAAAACAGAAAATACACATTCTCTGAAAGAAGGGTAGAACTAGCAAACTGATCATTAGGTCAGATTGTGTTAGAAAAGCTCATTGGACATCAGGGCCATTCTATATCATGTCCCATAAGCTAGTCAAGAGAGAGCAATCAATGTTTGTTTCACAAATTTCGAGATGGCTAAGTTTTGAGTTCCATCAATTTGGACTGAAGGCTACAGGTCAGATTTGCTTTGGATTTAATTGCATACTGGTGAATACAACCAAGCTGACATAATAATCATTCATGATATAGGACAATGCGAGTTCCCAATATAACACTTAAACTCAGTTCGACATATAGAACTTTCAAGCCGCTTGCTTTTCCAAACACATCATGTTTGGTGATCTATCTTCCAGACTGATGTAAATGAGAAAATTTAAATTGCCAACTTACACAGTATGTTCTGTCCTGGTATGACTTCTTCTTGCTATCGTTCCTCTTTTCAAAACAGTTTTCTTGTTAGTCTTCTTTTGGGGAGTCAACTTCATGAGGGGGTGATCTTTTGCTGGAGTTTCTGGAGCTTCTATAGAGTGTGTGGGGTAGACACCCTCAGAGCTTTTTGGCACATGATTTCTTTGATATTGCATCTTCAATGATGCTAGTTTCACTTCTGCCAAAGTCCTCACATCCCGGTGCTGGTCCACAGAGCAAAGATCTTCTACATCAATCTCCAAATCACTTGGCTTAGAAGTCTTCAATTGGCAATCCCCACCATTGTCCATATACAATGATTTTTCCCTGTCGACAGCAAGCACTGTATCTGAATCGTCCTTTTTGTCAGACTGTGTGGACTTTTTTCTGCCGAATGCAAGTAAAACATTTTACAAAAATCCATTCAATGCAAGTTTGAAGATCAAGCATAGTTTTCTAAACACTCTCTGCTTCCACAATTTCACAAAAAGAGAAGACAAAGCACAAGTGTTTCTCTTTTTGTTCCCCTATCTCTCTCTTCAGAATATGCACATTTCACACCATAGGAGTCATTAATAAGAGCCAGATAATTGGCTTACCTCTTAGGTATATTGCTATAATATTTGCAGTCCTTTCTCATGGGACATTCTCCACAATTAGGTTTTTTATTTGTACAGAAGACCTGTATAATATAAGAAGGCTGCCATTAATCTCATATTGTGCATTTCCTGCAAGGAAACACACTAAAACTAAAGACTAAAGTTCAAGGGTGTCCTTAGGGCATTGGGCAGGGGTTTGGGTGGGGAAGGAAGGTTCTCTAGGAAAAAAGTGTCCAGATACTCCAAGATATGACAAAAGAAGCTCTCAAGAATTATTTCAACCCCTATTGCTGAAAATTAATTCCCTAAAATAGGTGTGGGATGTTGGTGCTTTCTTCTCTCCACATACAATTGGATTTGTAATTTGGGGGGAGAAGCAGGATTGGTGATGCTTTATTTCTAGAAAATATTCACCATAGAAAAGGAAATTTCACATTTCTGGAAAATAAAGCTGTATGACAAACCTTGCCGAAAGTAATCATCTGGTAGTGTAGTTGGTACCTAAAAGGTACACATAATAAATTCACTCAACACGTAATGCATACGAAGGAATTGAGAACACCTCCTAATGAAAAGTATTGTAACAGAAAAATCTTACAAGGTTTCCTGATCAAGTTTGCACAAGCGTGGCCAAAGGTATTCACGAATAAAATCATGTAGTTTGGAGTCCCTGTTTAAAGCACAAAAACAATAATTTTATCACTGTAATTAGAGTTCATTCAGATGTGAGCATCGTATCCTTACTCTTGCAAGAGATTCATCAAAAGCTTGTCTTCAACGGATGGAGCAGGAACCCAGCCAATACGCACAGTCACCCGTGCGACATTTACATCAACCTTGTTTGAAGACAAATGATGTCAGTTTTATATGTAACATTTCATTTAATTGCAAGAAAGCCACTCTTTCACATCGCTTACAGGAAAAGCAGGTTGTCTTAGAGTTAAAAGCCTCACACATTCCTCACTTTTTAACCCCAATCCCATTATGCTGAGAATAAATTCCCTACGAAAAAAGTGCTGTGCAATTAGTGATAGGATAAAAACAAAAATTCCAAATACATCCTACAAAGTATAATTTTCAGGGATGTGATACATCTGTATATGAAGATTCAAACTTACTCTGCTATCTCAGGGGGAGCATTTCTCAGCCATTCGAGGTCCCAATTTCCAAGATCCAAGGGAAGACAGCTGAGAAAATCCTAGCATACAAAGGGCTAAAATTAACTTGTATTCACAAACATTAAAATAAAACAAAGTAAAATAAATGCCTCTGCTTCAGTTCTTTTAAAAAATTGTTGATATTTTTTCTAGAAATAAATCATGAATCAACAACCCAACCTTGGAGAAACAATGCTCATTTTTGAGAAATAAATCATGAGTTACCGACCTCACCTATATGAGCTGAGAAATAATGCTTCTCTTTTCTAGAAATAAATCATTAATTAGCGAGCAAACCATATGACCAACCTTAGCCTTGGATACATCCATGAAAATAGCCAGAATTTTTTTTCTTTTGGTAACGAAAGAATAGCTAGAATATTAACTAATGCATTCACATGCCTTGATCCGCTTAGCAAGCTTGTGATTCATGCCTCTTAATGAAATTGCCTTAGAGATGTCTGCAACATTTGCTCGCGAAACCGCAACCCAGTCTGCATAATCCATGGTATCTATGCTTCTTCTTTCTCGTTCCCCCTCCCCAGAATATTTCATCCTTAAGCTGCTCCAATCAGGGATAGGATTTTCCCTCCGAGAAACTTTGGATTGCCAGGGAGTTTTTTCTCTCTTCCCATCATCTGGTATCCTTGTGTGTTTCTCCGAATTCCATCCATTCCCCTGTGTATCTAGGAACTTGCTAATACAACCAAAAGCTGGCTTTTGGGGAGAACTTCTGGCATTTGATCTTTTCTCTCTCAGCATCCTATGATGCCTGCCATACTCATCACAACTATGGTGCTGCGGAAAGGAGGCACCAAGTAACATGAAGGCAGAGCTACATTCGAAGTCTAAGAGGTTAGATCCCAGGAAGAATCGCTTAATCGATCATTCTTTACTTCCGTTGTTTATTTTCATTTATGGTCAAAGTGTTTAAGACCTTGAACATACCTTGAAAAATTATCAGAAACCTTCTGAGTCAAGAATGCACCAATAACAGAATCCAAAACCGAGCCTTTCCATCGCACCTGTTTTCTTGAACCTGTGTTGAATGGTAGCTCATTTAAGGAGCAAGCTCTAAAGTAGTAGAGAAAGTATAACGAGTTACCAGCAAAAAGGTAAACGAGAACCATCAAGTTGGTTAGCAACATCAAGATCACATTCAGAAACAGGCCAATATAACAAAGAACAATATTTCATTTGTCACAGACAATCCGACTAAACAAACCCAAACCAAACTGGTAACCAGATTTCCAGCTATGGCATACTGTGGTTCTTTTTTTGGGGGGGGTGATTCTTCGTGCATGCAGCCATACCGCTACAAATGAACGGTTTAGAGGTTGCCTCCTAAAGATTGATGAACAGGCGAAATTCGATCTAACATATTAACCAATTTTTCAGTAGTCATTAGCCATTTTGCTCATTCAAAAACTGAGAAATTTGGATATTCTTTCTGTATGTTAATGGAAAAGTTTGATGCGTGCACTCTAGTTGCTAACCTGCCATACAAGGGGTAAATATACATCTCACATGTACCTTGAATACGACCCACTTTATCCACAAATAATAGTGCCCTTTCTTCCAGTGATAAGCCCTTGGCCTCATCCAATTTTGCACTGGGCTGTTCAGCAACACTTTTCTTCAACAACCGTCTCCAATCTCTCAATGCATCCTTTGCATATCCAGATCTCCGACTTTGTTTCTTTGACCGCTTTTTCTGACCCTTTAAAGACACCTGTACACCGTGCACTTTCAATTTATGACTTAAAGACTGATGTTGGGTGGCATGATTGCAAGGTTGATTGCTCGCTCCTTGACATTCCAATGATCTAATCAGATCCAATACACATTTATTCACGAAGCGGGTATAATACCACACTTCAGATGAGATTTCCACAACAAGTTGCAAGTTGTCTTCTGTTCCACATTTTAATTGGTTGATTTTGTCACCAGCTGAGAATTTCCTACTTGAAGGATGCTTTTGTTTTGCAGGTAAAGGTGTCTGGGGTTCCAAATCCACCGCTTTGTTGAGGAATCTTTCTTCTTGCACCAGTCTTCCATCTCTTCGATTCCACAAGGACAAGACATCCTTCTCATTGCCATCACTGTTTCCTTTCTGCTTGCTAGATGAACCCACTTCTTTATGCAGCGAAGGCAGACGTTTGATTGTAACCTTCAGTTCGTCTTTCACTCCACTCATTGCAGTACCTAAACACATATCTGTTATCTTAGTTTTCAGTTCAAGAAAATTATACCATGAGGTATGCGGGTTAGTAAAGTAATATAAATGCCCTGAAGTTCCAAACAGTTTATGTCAAACATATCAATACCTTCACAAATTTCTGCACTTGATCTAAACTACCATATTCCCTCAACTAAATCTACAGTCCCTAAAGTTTAAATACCAAGAATTGGGACTTGTTTCTGTCTCTTACACTGACTATCTTCCGTTGACTTCCTGTGGTTAAACCACCCACCACTGGAATTCACCTTTGATTCATCAGAGCCTTCAAATTCATCTTCAAGTTTAATTTTCTTGAGCTTTTTGGCTACTTTTGTCCCATTGACATCAAATGGAATTCTTTTCCTCTTAGGAGTTGAACATTTGTCGTCAAAAGTTAGACGCTTTCTGCAACTAAGAACCCGCTTTGATCTAGTCCTTCGTGGAATAGCTGGAAGACAAGGCAGCACCAGCAATGCACAGTCAACTGACTTTGCCTTCTGATTTCCCATAGCTTCTCAGCTTTGCTTTCTTTGCTGCTCATTATCAAAAATCCAGTCAATTCATGGGTCCTTGTTCCATTATCTCAGTTCAACATCATAGATATCAGAGAAATAGAGCAGTCATCTGAAAAACCTTTTATTCTGTGTATCAGATCAATATCCTAGTCCTCCTTTTGGAGAAACCTTTTGTGGGCAAGTTGATTGACTTGGTGCTAATTTAACGTTAACAGGCTGTGCAGGCAATGCCACATGAAAAACCTCAATATTTGGACCAATGCTACATGCATGCCATAGATTTGTTGCAAGTAGATCTCATTAAGATGAGTTACTTTGATTCCCAAGTGCTAATTTAACGTTAATGGAAAGTGCAGGCCCAGAATTCACACGTAATGCAAGCTTCTATTTCCATCAAACCCAACACCGAGGAGAATACAAATGTAAAAATTCATCTATGAACATTTGGATTGAACATGATATTCAACACGTAATGTTAACCAAGAAGACAACAAGAAGTCAGGAATTACCTTAAATCAAAGCCACATGCAAACATGGTTATGGGTTGATTAGCAAATTTTCCAGGACAAATTAAACAACCATTAAAAGTTAATGCGAGAATTACACATAAAACCTCACCAGCAAATCCAGATGTTTTATTCTATCAAATTAAATAAAAATGTAATTTTGTAAGAGGAGAGTAAAAAACCGACATTTTTGAAGCGTTGAACGAACCTCTCTCACGAACCCTATTCCTCAGCAACAATGGTGGTGAAGTGTGAGTGTGTGACCGAGGAAGGTCCTGAGTAGAAAAGCTATTACAATTACTCAGTTAGTACACCCTCTCAAGTCTCAAATAGTCTACTTTATGTACGTAGGCAGTCCATTGAAATTCGTGTGTAAACAAAAATCTTCCAAAAAGATTGCAACTATAATACTAGCCGGGGGTTGTTAGAAAAGGGAAATTTATAAGGGGTTCATACATTAAGAAGTTTTCAATCAATCTTTTTTTTTTTGGTAATAAATGGGTGTTGTTTTTGGAGAGAAAGGTAAGTGGGTAAAAAATCAAAAGCAAGTTCAATTATCAAAATACCCTTAATAAGTTATGCATCCCTCTCTCTTTATCTTATGGATTGTCACTCTCTCTTTCTACCAACACATGGAACCAAAACCATGAGTCATCTGCCTCACACCCAAAATTGAGGGTTTACATGAACTTCATATTATGCGCTTTCTCTCTCTTTATCTCTCTCCATAGTTGAATCTACTTCTGAAGGTGTGTAGTAATTATCAATTTTGCTTCAAAATTGAGGAAAGTCTTGCTCCAATTTCATCGACAATGCATGATTGTGAGTGAAGAACTCGATGAAGCAAGGTGTGTAGTTGTAGGTCTAACAACGTGTAAAAAGAGGCTAGACCTAAGTTTGGAGTGTTTGATAATGGTGGATACGTGACGAAGAAAGTCAGCTGTGAACTTGGAGAAAGAAGGGTTGGAACATCCAACGTAGGTAAACGACTGCAAACAGCTTGATAAATAATAGGTATGTGAAAATTGGTTGTAACTTTATGAGTTTGGTATGTGGAATAACGTTGTCGTCACTGTTTTTCGATGTATGAAGGGTGAACTTTTGGGGTTAAATGTATGTCATATTGTTAATCAACTTTTACCAGGGTAGCATAGCAGTAATTATTGTGAAAGCCGAGTTGTGGGAGTCACGGGGTGGGGGACATAGCAGGATTAAAAGGGGATGTTGTTTTCGAAGGAAGATCATGTTGTATTAACCAGCATTGACCAACAACAAGACATTGGTAAACCCGGGTAACATGTAGTGTTGACCATGGTAGACATATTGTATTGAATAGGTAAAACCAAAGCAGTAGTGTTGGGGACTATGATATGTATTTCTATGGAGTAAATGATGCAGTATTGTTTGCTATGATAAAAAATTTATTATCGTATGACATGCAAGGTAATTGGGAAGATACTGGATAAAGTGACCGGTACGATACTAATTGTTGTGATGTTTAGTAGAAATAGATGTAGATGGTGTTGTTGTGGGAGACACTTTTATGGGAAATAGCTATTTGTCTATGTGTTATAGGGGGAGGGTTAGAAGAAGGTGGATATGGAAAAGTAACGTATGTGGGAAGGTCAAGGAAATGCATTATGGTGAAGGAGGGGATAGGGCTGGAGGAGGTGCGGAGAATGGTGACGAATATTGCAGACAGTGATTTGTCTAAACATAAACTATGGTATAATTTGAAGTATGATCGAAAATGTTAATGGCAGTTGAGAGGGGGTATGGATGTGAGCATAATTTTTAAGGGAAATGATGAGCATGGGCATTTGTATGTGGGCAGGAATGATGGGCTGAAGAGGCGAGCACAAAAGGCTGCTGCCACATGCGAACGACGAATGCGCACTTGTGATCACGGCGTGGTTTACACGACAAGTGGGAGAAATGGTACGACGAATGTAACAGAATGTTTGTTGCGTACACTGCTCATGTCAACAGCTTCAAACTTGGGTGTAGGAAAATGTTGTTGTGTACAACACCCATTTTAGTGGACCTTATAAGGGGACATTGCTTGCGGCTACACGCTGGATGCAGACAACCACCTTTTCAATTTCACGTATGGTATAGTGTGTGATGAGAAAATTGAAGAGTGGGCGTAGTTCTTGGAGACGATTGCTAAGTTCTCGGGGGGTTTGTGCAAGCGCAGAGAATCACAAACGCATGACACAAAATCTTAGAGGTGCTAAAAATGCAACGAAGTTGGACATACGAGGTGCACCTGTGGTAATCCCATGCTGATTTTGATGCAAGCTACGAAGGCAATGTTGTGGATGTTGAAGATTTATTAGATGGTTCCTATGTTTCGGGCACAAGTAGGACATGAAGTTATATTGTACAACTTCATTAATACACATATTGGTTGGTTACCCTAAGATGTAATAGGTGTAGTCATTGTTGGTGATTGAGGTCTATATTTTCTATGGTGGTGATAGTGGCAGAGATGTCACATGACAACCAACATGTTTGCTTCATCTTCAACTCAATCTTTTCAGGTTAAATGGGTGCAGGCTGCCTTCTATGGTCACCCAATGGAAGCAACAAGTTGACCCTGGTAAACCGTGTTTTCAAACGGGTAAACTCATTGCTAGTTTAGAAACAGGTTCCTCGATTGTAATTCGCTGTTTGAATGCTCCCAAGGAAGCCATCGAATAGGGGTCGTGGTAAACTGAACGTGGTTGCTTACTAGTATACCACCAATCCGTGTTTTACCATTTTCGAGGGAAAAGTTTCCCACCGTAACCGTACTTGCGAGCTGGATTGGAGACGGTTGGTCCGAAAGTGTATCCACAGTATGCGTGTCTGTGAATGACATGTGGGTTACAGTGTCAGGTCAAGCTCTACATGATTGTACATTATGTGAATTATGTGGTTTATAGCTCATCGTGTAATTCTTACCTTGGTAAACAGTTGATAACATCGCGGTATACATAAACATCTCAGTATATAGAGGGGTTAACCATAATGAAGTTCGGTGTAAACAATTTCAAGTGGAATAGAGTTAGGATTACTAATAAGGAACATACAATTGTGAACACAAATATAGAGTAATAGTGGCAAGTAAAGAGACGGCGAAGACAATGGTAAAGGACACTTACGTACGAAATGACAAGAACACCGTAGTAGTAAATGAGATGTCCATTCTTTGATCCCGTCTCCCCACCGCCAAACTTCCCACTGCTGCTTGTACCTTCCTCGTCCTCCAACGACACTAATGGGTTGCTCGTGCCACTGCCACCCTCCTCATTCTCATAAGCAAATTCACTTTCCTCGCTTTCGTTACATGCATTCTCCTCACCTATGTTTGCTGCTTCTGCGACGGGGCTTTGGTTTCGTTTTCTTCTACTATGCAACTCCGTTCCAAACATATGTAATACGTAAGTTGGAACAAACACATTACACACCACCTTAAATTAGTACACAGTAACATTCCATTCTCCCATGATTCACCCAACATAGGATGAGATTTATATACAAAATGCTTCCTACCGTTTACCAAAGTATTCCATCATGTTTACCACGATATACATTTATTGCATCATAGGTTCACAACCTAAACAATGCATCATTTAACTCTAGACCTCAATGAATAAATACTATATGCTATACATGTAGTTGTAGCCATACTCAGGGCCTGTTCTTTTCGTTGGAAAATATAAGTTGGTAAATAGGTAAAGTTGGTTGAGATTGGTAGAAGTGGGTATTTTTTGTTGAAATGGATTAAAATTGGTTGAAGTTGGTTGAAGTAGGTTGAAGTGGATTAAAGTTGGTTAAAGTGAGCTGAATTTATTTTTTTTGTATGATGGGTATAAGTTGGTTAAAATGGTTGAAGTTGGTTGGAGTGGATTAATGTGGGTTGAAGCTGATATTTTTTATTGAAGTTCGTGAAGTGAGTTGAAGTAGGTTGATGCGGGTTGAAATTGATTGAGGTTAATAAATTTGGATTTACCAACGAAAAGAATAGGGCCTTAGTTACGTTGGGGAGGACTTCACATAAATTACGTTCCCGCCATTTACCAAATGAGCCACCATGTGCACTATGCCATGCAATCACTACAACATGAGGTAACCCACTCCATCGTATTCATTTTAATGAATCTCTAAGCAACTTTTACATGTGCTCCTTTATCACACTATAATTACCAACATCTATGTACGTCACCTATAATAGGTCATTTCCCTTGATTTACCAATTTAATCCAACATTACTACCATGATATACACTCACTACAACATCGGTCGACATTTGAATCCCTAACATGTAATGCCTAACATAAGCAACTTTCAAATTTACATCTCATTCACATTTTAATAAGTAGCAAAATAAGTACCTTACACTTACAACAGTTACAAACTTGGGAAAGGGGTTTCTTCCGTTGCATTTACCTATTAAGGTAATATAGTTTACCTTGGTAGACTCTAACTGTACACTGGGTAAACATGTAATTCCCTCACATTTACTATCTACATTAACCAACACTGTAATATGCTGGTCATTTCTCTTTCACCTATATACACTTCGGAAGGGGTTTCTCCGCATTTAATGTCCCCATATTTACCTATGAAGTTGATCATGTTGAACATGATGTCACTCACTGTAATGTAGATATTCAACTAAATCTCTTACAGGTACTACTTATGTTTACCAACTTTCTAATATGATGGTTATTCAAACTTAATTCATAGTAATGTCTTCCACTTTTAGGTTCACATAGTTGGGAAGGTGATTCTCCAACAATAACTTCCCTAAATTTACCTATTAATTTCATCATGTCCACTATGGTACCACTGATCAACAAATTCAGGTAAATACCTAAATCACATACTCATTTACAACTCATTCAGTCTAAACAATATATCTTCGACACCTGGGTATACCTATTGTCGTATCTAGGTAAACCACACCATATCCTATTTACCACATATGTATTAACCCTAAACATCGTCTTCTTCCTTTTACCGGTACAATTCATTTCAACTACTCATATACTCAATATGCCAGTTCATCATGTAGATGTCTCCATCACTACAATTGGCAATTTCTTCTACCCATTTAACAAAATTCCTACACATCATTACATTTTATTGTTCCCATTCTTTATCACTTCACACATATATTTGCAAGGATCAACTTAGGTTCACTTCTACATGACTACGTTTCGCTAACTTCAATAGCCAATATACAGTGGTTGAACTCAATGATAGCAAAATTAGTAGTTACAACTACACATCCACCTTTTTAAAGGTAATAGATTGCATAAACAATACCTCCAAGAGTTTATCGAAGTGCTCCAACATGTCTACTACAGTATACAAAGGTTTTCATTTAGGTAATCAATTCAATAACTGACAGTACTACATTGATTACATGTTACACAATTGTTGTATGAATTCACACTTACATTATCATTACATGCTCTAGTTACAGATTCATCGAACTAAACAGTCGGTCCAGTTCATTTGAGTATACATATAGGCCTATCTAGGTCAACAACAAACTCCAGTTTACAAAACCTTTGATTTCACATGGCCTACAAACTGCGACATATATTTGTGCAACTCTAACTTCATAATCATGAACCCTCTTATGTAACTTCTCTACCAACACTACTTAACAACAAAATCGAGAACACTTACTAGATTTAGGGATGTCGAACTGCTCACCTCAAATTGAACCTCAATAGACCCTTCTACTACATTGTTTGGGGGTTGTTGGACCTGCTATGGAATCCTTTACTCTTATCGTAGTGTCAGTGTCCACTGCTGTTTTTCTTCCAACCCCGACCTTCCGCTCTCACTTTCTCTCTCTCTCTCTATTGTTGCATTGCTCTATCTAAACGACCCGGATTAAGCAACCCAATGACCACTTCTTCAACTTGTTGTCATTGACCTTCTCCTTCGAACTCTCCCTTTTGAATTAACTTTCTCTCTCTATTCATGCCCTAATCTATCTCTATGGTTGCAAGGAAGATGTTTGCTAACTCCCTAATTACTTTCTCCAGGATTAGAACAACCCTGTTCACATTCTTCCTCCCATTCATTGCCAAAAGAATCTCACCAAAAAAAATGTCATCTTAACTCAGTAAGGGTATTTTGGTAATTGAGCTTGCTTTTGGTTTTTCATCCACTTGACTTTCCCTCCAAAAACAATACCTATTTGTTGCCAAAAAAAAAGAAAAAAGAGTTGGTTGAAGGCTTGTTAATGTATAACCCTCCTGTAAATTTCCCTTTAGAAACCCCCAAACCGCCAAATCGAACCGCAAATTAATTGAAATCGAACAGTTTAAAAATTCGGTTAACTAAATCGAAAAATTGATAACCTTTTCAGTTTGGTTCTAATTCTAGAATTAATCGAACCGAACCAACATATTTTTTAATGTAATTTAAAAAGAAGCTATAATTGATTTTTTTCCCCTCTTTTTGCTACTGTTGGAAAAATGGGGTGAAATACTGCTTACTTGTCTAGACTTACTGGCTTGGCCCAATGAGATCTTACTAGCGTAATTTCTCCTTTTTTTTTAAACATTTGTGTGTTGCTTGCTGCATAGTAAACATCATGCTGCACAAGTGTGAGTTAGGCGTGAGGCAGTTAGAGCATTCCCAATGGTGAGCCAGTTTTTTGGCTCACCAGTGAGGTCTACCTCTTTTACATCAGCTTGTAAGTTAACTTTTTGACTCACAAGCCTTCCTCACTCCAATGCAAGGCTCACTATTTTGACTCACAAAATGAAATAGTATCTATGGACCCCACGGCTAACCATATTTAATTGGGTTTTTTTTATGTTTTGCTTTATTATTTGGCTTTATTTATTTTGTGGAAAATAATTTGCACATAATAATTTGACAACACAACTAACTAAAGGTCCATCATTTTCAAAAAAAAAAAAAAACAACACAAGAGTTTGAATTAAAAAAATTCGTACATGCTTGAATATAAAAATTACAATAGTTCAATAATAAATAAATAAAAAGATACATTGATTAACATTCGATTAAAAAAATTACAATAGTTCAACAATTAAAGGCTCATAATTTTTTTTTAAAAAAAAACAACATAAGAGTTTGAATTTTTAAAAAATTCACATGCTTGAATATAAAAATTACAATAATTCGATCGATAATAAATAAAAAAATATGCATTGATTAAAAAAATCACAATAGTTCAACAGTTAAAAAAAATTACAATATGACGATCATTCAACTATCATCTTTACCACCGCCCCAAATTTCGCTTCCATATTTCCTCAATCAAGTCCATTTGGAGAGTTGCATGTGTATCCGGGGTCGCGAACTTCTATTGATATTTGAAAGTACGTCTCATATGAATGGTGGTCATGGTTAACAATCAGCTCCATGGTAGTTCACTCGACAACGTCGTAGTCAAATGCAAGCTCATAGTTGGCTTTTAGGATTCTCTATGGGGTAGCTTGAAAGTTTTCCTTATTCTCTTTTGCTTACAACTATGGCTAGTTGCCATAGTTAGGTTTCTAACTTGGTTATAGATTGTGAGTGAGAATCTACAATTTGCATTTTAGATTCAATTCTTTGGACCTTAGTATTCACATTTTAGACAACAGAACTAAGGGCATAGACTACCTTATCTAATTTTGAACTCATAGTTAGAGGTTGGTGGAGGTGGTGAATGGGCATACCTTTGGTTTTGAAAACCAGGAGGTGTAGGTCTACTAGACTGGGCGTATGGTCTCCACAATTTTGAGACCTCTCAGAAAAATTAGGATGATTCTTCCAACCATGATTATAAGTGTTCGAGTAAGGATTATTACTTGGAGCAAATCCTTAGGTAGCATTCACTTATTCATTTACAACATCAAATGGACCAACAGAAGGACACTCAAAAGAAGCATGCATGGGACTGGCACAATTGAACAGACATCTTGCATAGAAGAGGAATTAGCCATTTTGTTCAATCACAACAATTGATCAAATTTATTAGACAAAGCATCAACTTTACTAGAAAGGTCAATCGAATGTGAAACCTCGAAAATCTCCCCTTTACTTCCCAATTGCCTAGGCAGATCAGAGCATGAGGAAGTGACATGCAAATGTGAATTCTCACTCAAATGTTTAAATAATTTCTAGGATTCTTCAGGGGTTTTATGCAAAAAAATTACCACCACATGATACATCTATCATATGCCTATTGTGCTCAGCTAAACCAGAGTAGAAACACTGAACGAGTTGACACTGAGGTACCTCATGGTGAGGGTAACTTCATAGCAACTCCTTAAATCTTTCCCAACTTTCATGCAATTGTTCATTTTTATTTTGTGAAAAAGTGGTTATAGCACGTCTTAAAGCATTCAGTTTACCAATTAAGAAAAACTTTTTTCAGAATTCCTTTTGCATTTGGTCCCAAGTGGTGATATTTGAATTAATATCCAACCAAGCCTTAGTTTATCTTTCAAAGATGTTGGCTCGATTTGGCTAGATGAATTACACTAGAGGGGGGTGAATGCGGTGGTGATTAAAGTCACAAAATAATCAAATAGAATGTGGAAAGTAAATGTGCACAAACACGTTATTTATAGAGGTTTGACCAAGCCTAGTCTTCTACCCACAGGCGCCCCTCGCTAATGGGATTTTGAACCTTTTTCTTTTATTAGGTCGGTCGATTACACACGATTCACTAATCATACAACCTGCGAGTTGACCCTATAACTCTAGGCGTCTCAACGTACATGTTGCTCTTCATCCGTACTTGGATAGTCGGCCCTCCGACTAATCAACCCAACCCAATAGTAAATAAACACAATAGATTTGCAAATATAAGCTAGATTTTATCAAGTTCTCTCAACATCATCTTCTTGATTTGCAAGTGTGGCTCTCTTTCTTCTATCATCTTGAGTTACAAATGCCTCCCCATTTATAGGCAATAATGTTGGAGAGGTTGAAGGATTATTAGGAAGGTGACCATTACATCAAAAAAGGAAGGTTGATCTTCAATATCATTTCAAGGCCTTGAAGTTTGTTATTTCAAGCCCTTGAAATCTGCAGCTTTACTCAATGTTTACCCCTTGATTTCCAACGGCTACTTGCCTTATTTTAAGCTGAAGATCTTGCCAAGAGGATTATCCAGAAGCTATTTTTTAATAGCATAATCTTTCAAAATATAAGCTCAAGAGATATTATCATAATTAGACAAATCTTGACATTTTCAAAGATATTAACATATAAAGAATCACAATATTATCTTAAGATTTAGTATTCAAATTTGAACATAAAGATCACATATTCAAATTTGAATACTAAACTATCTCCAAGATAAAATCAATCATGTCAACATCAGAACACATTTAAATAATAGAAACACTAAGGTAAGTCCAAATATAACATGATAAATATACCAATAGACCAACTCATTTATGTCTTTCATCAAAACATATTAATACAATATATTGTAAGCTTAAGGAAGCTAACAAAAGAGAAAGAAAAAAGCTATAATCGAAAAGCATCATTAGAAACGTTTTTAGACTCTAGCCCATAAAAGGATAGGTGCATTTGAAGAAAGAAATGTTTAATCTCAAATGGCCCCATAATAGTGGGCATACCGATTCTCGTAGGTGAATCATAAGTGGCGGGAGTAAAGTACACATTAAGTTGCTTAGGTGGTGGGGTTTGTTTTTTAGTAATATTTTTCTGAGTGTCACATTTCTTTGCTCTTATCTTACTAAGGGTATATTCAATTTCAGGATCGTATTCCTCAAGGTCTAGAAACAAAAATTGTCTACCAAGCATATAAAACCACAAGCAATCACAAAAGTAATATGAAACACCACCACGGTAACCACCAAACAAAGTAGGAGAAAAAAAAGGGAAAGAAAAAACTAAATAAATAAAATAAAATAAAATAAAGATTAAAAAGGGAAAAATGAACAAAATAAAAATAGAATAAAATAAAAGGCAATAATAAATGAATAAAAGGGAGGGGGTTGAATGGTATTAAAGGGAAATAACTAGAATAAACAAAATAATAATAAAAAAATAGAAATAAAATAGTCATATTATATTGGATTAGTTAGAAGGGAACGAGGAGAATGAAAATAAAATGGTTAGATTAGGAGGGAATGGGAAATCAAATGAAATAATGAAAAGAATTTAAAAAAAGGGGATGGGAAGAAAAGAAATAAATAGTTAGAGAGTTAAAGAGTTAGATTAGCATGAATGAGAAAGGGGAGAAATTAAATAAAAAATAATAATAAAAGGAAAAGAAAATTCAAAATCACTATTCAAACCCCGACGACAGAGCCAAAAACTTGATGGGGATTTTAGAAGTTTTAAAAACCCAATTTACTTGCAACTGCACATGCAAGATGATTGTAGCAAAACAAGTATTCCGGTATCCCACGAAGAACGAAAGTGACTTTTACTTTTCTCAACTAGTTAAGAGAATTACTGAGGTGATTAGCAACAATAACGATAATCAAGAAAACAAAATGGGAACAAGAGAGAAAGTGTTAATCAATACGCAAAGAGAAATCAATTTAGAGAGATACTAGGATTTCGATTTCACCAAAACTCTTAATATTGAATTACAAAATTCAATTGGGGTTTAATTAGCCACTTCAAAACTCTTAAGCTACAAGCATAAGGCCAATCGATTTTAAAAAGTGAATTATAGTTAGCAATAAACAAACTCAACTAGTAGTTAACATGAATGATTCAATTTAGACATAATTCATCTAATTTCCAGTCTTGTTTTAATCAATCAAAAACCAAAATTTTAAACGTGATTGCATAATTATTATATTAGCAAACAAGATCTAATATGAATAAATGAGATAACAAGTTAATCAATTGCAAAACAACATGTATAAACAATCAAAATAAATTGCATAATAAATTAAAAACAATTAAATAACTCAAAATTATGCAATAAAAAGGGACAATAATATTAACCCCAATTGAAATTAGAAAAATTAACAAAGTGAGTCAAAGATCCATCTTAATCCTAGATAAACAACCTAGCCGATCATAGGTAGAAAAAATACGATTGAAATTAGACTAGTCATATTTTAGCTAATGGTATATTTCTATCCTTGTAACCAAAATTTGATGTTTATGTTACAAAATACTACCACAGTGAAAGATCAAACTCTCTCGAATCAGGCTCAAAAATGAGATGAAAGAAAAGAGAAAAATAGCTGAAATAGTTTATTTTCTTCTAATTCTCTCAACTCAAATAATTTTGCCTGGCATAATCTCTCTCTAATTGCTAACAGTATGAGGAAGAGAAGACTGAAAATGAAGAAAGAATGGGATCAATGATGCATCTTTCTCTCTCTATTTATAGTGAAATTTGCTCCTCTTTCTTCTTCACTTTTCATGCAAATCCACTAATTTTATTCACAAAATAGCAGCTGCATATCATCCATTTCTTCTAATTACCAAGTCAAGGATGTTAAATCAAAGGTTGATTTTATTTGGGCAACTAAAATCATACTAGGCCACTAGAATCATGAAGGGAAAGAAACAGAAATGTGAGGCTAGGTGCTGGCTGTGTGAGTGGGTCGCGGGCTGGAGAACAAGCCCAACTGAGGCGGTGGGGCAGATCGAAGGAGAAGAGATTGAGAGAGAACAGGCCCAAACGGGCTTAACTACTGGGGACAGATTGAGAAGAGAGAGAAAAGGCTAGTCGGGTAGATGAGCAGGAGGACGTTGGGTCGCGGCTGTTCTTGGAAGAAGATAGACCCAACTCAGGCTGGCAGACAGAGTAGAGTGACTTGAGCTAAGCCACACGTTTTACCCGGCTGCCACACAGGGTCGAGCTGGTTCCTTTTGCGCCAACTGAACTGCGACATCATGCTTGAAATTCCGAGTTTACTTCTTACCTTCAAAGACAAAATATGCATTATTTTTATGTAAAATATGACTCAAAGGCTCGAAAGAGGTATAGAATAGAGAAAAAAAGTACTCATAAAAATATGAGTTATCAGTAAGTTGATATTTCTAATAAGACATTATCTCAATGTTCAGCAACCATTTAATTCAAAAAGTATTTCTATCAAGTAAAATAGTTTAATTATTTTATAAATAATAGACAAACTAAAATATATTAATTAATACATAATAAATTAAACTTAAAAAATTTAATTGTGAAAAACAATAGCCAACAATTTCAACTATGCCTCTTATTTAATGGATCCATAAAATTGTAAATGTAATTGTGTAGAAAAAAATATTCATTATTATTAAGATGATCTTATCTATACTATACTAATAGCAATATTTGGAAAGCCCCAAAATGCTGCAATGAGAGTAATTTACAGGATTTGGTGTAGTCTCAACCATAAAAATTATTTATGCATTAACTCTAAAGCGCTCATTTTAAAGTTAAGATATCTCTTTATTTTTATTTAAAAAATCACCATAATTTTGAATATACATGATAAAAGACGGATGATAGTTCAATTACGTAGGGAACAAAAAAATTAGACAATTATATGTATTCATTAAATCTAAACCATAGATTTTAAGTGTGAAAAACTACCTTATCCAAGTGAGTACCCATATATAATTTTTATTTTAAAAAAAATTGCTCATAATTTCGGTTATGTGTGATAAAGTATACATGATAATGCTATCATCGAAAAAAAGCCCCAAGCAGTTAAAAAAAGTGATAATCTTTGAAAACCCGCTGCAATGAGAGTGGTTTACTGAATTTGGTATAATCTCAACCCCAAAATTTATGCATTATCTCTAAGTCGTCGGTTTTAAAGTTTAGATATCTCTTTATTTTTATTTAAAAAATCCCACATGACTTTGGATATATATGATAAACCATAGATGATGATCAAATTATCTAGAAGAAAAAAAATTAGGTAGTTATATTTATTCATTAAATCTAAACTGTAGATTTTAAATTAAAAAAGAAAAATTTACATAAAGTGTTGCTCTTAAAGTTACACATCCTAGAGGTGTTTGTTTTGCACTTCAATTCCTGTATGAGGACAAGGTTGACACCAATTTGACTTGTGTCTTAGTTGTCTGCGTGAGATGACGAAGCTGCCCTTCCATATGCTAAACGGAATGGGTATGGAAAAGTTGAATTGCAATTTGACTTCAATTAATTAAAGACAAAGAAGAAGGGTGTCGGGCGGTTGGGGAGGAGAGGAGTGTGAGTGAGGGAAGATTAGAAGAAGAGGACAGTGTAGATGTTGTCATGGAGTCTGCTGATCGTGGTGGTGGCGGCGGCGGTTGCACACGGCGGTGAAGGCGAAAGGATAGGACAAGCGGTTTCATCAACAGTGGTCCAACAACGGTAAGTGTGGTTTCTGTGTTTGTTTTTTATTTTTTGAATCAATTTTTATGTTTGTTCAAGCACGTACTATTGTGGGGAGGATGAATTCGTGGTTATATGTTGGCATGAGCATGCAATTTCGCTTGAGCATGGGAAAATCCTTAATTCAAAATGTGGGAGGTGTGTACATTGGGTGGGGTTGGCATATGTTGTGAAATTTAGGGCTGAACATGTATTTAGTGTGGGGTAATGGGGCTGTTGTGGTTGAGTGGGCAAAATTGTGGTTGTTGTGGTGATGTTGACGTTGCTAACAGCGAATAATGCAAAATCTTATCCTAGGTTTGTCTGTAAGTGGTGACGGAGTTAGGGCTTGTTTGTGGGTCTTGGTATGCTTATATGTCAAATGTTAGGGTTGATGTAATTATGCATGTGTGCAATATAGTATAATTTGTACATGAGAGGAAGGTTGGGGGCATGACTCTGCATGGGTGGGTTGATAGAGGAAGATGGGTTGCAATGATCATCTATTGTAGCTCAGTTGTGGGGGTTGTGTGGCAGTCAATGGTCGCCATCCCATTTTTGTGCATGGTGTTAACTTAGGAAGATTGTTGATGTCTTAATGGGACGTTTTCAGATGGATGCATGTTGCATTTGTTATCTCTCATCAGTGAATGATGTTATCATCGGATGAATACTTGTGTAAGTCGAAGTGAGTGTATTGTTGTGAGTTATTGATTTTATGTATTATTGAGGCAGAGTGTTGGTCAGTGGGGAAAATGTAATTTTTGCATGATACTTTTGTAGGTGTGAAGGATGGCGAGTCGAAGGAAGGATGACGGGACTTCATCCAGGACAAAGTTAAAGAGGGTGTATGGGAAGGAGGTGTTGGAGAAGAAGGGTGACAGGTAGTGGGAAGAGGGCCGAGGGGTCTGGCAGGAACAAGTCATTGGGAAAGGATGTTGCGAAACCTGGACGAAGGGGGGACGATGTAGGCAGTATGCAGTGGAAAGTGCGATGAGGGTGAAACGTCGTAGAGAGGAAGTTGAGGAGTAGGAGGGCGATGAGAACAGTCAGACTTCAGTATCAGTGGAGGATGAGTCAGATGTGGAAGCGAGGAGATGGGAGGCATTAGGCAGTGATCAGGAGAATGAGTCAGAGTGGGATCATTAAAAAAGTTTAATGTATAAAAGTAGTTTTAAAATAAAAATAAAAATTAAAAACTAATAAGTGAGAGACCCTGTGTATTGCACGCATGGACATGTACACTAGTACCATGTACTACGATTGCTTATTGAATGAAGCATTTTATTCATACGCGTTGTAAATTCACATAAGTCTACATTGTATGCATTTTACATTGTTGTTTCATTACTTCTTGTTGAGTTGTTTAAGTATCTTATCAATCTTCATGTAGTTCAATGGCTTCTCAAAACATTCATTTAATCCAGCTGCTTTGAATGCTTGAATTTCTAACTCATTATCAGTTGCTGTAACGCCAAAAATCAAGCTCTTTACACCCATTGCTCTTATCTCCTTAGTAGCCTATACAAAGATAGCAAAATGAAATTTATTAGACAAATTCAAATACTTCTATTCAAGTTTACAAAATTTAGGTTTTACCCTTTTTCTCTTTTTCTTGGGGGGATGTGGTTGATAAGTAGGTTGTTTCTGATAAACCCACCTAATAGCCCTCCTAAGTTAAAATTCATAATCACTTATATTTCTACGATTCTCTTCTTTGCGTGAATCATGATATATATTTTAGTAAATAAAACCAACCCATCATATTCTATTTATAATAAAAATGACATAACGATCGATAATACCTCTTGTTAATAATAATTTTAATACCATATTTGTCCAATATTTGATTAATTATTAGACAAATCTTTGGCAAAAGTTGAGTGAAAGATGAATGAGTACCTGTATTCCATTCATTGTTGGCATTTGCAAATCCATTATGACAACATCAAAGGATTTTCCAGCAACAAATAGATTAATAGCCTCTTGTCCATTTTCAACAGCCATGGTTGTAAATCCATGATTGTTTAGCAATTTCTGTTCACAATATCTTGCCACAGAAGTGTCATCAACTATTAAGGCACTATATTTCTCTGTCACAAGTTGTTGATCAATTCCTTCGCTGGCCATTTTGCTGGTGACAATTGTTTAAATGCCACACACAAATCTGAAGTACACAATGAGGGGAAAAAACATTGTTAGTGAACAAACAGGGGACAAGTCACTAAGTTTATGGATAAAATAAACCCAAAGGTAAACACATGACAAGAACAAATGCTCTAAAAGGAATTGGAGGCTACATGTGAATTACCTCTCTTGTACATAGAGTCATCTTCACCGAATAGCTTGTTTATATATTGATGAAAGGTGGCTTTTTCATTAGATAGTTACATGATCAATTGTGATTTAGGTTACAGAAGATCATGTCAAAATCCACTCTAATCGACAGGATTTATTGAATAATAGGTTGATTTGTTTTTTCAGATATGAATTTGGATCTATATATCTTAACTGAATTGTATTGATCATATGGAGTCATCTTTTCCTATTGGCTTGCTTATATGTTGATAAAAGGTGGCTTTCTCAATTAATAGTTACATGATCAATTGTGATACAGGTTAAAGAAAATCCGATCAAAATCCTTTTTAATCAACAAGATTTATTCAAAAATAGGTCGATTCGTTTTTTCAAATACTAGCTTATATATATCTTGATTGAATTGTATTTATGCTAAGGCTACACAATATGATCTAAGAACTATATTCACTATCTAAAATAGTTAACTTTTGCACCGAACATTACTATTTTTTTCCACATGTAAAGAGATATTATCACATATCACAAGAAGTACAATTAGTAGATTAAGAAAGAGATGGCTAGCTTCTTTTATTAAGTATTTACCAATCATTACACACCTGAAATCATCTTTGATCTAAACAGTAGATTTGGTTATTTTTATTTTGACAAATTTGGTCAATAGGATTGAGTAACTAACATGATCTAAACAATGGATTCATTATTCATGATAGGTTAATCTTATGTTCACTACAATGTATGTTCCTTCAATATTCAAAGAGAAGCTTAACATTCTCACAAAGGTGGCCAATTAACTTTTCACATCAATTGTAAACTAGTTATTCATGATCAATTGAGACATGCTAGTTAAGGAGAATCCACTGTACCGGTAGAATTTCTTAGAGAGCATTTTAATTCATTTTCAAATGTGCACTTGAAATTATCTTCAATGAATTACTCTTTCTATTTGACAAAATAACTAATGAGATTAGTTGACATAATACAATCACTATATTCATTGATTATTTTTCATATAGGTCTGACTTATACACTTACCAATATATATTTTCCTTTAATACATTGAAAAAAATACAAGTATTATCTTATTATTTTCATTAAGGTATCCCCTGGCACAAAATTAATCCGTGTACAAATCCAACATTGCACATAGATCTCATTCTGATTCAAGGCGTATACGTGTCGAACAAGGCCGAATCCCACCACCTCAACTCCAACCATCGCAAAAGGGCGGCAAAAACTTGCTTCCACAGTGAACGTTCAACTCTACACTACACCAGTCCCCTCATCTTCGGTACCCTCCCCCCTGTCTCTCTCTCTTCTCTTTCTTATTTCGTATTTGCGTTGTGGTGTTCTTAATTCTGGATTAAGTGTTTAATTTACTGTTTGATGTTTGATCGAAGACGGTATTTCGGTTGTTTCTTATTGATTGTGATTGAATACGGTGGCTCTTGCAAATTGAATTTGCTATGTGTTTCTCGGTTGGATAATATTTTTAGGGTAAGGGCAATAACATTGAAGTTGACAATGAGATCATGTGTTCGGGCAATTGCAAGAATGACGGCGGTTTTGGTCATGTTGAATTGTTTTGCCACTATAGTAGTATATGAGCAGAGGACTTGTTGATAAACAATGAATAGTCACATTTGGACTGCGGATAACCCAAATCAGCAAGGGTATTGCTCAGTTCTGAAACCACTGTCTAGATGCCTGCTTGAGTCCATACAAGAGGACTTCGTCATTCTGCAAACTTTGTTCTTCGGATTAGGGATGCCCTGAGGTGCCTGCATGTGGACCTTTCATGGAGGTCATCATGTAAAAAAAGCATTGCTCACATCAAGTTGGGACATCCTCCAACATTTGTCATTTTGACAACAGGAGATAAAAACTTCCTCATAATCAATGCCCTTTCTTTGTGTGAATCTGCTAACAACCAACCTAGCCTTAAGTCTCTCCAATGAACCCTCAGCCTTTACCTTAACTTTGAATACCCACTTGCAACTAATTGTCTTCTTCCCAGGTGGTGGGGCCACAAGTTCCCAAGTTTTGTTGGCCTTTTAAGGCATTGATTTCTTTATTCATTGCATCAAGCCACACTTGGTGCTTAAAAGCTTCTTTATAAGAGATAGGTTCAGCAATATTTGATATGCGAGACAAGTGTGCCTGAGAGGAAGTGGGCAATTGATGAAAACCATAGAACACCAATGAAATGCAGGAGTTTCAATTAGAGAACCCATGACTTGTGAACAGACTTAATTCTTTAGGTACATAGCTTGATGATGAGGTCTGTTAGACCTTCTAAGTGGTGGAGTAGTGGATGGAACAGGGGATGACTCCTGGGGAACATTCTGTTCTGCAACAGAAGCAGGAGTGGAGAAGGTTGCTGTTGTGGTGATGTAGTATATACCAGGTGCCTCAAGTTCAAACAGGCAGTTTCCAGGACCAGGTGATGGAACTTCATCAGGCTTTGAAGTGTGATATGGAAAGTGTGTCTCTTGAAATATCACATCTTTAGATGTGAAGACTTGTTTAGCGTTCAAATCCAAAAGCTTATAAGCCTGCTCCCCATAGGCGTAACCAAGAAAAACACAAGGATGTCCTCTACCCTGAAACTTGTCTTTGTTTCTAGTCAAAGTTGAGGCATATCATAGGCAAACAAAAGCCTTAAGATGTGCATAGCTGGGTTTCTAGCGATACAGAAGCTCAAATGATGTTTTATGACCCAAAATAGAAGTGGGGAATCTGTTTACGAGGTACGCAACTGTAAGAATAATATCCCTCCAATATTCTAGTGGCATACCATCCCCCCAATACTTTGGGGCAAGCCTGCTTACACCATTAAGGCCCTGGCCACCTCCAACAAGTGTTTGTGCTTTCTCTCGATGATCCCATTCTACTGGGGTCTTTCTATACAAGATGTCTGATGTCTGATGCCTTTGTCAACATAAACTTGTGAGGCATTGTATTCTTGGAACCCTAAACCATTATCAGATCTTATCAATTTTTCCATTTGTAGAATTAATGCTTGCAAAAGGGGAAAAGCATTAGACTTTTGAGACAAAAGATGCACCCAACTGACCAAGTAGCTCTAGAGTAATCATCAACAATGGTCAAGATGTATTTTAAGCCATTACATGTTCTGCATTTACAAGCTCCCCAAATATCGATAGTAACAATTCAAAAGGCTTCAACGCTCTGGAACTGCTAATAGGAAAAGGTTGTCCATGCAGCTTAGCTCTGGCGCATACTTGACAAACTGACGAGGACCTGGCATTATTTCATGGCATTCCTATATACTTGATAGTGTTAAAAGACAGATGCCCAAGCCTAAAATGCCAAAGATCAAGGTTAGACAGATGCAAATTTGAAGTAAAAGGACTTATTCTGTGAGTATGTACAACAAAACTGGTAGTGTCTTTGACAACTTTTACATGATAGGGTTCTTTAAGAACATAGTACAATCTAGAATTTTCCTTACCAAGGACCATTGAGCTCTGTTTGTTGATGCCCTGGACCACACAAGAATTAGGTGTAAAGATGACATATGAAGACAGTTGCTTGGTTAATTTGCTTGCTGACAGCAAATTAAACTGAAATTTAGACACGCACAAAACATCTTGTAACTGAAGATCAAGCCCTAACAAAATTGTACCAATGTGAGATACTTTAGCCTGGTTGCCATTAGGCATAGTTGTAAAACATGACTCATCAACAGGCTGTGCTGAATGCAGTAATGAATACCTAGGAGTTATGTGGTCACTTGCTCCACTGTCTATGATCCACTGATCATTTTCTATAGAAGTTAAGAGACTAAACTACCTGCAAGTAGACCACCTGGATAGGTATTATCTTTGCCCATGGAGGGAGGCGTAATCTCAAGATTATGCCTTCGAAGAAGCTGTAGAAATTGGTCATGCTGCTCTGGAATGAACTGCAAGGTTTGCTGATCGTTGTGGGAATGGTTGGTAACATATTGATGCTGTTGCGGTCCATACTGAAGTTATTGTGAGGCGCTGATCTGATAGCTTGAGCCATGGGAAGGCCACTGTTTTGACAAGTGCGGGCTAGCTGGTGCAGCGAAACCCTTAGGTTTGTAAAGCCTGTAACCTGGAGGATAGCCATGGAGCTTTTAGAACTTCTGAATAGTGTGGCCACTCATTTTACAATGATCGCAATCGAGTTGTTTCCTCTGAAATTTTGTCCAAAATTGACTGGTGTTGTGCTGCAAGACCTAAGGATTTGTCGCCAACTGCTGTGATCAGTCCTTAGTTGAACTGTGTTTGAAGTCACATATTGCCACATAGGTGCTTGTGCATGCATTGCAGCAGATTTAGGAGCTGGGAATGTAAGGTTCTTTGATTTTCTTCTTGCAAACAAGATTATAGATCTCATTGATATTGGGAAAAGGTTTCATCATGAGAATATTTCCCTGACCACTTTGTATGCTTAATTGAGGCCAACTAGGAACTGCATAATCTCTTGTTCTTGGAATAACTGATGGACTGATTTCAGAGTTTGACATTCACCTCCAGAAAGACATGAAGGTATGATGATTAGTGAGTTATAATCATCCCAAGTCTTCTTGATGTGAGTAAAGTAATAAGCAATCGATATGTTTGCCTGAGAAACAGAACACAGATCCCTCTGGATTTGAAAAACTTTGGTCCTATCAATCTGTCCAGACTTCAATTCAAGCTGTTTCCAAACAAGTTCAGCTGAACTTGAAAACAATATGCTGTCTGCTATGTTTTTGACTACAGAATTCATCAACCATGATATGACCATTTTATCGCCCCCTTCCTATTGATTGTACAATGGTGAATTCGTAGCTGGTTTGGTGCAAGATCCACGAACAAGACCGATTTTGTTTTTTGCGATCAAAGCAATCTGTGCTGCTTTCCTCCAATGGCCGTAGTTCTGTCCATCGAGCAGATTACTTACAAGGACATGGTTAGGGTTATCAGATGGATAGAATTAGAGATAAAGTTCATGAGATGGATTGATTATTATTGATCGTGGTCTTGGATCAGCTTTCAAGATGTCTTCAAATTCAGATTTCTCACCTTCGACAGTCATTGAAACTGATCAAAGGTTATTCAAGATGGATTGAAGTGAATTTAGGAGAAATGGAGAAGATTGATTTTCCGAACCCTCAATTTCATTGGCTTGATTAATTGGGGAACCGAACCAATTAATCGAAAAATGAAACTAAACAATCGATCAAGAAATGAAGACAAAATCAGAGTATTCAGGATCCTAAGCTTTGATACCATGTTATTTTGAGAGAATGAACTGGAACTTCAGAATTGGGGAAGGACACTTTCAGAGAGAGAAAGACAAAAAGTAGAGAGGAGTTTGCTTGTTATTACAACTTTTCTGTACAGTAATAGGCTATATATACAACTCCTCTAGCTCCTCTCGTGCAATTTACCTACGCATGCCAACTAAGCATTAGTGTAACTACCAAGGCTGAGCTGGCTAACAACCTGAAAACAGAAATCAACTACTAAGTATCTGTACATCGGTTATTCAGTATCTTCCATGATTAGAAGCCGTAGTGTTACTATTTTGCATTTTGCTTATAGATAGTACTTACTGTATTCAGGATTTGCTTGTATATCCTGTTTGGGTTTTTGTACGCTAGTTGAATCTTGGATTTTCTTGATGTTCATTGCTGGTTAGAGTGTTGATTAGGCCGCCATTTAGGTTTTGCATATCCTTTGTTTTGGTTAGGTTATTGTAGATATGGGCTTCTTATTAATGTTTGTTTGGATGTGATGTCTGAGTGCTAGTTTTGCTTCAATGACTTGAGCTGTTTGTATTTATTTCTGGATTAAATTGGATGTAGATAGGCTCCCATGTGAATGTCTTTAATCCTTTCCTGCCCTCGTGAAAGTGCACCACTTGTACTGCTAGTCTGCCCTGTTTATGGTACTTCTAGACTAGAAATGTTTGTAGATTCTGTTGGTTTGTTTTCTGCAGCAGTCACTTGACCGTAGCAAGCATTATTTAGCTGTAAGAATTTTTTTAAAAAAAATTTCAGGCTAGGTAGGAAATGAATTTATCAAAAATTTTAGTCTGTTATTACTTTTATTTCCGGAATATGTAGTTTTCTCTTGGATAAATAATTCCTTGCTCAATGTTTGTTTCTTGATTCCTCCCCTGGATTTCTTTTGCTTGCTGCTGCTGTCATTTGGCCTAGCCTATACTGTTTCAGTGCTTCCCTTGTTATGACATTAGGCTTGTATCGGATCATTGTGGTTGTTGATGTTCGCCGCTGTGATATAGGGCTTCTAATGACTGCTTTCCTTTTCTTTCTCTTCCTCTAAAACCATCTTAAGAAGCAAACAAAATGTTAGTCTCAGTGTAGGTGTGGGCATCATGTAATTTGTCCTTACTAGCAGAACATCTTCCTACTATGGTTGATTATTGAAGCATTTTATTCATAAGCCGTGTAAATCCACATAAGTCTGCATTGTACGCCCTTTACATTGTTGTTATTCACAAAAAACAAGGAAGATATTAGTCTCTGTGTAGCTTTCAGCATCATGTAATTTGTTTTCACTGGCTGAACATCTTCCTAAATTATCGCCTACTGCTGTTCTTACGGTCAAGTGGGCAGTCTTCTTAACTGTAGCTTGCTAGGTCACCGCCTCCTGCTATTCAATTGCAATGGTTGCTGGTTGTGGCATTGTATATCCTGTCTAGTTTTCTTGCAAGATATCTATTTTGCATGCTACTTTCAAAAAGCACACATATATGATATATGTAGATTTGTACCAACTGACCCTTGACAACTTACCTGTTGTGGGATGCTGGGGTACTATTTTGGTTTGGGTTTTATGCTTGCTGTATGAAGTTTTCTTATTTTCACTTCTAGTTTCTATATTTAGTATGTAGTCAATTGCAGAATTTTATAATCTCATGCATGTTCAGTTAAGAAGATAAATTTTGGTTGTGCACTTATTTGTTTTCCTGTATTGTGGATTTCTAACAGATTTAAGAAATGTATATTTTTTGCAGAACCTTTTATACATATTGATCATTGAGTCTGACTCTGATTTGGAAGACAACACCATCAGTCTGTGTTAAGGCCATCATGGAGAACAAGGGAGCTGCAATGACAACTGGTACTACATCCTGATATGTCCAACTGTATCTCTTATCATATGGAGATCTTTTGAACTGTACACTTTCTATGCTTAGCAATAGTCCAGAATAGGATTGCACGTGTCCTTATTAGGTGCTGAATTTAGTGGGTTACCAGGTATCTTTAGCTAACTCCCTATTTTAAAGATCCACTAGAAAAATATATTTTAATCCAGGATATATCATTTAGGGCTTTATCTAGATGACGGTACACTGGCATTTGGATTATCATTCCATTGTTAAAATGTAGTCCTCGAGATAAGATCAAATTGCTTGCCAGATACCTATTTGTTTATTACTTGTTACAACATTGGCTTTCTATGGTTGAAGTTTGTCATGGTTCTGGAAAATAGCTTATTAGCCGTCTAGGTATTTGCGGTATTCATCATGTTGTGCATGTAATGTATGCAGCTCAGTTTATGCTCTAATGTCAGCTCTATGGAAAGTGAGACTTGAAATTTACTGATGGTGGTTGCTTTGTTATCATTAGCTGTATGTTCCCATACTTCTCCACTATTTCAGATCCTTTTCTTTGCTCTGATTGTGATCCTTTCCAATTTTAAGTACACAACATGTAGCATATAACTGCGATGGTAGGAGTTGAAGAGATGACTCGCTTGAAGTGCATGTAACATAACTGACAAGATGTTGATTGCCTTTTGTAAGATGCTAGCTTTGCTTTTTCTTTTTTTTAAGGTATTAATTTTCAAGCTCCTCTTTACACATTGTATTGTTGTTCTTCCATGCTGTAAGAAATGAGAATTGCATCCACTTTTGATTTGGTTAAGGCATTCCCTAGGCTGAGATAATCAAGAAAGGGTTATGAGTAAGGCCTTTTATTTCTTTTTGTAATGTTTAGCTGAAAAGAATTTTCGTTTTCCCCATTTTCTTTGTTAGTTCTTTTATGATGCGTTGTTTGGAGAGTCAATTTTCTCATCCTTCCTTCGAACAACACCAGCATTCCACTTCATGGGACCTGCTGCGATGCCCACCCATTATTGTTCCCATATCCCACCATGCAGCCATTTTCAGTGGTGGGCTGCAGGGGACAGTGCCAATAAAAGAAGAATGAAAAACTCATCCAAAAATTGTGATGCTGACTGTTGACATGCCTTCAATCGTCTTCTGGTTGGAAAGTGACAATCAATGTGTAGAACTAAGGCAAAGAAGCCACAACTACTCTTCCTCCACAATACCCACCCCTGAATTACTACTCCTTAAGCAGCCCTTAAAGGCACTTGTCCATTGGTACTTTGAGATTGATGGGTCACATTTGCAGCCATGCCTTTTTTTATATCTGATTTTCTTTCTTAAGTAATGGTGATGTCTAATCCTTAATGTGTCAATTGTAGCCATTTAGGATCTGGAATGTTTAGGTTAGCTCAGGTTTAATTTTGGTCATATCTGAGTGTGATGTCAGTTTGTCTGTTGAGCTCATCAAGAAAACAAAATCAATGTTCATGAGGAAAATCAGTGTTGATTTAGTTTAAATATGTTCAATGTTTGGGTCAATTTTAGTGCCCTTATTTTAGGATTTGTTTTGGGTTGTTTGAATTTAGTATTGATTGGGCTAGTTGTGTCAGCTTTGAGGGTCCACTTCAGACTTCAAACCTAGTGGCGAAATACAATTCTAAGAAGTTGGATCTGATCACCATGAATGTGAGAATCATTTGCCTTGGTTGTGATGAGCAGAATGAGAGGTAGAATTGGTGTTCATGGGACCAAAAGGAGGATGTTGAGGTGTTGGCTCATTCGTATGGCTCCACATCCAGTGATGCTGATATGTGAATGGATTTAATTCCTATACCTTCCCTTTTGCAAAAGTGTGATGTGGTGGTTATGATAGTTGTGACATGGGTGGTGGCGGCGGCAGCGGGTAGTAATGACCCGCTAATAAATGGCCATGGAGGACAGGAGAGAGTCTAGTGGATAATACATGACAAGGAAGTTCTACTGCTTTCCCCTTGCAAACCAAACACTCTTTAATGAGTGATGTTGGTAGTCCGCCCTCCCCTAGCTGTTTCTTTTCTCTCTTGGTTGATTCCTTTTGGTTTTGTTCTTTTGAACCAAATTCCCTTTATCCTGTTTTGAGGCCAGGGAAGATTAAGGTGGCCAGCATTCAGTTCTGAGCTTTTACAAATGTGGTAATTTAAGGTGCCAGTGAATGAGATTGAGATGTAATGGTAAGTGGAATGAAATGATTTTTTGTTTCACTTCACTCAGTCTCTTTTCCCTTTCGTGCCCCTTTGCTGCGTCATCTGATTGGTTCTAGTGATGCCAATCAGGCTTCCCCCCCCACCCCTATCTGATTGATAGTTTATGCCCAATATATGCTAATTCGGCAGTTTGTAGACTTCATTGTGTTCCATTGCACTGTAATCTTCGAGTACTGAGTATTGTTGAGAAGGGGAGCCTTGGAGCAGCGGTAAGGTTGTCTTCGTGTGACCAAAAGGTCACGGGTTCGAGCCGTGGAATCAGCCACTGACAAAGTCAGGTTAGGCTGCCTACAATTCACCCCTTGGGGTGCGACCCTTCCCTGGACCCTGCGTGAAGGCGGGATGCTTGTGCACCGGGCTGCCCTTTTTTATCTTTTCATGTGTATGCTTCAGTAATGGGCTTTAATTATTGAAAAACTGCTGTTTTCCTTACATTCTTCCTCTTAGTTGATTGTTTTTGGATAAGGCTACTGTTATTTTAATCTTATTTTTTAATACCGAAGGACTTCTCGATATTTCAGATAAAAATGAAGCAGGAAGGACCAACGAAGTACCTATATCCGATAGGCCTCAAACAGATGCTAGTGGTATTCCCAAGAAGGATGCAGGCTTTGCAACATACACTTCACAGTTTTACAAATATCCCAGATCTGGGGATGATGCTGCCCAAAAGGAAGCACCTCAACATATTGACCGATCAGAGGAAGTAAACATGGAGGCTACTATAAATGCTGATGATGTTATACGAGCTGGAGGTTATGGTGCAAGAGATGACTTGAGTAGTTTTCTTCCTGTTGCAAGTGACTCAACTGATTTTGAAGCTTCTTTGCTTGATGCACGTGATTATGAAGAACCTCAGGGTGAGCGACCCCGGCCGGGCCTTGGCTGGAGTGAAGACAGAGAGTCAGAGTGACTGTTGTTTTTCAGAATATGTTTTAACAAATTACTCTTCGGCGACCGACTTGAACACATGAAAGGTATGTTTGTAACAGATTTAGTTTGGTTTGCTAGACAGCTATATGCTTTATGCTGAATTGTTTCACTGCTAAAAATAATCTTAGAATCGCTTTCTAGCAATTCTGTGGTCAAATTCTTCTATGTATTCTGTCTTCTCAAGTTGTCTTTTTCACCTGTCACTTCTCATTCACGTGCAAATTTGCATATTTCCCTGTTAATGTAAAAAAACGGTGACGTTGATTTTCACATTAATTTTTTAGGTAGGGGTAGACAAAAAGATTCAAATCGATATCCCAGATCCCGTAAATTCAGGGCCTGAGGGGATTGGCAATTTAGATGCGGTGCCCACTGCCCTCACCCTTGAGTTACATAGAGACTATTTATGTTGGACCTTGAATTATATGCCATTGGCTCCATATTCCATAGCCGCAAGTAAAGAAAATTTCGGTGAGGTTTTCTGCTCTAGTCCACTGTAATTTAACAGTCCAAATCCATATCTCTGGAGTCACAGCTAGGGAGGGTGTGAGAATGTCAGATATGGTAGCATAACCCCTTTGTTATGGAGAAGTTTTTCATTAATTCAGTCTACTATAATCTTAGTTGAAAAGTTTTTGCTCCAATAATGACTTTATGGTGCACGAAGAGGTGAACAAATAGGGAAATAAAAATGTGTTCCGATACCACTGTTTTGCTTCATATTCTCCTGTAATTGAGTACTAAAAAAAATGTTGTCGATATAGAGGTGGAGCACTTACTGAGTTTGACGTTCAAGTTCTTTCTGTTTTGCTGTTTGAGTCCTCACATTTGAAGAGGGTATTTAAATGAGGGCCAATATCATGAAATGGCATTTCCTCTCCGGAAAATTCCTTGGCCAGGTGCAAGGATTGCTAGAGGGTCATAAGTCGACTTTCTTTGCACGAAAAGATTCCATCTAGGCCCAAAATGAGCTCGCCACCTATTTTGATTGTCGTAATGCGGCAGATACTGCTTTACTCCAAGTTTGCTCTTCTTACAGAAGTGTAGAATCTTCTCGTTTTTGGCTAAGATTTGTTGAAGCCCAGCTGATCCAGTGGAAGATGGTATTGCAGAAGCTAGAAATGCAACGAAGTAGAAAATGTCTTCTTCTGGTCTTACCATGGACGTCTGAGCATTCCATCTGTTAAAACATAATCATACTTCAGTTAAGATATTAATAACATCACTGCAGACGAAAACTTGTCTTTAATTATTACCTGGATTGGTTGACTGGGTAGACGAGAATTGGACCATTGCCTGTGTCTGTAAGGATATGGCCAAATACCTCTTTTGCAAAGCTGTATATCTTACTCTTGGGAACAAGAAGATTTAGCCATGGATGAGGGACATCCCATAATCCCTTTTCCCGAAGTTTTATTTCTGAAAGGTGAACTCGTTCTAGGAAATCCACATAAGATACTTCTGATAGGAAGAGCGTGTGGCGGATATAGTTTAGCTTGGACAATATGTATTCCATTCGCTGCAGTTGCAAACATATAGCTGGTTTAGTACTTACCTGTGACCTGCATGTCTTTACATGTCATAACTGGAATAATTGGTTCTAGGAGATGCTAACCTGGTTTATGGTGTTAGAGTCCTCACGGTTTAAGTACATGGCCATTTCCAGGCAGTAGAGGGTTTTTCCTTCAGATCTGAAGTGGCTAGCCTGAATGGGATCTCTTGGGCTGAAGGTAGAACTCCAGTTATTGATAAGACCTGTTCTGTTTTTGATGACGAATCCTTCAATGTAGTCGAATGAGGTATCTGATGATATTAGTTGTTCTTGATCTTTGGTAAATGAATAGAAATCTGAGTAAAGCACTCTAATCCATTTCACCTGTGAGGAAGTGAGACAATTATATGACGATTAGAGGGACTTTGTGATATCTGGTAATCAGCATGTTACTTGGAATTTCAGTTGCAATTATCCATGTTGGACATTTGACACTGTCGTGTTGCTGTGAACTCTTGACTTCATGTTTAAGCTGAAGCTCACAATTTAGAAAATTGGCCAGTTTGAGACCAACACTGGTGGAGATGCTTGGCTCTCCAGCAGGGTTGTGGCGAAGCCCTAGCATCGCTACTACTCTATTATGTAGAAATCAGAGAAAAGTATGTACTTCTTACCATTTTGGGAGCCGGTTCAAGAGCTATTCTGGCCCTTGTGATGATGCCAAACTGCCCAAGTCCACCCAGAACACCGTAAAATAGGTCAGCATTCTGGTCTTCTGAACAGTTCACTATCTCGCCCTTTCCTGCACCAATGAGATTGTGAGACATGAAATGATTTTCACTATATAGCCTCCAAGTAGACTGAAGCTTTGGATATTTTTGCGTTGATGTGGTCTTGTGTGATATAAATAATGCCTGCCTATGACTGTCTTTTACATTTGGCCACATGATAGCATGCAGCAACTTGCAACCTACCATTCGGAGTGATCCTAATCTTTCTTGATTCAATTATGAAAAGTACGATTTATTCCTATCTTTATTGATTCCAATTATGCAAAGTATGATGTGTTCCTTTTAGTGGGATTGCTTAGCACTTGCTCCACTCTATCTTATTACACTGCAACAAGCTAAGAAGCTACCTGTCACAATTTCCAACTGATGGACGTTGTCTATCTGAGGTCCATGTCTGAATGCTTGTCCACTGACTCCCGCATTTGATAGGGTTCCCCCTACTGTCAAATGAAGGTAATCAGTCCATGACTTAGGGGCTAACCCCTCCTTTAGAGTCTCATGCAGGACATTTATCCATAACTCTCCCCCTGAAACATCAACATAGGGTGGATCTCCTGTATGAACATGCATTTTTGGTTGTTTTAGTGATTCCATTCTGATGACAATGCCACCGTGACTTTGTGATTGCCCTTGTAGAGAGTGACCATGGCCTCTTGCTGTGACTGTGAGCTCTGAGTTTGGACCCATGTCAAAAACATGCTTAATGGTGGTAGAGACGTCGGAGACAGTTTTGGGCAATAGAATTGCCATCGGAAGGAAATGATATATGTTGCCAAAGTCCTTTGCGAACTGGTGGGTATCATTGAAAATGAAGTGTCCTTGTAGATTTAGTGTTATAAGTGATGACTCTATATCAGGTGTGCTTAAGTTGGAGAAAACTGGGGTGGCATTAGGCAGGTAAGAAGAGCGGTTGATGTTATGGCAGGTCAAGTTTAACAAGAGGACCAAGACAACTCTTTGCACCACTCTTGCGGTCTCTCTAAGGAAATTAGTTGAGTACATTGTTTTAGTGAGGACGAGAGAGGGAGAGAGAGCTTGGGTTTTTGTTTGTGAAGCTGAGTGAAAGAAAGATGCGGGGGTGGGGGAGAATTTAAAGGGAGTGCGTCGCTAGCAGCCTAAGTCAAAGATGGTAACATACAGTGCGAACTACGAAGTGGTGGATACTTGATGTAAAAGTTGACAGCTGCTTTGATGCTTTCTGTTAATGGTTTGTGTTATTTACTTTTTATAGGCCATCATCTTAGAACTGGGGTGGTGGTTTCTGTTTTTGTCAAGGTTATTTTTAGATTGGGTTACTGTTCTGTCTTTGCTTATCACGCTCATATATATCACGTGTGTCCGTCCCTCAAAGACAATTGAGTACTTCTAGAACATGATCCTTCTTTCATCTCCTGTATTTAAATGACTGTTGATTTGGCCTCTGCTCTTGAAGTTAATTAGAACAAGTATATCTTTTATTTTTAGCACATTAATATGTGGACACAAAGTTGGGGTAGTATAAGTGTACCACCAAAGGGTCGTCTAATTGGACCCACTGTACAATGAGAAAGTATCAGTTCAAATTTTACTAAAGTTTTGGGGGAGTTCTCTCCTCTTACTTATTCCCTTTTCCTCCCCTGCATGTTCTCCCTTGCGTAGGATGTTCATATAAGTTACGGTCGCTCAGTTGTACTGGTGCACAACACCTCCCCCCCCCCCCCCCCCAAAAAAAAAGAAAACTATTGCCGTTTGGTCCACCTAGCTAGCTAGTCGTAGCCATAAGCTGTTGAATCTGATCAATGCCCTAGCTATTTGTATTGCTCATTATAATTTATAATGCACTCTTTACTTGGATTGCTATCTGTAAAAAAAAATAAAAAAAATAAAATAGGGTGTAAGGAGTGACAAGCCTCCTTAGTTTTGGTTATAGTTATTAGTATCATGGATTATCTGGGCAATAGATTGCGGTAAAGAAATGTTGTTTGCTATCTGATTATACTTGGTTTTAAGGTTATTAGATGGGAATCTGGAAAGCATATTATCTGGAATGAAAAAACTTTTGGACCAGTTAACATGTTAGGAAATAGAAGATAATGGAATCACCCTACGGTCAATACCATTTTTCAGCTGTTCATTGTTGGGAGAGCATATCTAGCTTGCCTCGTTGTTACCTTGCCATTTTAAGGTATAAATCCAGAGCCCCTCCCTCTCAAAGACTTAAAAATACTTGGAAAAGTCGAGGTAGACTGCGCAAAATTGACTGATAGTAAATATCAAATGCGAGTGTTGATGTTGATTTCTTGATCCAAGAGTGATTGACGGGGCTGGCCCCTACAAAAGGGCTCCCAGAAGGGGTGGCACTGAGTTACACCAGTGGGGTCCTGCTTAATAGGCCTCATTATCAATATACGCATATGCCTATGCCTGTCTTGTGGCCTCCCCCTGCCCAAAAAAAAACAATAAAAAAATCCAACTATCCGAATTATTATGATGCCTTCATTTACGCAGCATTAATATTTTTAGATGTCTAGTATTTGAAATTCAACTTGATCTTTTAACACTATGACTCTGTTCTTTTTTGCAATGCACAACAATAAACTTATCACTTGTAACCCCTTATAATTCTTTACAACAACTTTACATGTACCTTATAATTATCTTACAACTTTCAATATTTTCTTACACCTTCTTACATTTTTTTACAACTTACAACTATATCGTATCGTAAAAAAGAACATGACCTATATTCTATACTTTGCAAAATACATCACAAACCTGTTATTGTGTAGACTATCTCCTAAGCTCTCTTTCCTTTGTTTTTCTTTGACCAATCTAATGTGGCTTTGACTCATTGTCACGTGCTATTTGTGAGGATGTGGCAGTGAGGATGGCCTTAATTGGACCACTGCCAGTCTGCCACTGTCCAAGTACCATGAGCAATCGAGCATCTGGCAGACTAGCAGTGCAGGGAAAGACAAGTGAAAAATAAACTAAAGTCGATAAAATCATTAGTGGTTTTTCTTTATGAAGATCCTTATATATATTTTTTCCCCTTCGCTTTGCTAAAAATCAATTGCCAGGGCATCTGGTTGAATTAGTATTCTTTTATTAGAGGTCAGGTGTTTTGGACATCATCCTTTCATTCCTTGTTCGTGTGTATCAAGAGATCAATGTATTGTCTTAATTGTATAGATTAAAAAAAAAAAGAAAAATGTTGTGCAATCTCCTATTTAATTTTAGTACAGTAATCATAGGACGTATATGCTCATGTTCTGGGCTTCATGGAGGGTTTTCTATGAATGAAAAATTTTACTGTAATATTTTGAATTAGGGTCTTCTCCTAACTAACATTTAAGAAATTTAAGAGCTACCATGGGCTATTTCTAATGTGTATTTCTCTTTCTTAGTACTGTTTGGTTGGACTTTCGTTGAATTGAGAGACAATGAGGTTAATTACCTCTAATTTGTTCTAGGATTCTTAATTCCCAACAAAAAGGGCCATACCTCAAATGGTTGTTTCTTTGGTGTTATTATGTGCTAACACGAGTGACTCTTTTGTGAAGCTCCACTAGCCTTTCTAGTGGATTAGGATTGTTTTTCTTCCCCTATTTTCTATTGTTTTGTTTTGTTTTGTTTTCCATTTTCTGTTGCTGAAGTAGATAGCATCCATTTGCCAGCAGTCACTTTGCCAAGGGTTGCACCACTCACTATGGTCTTTTTATAAGCAAGTAGCATGAGGTTTGTTTTACGTTGTGGCGTCTCCATTTGTGTTTTCCTTCTTTTTCCTTCCTCCCCCCCCCCGCCCCCCCCCCCTTGGCGATTCTACATATTTGAAAAATTGATTAAGAAAGTCGCTTTTACAAAAGGGATCAATTAGTATTCTTTAACATAGTTGAAGTTGACAATTTATTTGGAGGCGAATAGAGTATTATTATTGATTGTCTCATGAGGGACCTCTTCCACCTTGAACCACTCGGCATTATTGTAATGGGTTTGATACAGTTGAGAGCTGTAGTATGCCATTTTTAGCTGAGCGTTTTCTCAATGTCCGTATCTTTTCAGTCATTTTGTTGTTGAAATTGTCTACTAATCATATTTCTGCTGACTTTTTATTCTTTGATATTTCCTTCCAATGGTTGCAGACTTTGATGGACTGATGCATTTTGGCTCCAGAGTCCCCATAGATTATCATATAAAGCTTGTCTTTCACTTTACGAGCTCATGGTATAATCGTATTCTTCTGACTTGAGCATTCCTGTTGGCATAGTTTTTGAATATTCCAATTGGGTATTGCTATTTGTCAAGGGAACTGCATGCAAAATAAAATGTCCTTAATTCACTTGTTTCCCATTAAAATGAAAGGTGCATCTAGTGTGTACCATGTAATCATACACCCTAGTGCAGTGGCGGATCCAGACATTTAGGATAGGGATGTCCATAAATTAATATCGTTACTAATATACACTATTTTATTTTTTTTAGGGGTGTCCATAAACCAACATTGTTACTAAATTAACATATTTTAAAATAGAATTTTTTTTTTTTGGAACTTAGGGGTGTCCATGGACACCCCCAAGTACAACATGGATCCGCCAGTGCCCTAGTGATTCAGTGAATAATGCATTAGATTTCACGAGTTAGGGTTAGTGTTCATCTAATATGACAATTTACATTCATTGGTGTAGAAACTTGGCACAATAGATATGTACAAACCTAGGCAAGATTTTGTGTGGATCCCGGGGCTCGTGGACATCAAGAGATCGTATTTAACCTACTCGATTGAGTGAACATCAAAGTAAATTTAATTCTCTTTGGGTTGGCCTAGTGTATGGTATTATGCGGCAAGAGATCCCATGAAGAGAAAGGCTTGTAGTTTGATGGTAGGTATTCTTTCTTCCCCGGAGAACGTCCTCCGAATAGGTAGTTTTCGTCATCCTTCGTCTGTAAAAAAGTGAGAACCAAGGGGGATATATGATATTCTTGCTATGTTGAAGCAAGTATGGCAATCCCAAGTGCATTATTTAAATTGTCTTTGCCGTGGACAAAGAATGTTACTTGGTATTTACCATGTTGAAATTTCATGCGAGCAATAATTGAAGGGGGAGGAGGGGATGTGTGTTGGATCTATTGAGTTTAGACAAGAATGGAGGACAGTGTGAGCTTTCAGCCAAAAGGTTACTCTAGCCCTACTTGAGATTTTGAAGCCCTAGATTCCAGCACAGTATTATACAATCATCCCCCTTTGTTATATTGGATAGCCTTTGCCTAGCTGTTGCCCCAGCCAGGAGAAACAGTGGGCAATTGAGTACTTGTTGCCCTTGCTTTTCTCTTCTACTTGATTGTATTGAGATCTTTGGGTGTGATTGTTGTTTCTACTCTTTTTGCTAATTCGGTGGTGCTGGTTGCTAAAGTTTAACAGAAGATTTGTGTCTATTATATTTTTGCACAGGGGTTGTGCTAATCTTTTCCATTCCTTTTCAAATTTAGGATACGTGTCTGATAAGATGCTGAAGTATAATGTAAGATATCCTCACAGCTCAATTGTGAGTCTAGAGTTTTTATTCATTGGATGTGTCTAAAAAGCTGAGTTTTGATGACTTCGTTTCGATGTTGTTCTCGATATTATTAACATTCCCTTAAGATAGAGAGATAATTGGTTACCACTTTTGGTAGTCCATAGACTAGACCTCATGTTGAATTATAACACAGCGAGGGTGGAATGAGTTGTGGTACCATTTGAGAACTCTTAAGCCAGCCTAGGCAAAACTTGAATTAAGCCGAAGAAGCTCATTCTTGAGACATGGGCATCATCCCATACAAAGAAGCTCATTTCAATAATGAACTTCGGCTGACAATAATAGAAGTGAGATAGGCCGAGGTTTATTTGATCTCAAGAACGATATGCTTGCTAGAGGGTCACTCATCTCTAAGACATGCGTATGAGGTATCGTCCCATAAAAATTCAAAGAAGATTAACGACACTACAAATCTACGATATCCACAATGAGTTGCGATAAATTCTCAACCCTTGATTAATTTGATCCCATAATTAATGATGTGATGACATTAGATATTTGTAATAATTTGTGTTGGATATGAGTGAGATTTGATACCTTAAAATGCAAACATTTTGGTGGTGTTTTTGGTTTTTGTATCATTGTGTTTATTAGATAAAGGTTGACGGGGGGGGGGGGGCAATTGTATAATATAGCAAGTCCCCTTCCTTGAAAGAGACAATAAAGCGGGGAGGCAAAGTGATTATAGTAATGTAATGAGGATGCCATGATTTAGATTCTGCCATTATTATGTTTGGTGAGAGCGTGCGGAACTTGTGCACGAATGGAGGAGAAGCTTGAATGATGTGTTTTCAGGGAAGGAGAGAGACAAGAATCTAGTCACTTAAGCATGTAAGTTCAAAGAATTTGTCAGTAAAATCTGCCTTTTCTTCTTTTGCTTTTTCTTTCTTCTTTTTCTCTCTCTCTCTCTCTTTTTTTTTTTTTTTGTTGAAGGATTGGTTCTTGCCAAGGTCGACAGTGTAGGCATCTACAGACAGAGTACACCTTCGGTCTCAAATTCGGACTTTTATTTATTTTCAAGTACGGGACTTGTAAGTCGTCCACGTAGCTTCAATTTATTAGTAGAAGTTTTTCTTGGTAGTTGAGTGTCTTGTTTGATGATGTTGTTTTAATATATTTTGTTTCTTAATCAGAACATCTATCATTACTCTAGATAAGATAATTGTGTTAATCTAAAAAAATACTCTTTTAGCTATCTTGAATTGAATCCATGTTTCGTGTATATTGTTTAAAACGTCTTCCAAGAATATACAAATATACAATATATATGAGTAAGTAAATATTCTTAACTTGTTATTTGTTATTGTCGGGTCACATTAATTAAACATAGTTTATTCATTGGTTACTAGTATGTACGCTCGTGTGTTTATGTACACATTGACACACCCCTCTTTATGAGTAACAATACTTGGAAAGGTAAGATCTCTCATATGTGATGATTACACGTTTTTTTTTTTTTGCTTTGTAGGATAATGCAATTTTATTAACAACCAAAAATGATACAAAAGTGGCTAGTAACATACGACCTAGATCTCACCTACAACTATTAAACTTGAAACATCCTAGCATCTCAACAAGCTGTAGGACGGCTCCTATCACCTGCATATCGGCCAAGTATCCACTTCTTGTTTATCAACTCGTCATCCAAACCAAACACGTCAAACTTCCTCTTGCCGCATACAATCTTAGTAGCAGCGATTCGATCACTTTGATAACAAATATTATTAATCCAGGGTTAAATCGCTTCCCGTGCTGCAATCTTCCCTACACCAAACTATTGCGGTAAAGATAAATAGTTTAAGGTCATAACTCTCACCAATAGTATTTGACATTTCAGCTTGTTGCTTAGTGTTTACGATTAGACATTCTTAGGAAGATCCTCCGTAATATGTAGAATGTGAACTGAGCATCCCGACATCTATAATGATGTAAAATGCATATGAATGGTGAGTGCTCTCCACAAGGGGACCAACAAAATTTAAAAAAAAAAAAACACTAAAGTTAATTAATTAGGGCAACTATGATATATATGTATACTTCAATTCCAATATTGAAATTTTTTTAATATATATAAGCAATGAAGGTGCATATATTGGACACATAGATTGTGTAGGCGGTGGCTAGCTCACAAGAAAATGTGGCTATAATATAATATATTATAAGTTTGACATTTGTATGGATTAATAGTAGTAATTTATTGGTTGTAATGATAGGTGCTTTGCTTTGGATCTTTCATATTTAATATGGGAACAAGCGTGGGTGGAGACAATAATATAATATGCGTGAAGCAACTCGACATGCTATTCCTAACTTTTTGACAAATTGGATCATATTACTTAGTATAGTTCATAAAACATAGTGAGAAGCATAAACAAAGAATTCAGGCTTATAATATTTGACAAAAAAGCCAATAATGTGTAGCCCCTATCAACCAAAAAATATATTAAAATTTTCTAAAGAGGAGCTAAGGTTTATGTTTTTGAAATTGACCTTTTCTTTTGAATAAAAACATGGATTCATTGTTTATTATTAAAAGAATTCACTTCACTGTACATTGTTCTTAGGAGTTTTTCACTAAATTAATATAATGTAAGTGGACAATCTAAAATTTAATATAACAATAATTTGAATTAAGAATACTAAGTTTTAAAAACTAAGTTTACCCATAAACGAGGTGATAAATTCTATACAGGTTTTGTTTGGCAAACAACTGTTAGCAATTAGCTGTTAACTATTTTTATTAACTGTTAACTATTAGTTATTTGAATTAGCTGTTTGTATAAAAACTGTTTGGTAAATTAGCTGTTTTTAACAAAGTTGTGAGACAAGAAGCTGATTCTTCAAAAAGCTATTCTAAAAAGCTAACCAAATTAGCCTTTTCAAATTAGCTTTTTGGACTCAAAATGCTCTTCCAAAAAGTTATTCTACCAAACATCTAAATTAGCTGTTTGGTTAGGTCGCACAAATAATTTTAGCCCAAAAAACTCTCCAAAAAGCTGTTTACCAAACACCTCATAATTGATGAATCAAATAATACTAGAGAAATTATATGGAGCTTTTTGTATAGATATTTTTCTTATACATTAAGGTGCAATTAAAATCATCGAAAAAGGAGTGGAAAAAGAGAATCCTACAAAATACTACTTCTACTACTCTTTTGCCAACTGCCCCATAAATTTTTCTTCCCTTATTGTCATGCACTTGAAAGGCTCTCGATCATGTTTCCCTAGGCACCAACATTCCACTCTTATCATGTCCCATGTCTTTATACACTAATTAGGATTTTCTTGACTTCAAATAATTAGCAAATTCTCACTGGTTTTCTTCTGTTTGTCCTTTATTTTCTTTAATTAATTATTATTCCTTCCCCCATGCCATTTTCTATTGTGGTATCCCCCATGCTCTCCCCTCCCTAGGCATTTTCAATTCATTTCAATGAAGAGCACTACTTAAGAAACGCCAAGATGTCTGCTCAAATATTTAGGTTAAAGTTTTGACATTGCCCCACTAACGCGACATTATTTTTCACATAGATATGTGAACGCTTATATAATTGCGGCCACTCCATTAGGTTTGTAGGAGCATTGTATGTGCAAAACCTAGAATTAGGGCTAATCGCATCCCCTCCCCAAGAAAAAAAAAGGCACTTTTTGAAGCACAAAGCGTGGCACAATTTAGAGTCAATGGTTTTCTAGAAAAAATAATTTAGTCGCTATTTGAGATGTGGTTGACGACATTACTATCATCAATTCATTGTGCCTGTATTTATCAATATGAGTTGGTTTAAATAGTTTGATATTTACTTTCTTAAGGTAACGTTCTAGGTTGAGTGTTATACAACAACAACAACAACAACAACAACTCCCAGTGTGGGTCCCGCTTTCGCGGGGTCTGAGGAAATCGATCCAGCTGTAGGCAACTTTACCCCTACCGGCATTCCTACCCGTAGAGAGTTGAGTGTTATGAATAGAGAAAATATATAATAATGTAAGATTTCTGTCTCTTTCCAGTCCAATATTAACTCAATTATAGTAAAACAAAAGCTCAAAGACCAAAAATAAAATAAAATGATGGTATGTATATCGAGTTATAGAAATTAAACTGTAAGGCAATGCTGTTGGAAAATCTAAAACTTGTTGGGCTCATCTATCTCTGTAGTGTCTAAGAGACACCTATTTGTACTTGATATCTTTTTCGATTTTACTAGGCATAGAAATCGCCTGCGTTGCACAAGGTAGCCTAGATTTGTAAGCAAGTAGAAGAGCTAGCAAGTGATGTCGATGTGTTGCTGATTATACTTGTGATTATTTTCCTGATAAAGAAGCTATGAATGATTACGTGATATGTACATTCAAGTTCCTACGATGACAATGAATGTGTCTTAGAATATTGAACTATTATAGAAATCTTAAACGTACAATGCATTTGCTCCTATTACCTTCATTGGTTTTTTTCCCTTAAAAAACAATAAGTGATCACTTAAAAATGTGTAACAACAATAAGAAATAGAAAAGACAAAGAATAAATGAATATGTAGTTTCTCATTGAATAAATATCATACATGAAACTATTGAACTACCATTTTCTCAGAACATAACAAAAGCAAGGAAGTTACAGCCAACCTTAGGTTACTATATTGTTTCTGAATTATGATAGTAAAGTTGCATATGCAGATATAGGCACTAGTCCAAGCAATTCTTGATTTTCTAGCTCAAATGTGAAGACAAAGTACGAATTTTTATCATACTTACAGAGAAGACAACATGATAACCGACTACATGCCTAAATCCAGCCTCTCTTTTCCTCTGTATTTAAGTACGTGCATGTTCTCGTATTCCTCCTTCATGAGAGGGCTATTTGGTAGTATAGCTGATGATAATAAGAGTAAATTCTTTGAGACAAGAGCTGCCCAATGTTCTCGTGTTATACTCACCATCGTCATAACAAAGAAAAAAAATAAGGTTGCATTTGTATAGAACATATACGTAGCTCATATAGAGGAATAGATTTATTAACTTATACCATGATAATGTATAAGAACTTATAAAAATTTCGGTACTTTTGATATTTTACATCTTAACAAGATAATAAAATCACTTTCGTACCAAACAGAAGTAAAATTTGGAAACTCATCTTTATTTGTTAATTGGATAATTTTGTAGAAAATGGGAAGCTTTAGTTACTATATCATTATAAATGAAGAGGATTGTAAATTATATGAGGGAGTTTCTTAATTACTTATGGTGTAATATTATAGGAAGATGGGGGAGTTATTTTTTCTCATAAAACTTTGATAAATTTGATATTTTACATTAATTTTATTAACGGACTATTGAGGGAAGCAAGTGAAGTAGAAGAGATGGAAATAGGGTAAGGGAAAGTTAAACTGATAAAGTTCCTCAAAAAATTAGATACTATACAAAAATGCTCGTACCATTATTAGGAACAATATTTCCCCGCTTGGCTCGCTCTGTTGTTTCAACTTTTGAACTAATATTTAGTACTTGGCGTGGTTTAGATTTGGTGGTCTGCGTTTGGGAGTGGTTGACAATATTTGGGAGTCGTTGGTAGCATTTGGGAGCTTTTAGTAGACGAACAGTTAGCATTTGGGAAGGGTTAGCAGCGATTGGAGGCATTTAGAAATAGTGATTAGTGTTGGAGGGCAGTTAGAAAATGCTCCCAAATGCTCAAACGAACAAGCCCTTATTAGTTTTTAAGGTTTAAACATATGTGAGCATCTTAAAACGTTACTTCACCCACTTTAGTTATGACCATTTTTTTTTCTATTGTATACCTGTTTTTTCAGTTTAAAATAAGTAATTTATTGTTGATAAGTGTCGATGACTGTTGATCAATATTGATCAGTGCTGATAAATGCTTATAAAAGCTGCAATTTTGAGTTGGAAAAATGATCAAATGCTGATAAGTGTTGATTAATACTGTTGATTGAGTTTTACTTAGTGTTGAATGTTGATGATAAATATTTATGATAAGTTAAAAAGAATAATTTTTTCTTTTTGGATAAGACCTGCACAAAAACCAATGAAGGTGAGATTTGGTCCTATTACTCATGAATCGTGCAAAATCATGTTATTCATGTATGATTTATTAATTTTGCATCATTGTAAAATGGCATATGTAAATCCTTCTTTCACCAATAAGGTTGTTTCTGTTAAGGAATTATTTGTGTATAATGGCATATTTGATGGATACTCGAACTTAATCAATGTAATTAAATGATAATGAATTGAGTTGAAACTTTCACTGATTTAGTGATTTCAATTCATATAGCACAAAAATTCAGATAATTCATGATACTTTTATTGCGTGTCTTGTGATCACCCAAATTATAATTAAGCAGCGAAGCTTGTTTGATCTAGTTCAATAAAAGCTAAGTCTAAACGTTATTTATGAAGCATTCTTACTATCTTAGCCAATAAACTTTTGATTTTTGATATTACATGCTTGATTTGACATCCCCCGAATGAAGATTTAGTACAATCATTCCGCTTTACAATAACAAGGGTGATATTCAAGATTGTAATAATTATGGAGGTATTAAACTGCTTAGTCATACTATGAAGTTGTGGGAAATGGTGATTGAGGGAAGACTCATGGACGTGTATACGAATAGGGAAAAGGATCTCGACATGGTGTTAATAGATTTAGAGAAGCGCATGATAGAATACTGTGTGAGGTGTTATGGGAGTGTTTGGAGAAGAAAGGAGTGTCGGAGACGTATATTCGAGGTACCAAGGATATGTATGATGGAGTTAAAAACAAGTGTAAGGACCTCAGGAGGAGACACATAGGACTTTCCCATTGGCTTCATCAAGAGGACAGCTCTAAGCCCGTTCCTTTTCACTATCATTATGAATGTACTCACAAAGGGAATTCAAGACGAGATACCATGGTGTATCTATTTGCTGATGATATTGTTCTCATCAATGAGACTATGGATGGTCTTAACAACAAGTTAGATCAATGGAGACATACCTTAGAGTCTAGGGGATTTAGATTGAGTAGATCAAAGACTGAATACTTAAAAAGTGAGTTCAGTGGTGAGGAGGGTGGGGAAGAAATCACCATAGGTGGGGTGGCAATATAAAGGGCCAAGAAGTTCAGGTATTTAGGTTCGATCATTGCGAAGAAAAGAGATATTGACAAAGATATTAACCAACGAATTAGAATGGGATGGCAAAAATGAAGGAGTGCTTCTGGAGTATTGTGTGTTAAGAAAATTCCTACATGATTGAAAGGGATAATCTATCGTATGGTAGTTAGGTCAGTTTTATTATATGGTTCAAAGTGCTAGCTGCCCAATCGAGCAACCTTAAGTCTAGAGGTCAATGGTAGCAGAGATGAGAATGATTTGATGGATGTGTGGATATAGAAAATTGGATAGAATTAGAAATGAAGTGAATAGAGAGAAAGTAGGAGTTGTACCCACAAAAGATAAGATGAAGAAGACTAGACTTAGATTGTTTGGACATGTTAAGAGAAGGGGTGAGAATGGACAAGTGAAGAGATGTGAGACGATTAGCCTTTGGGGGAGTAGAAGAGGTAAAGGATGACTAAAGAAAAGTTGAAATGAGGTAATTAGAAACGATTTGAAGTTTATAGGTCTAACAGAGGATATGGTTCAAGATAGAAATCTGTAGAGATCTAGGATTAAGGTTGCAGATCATAGGTAACATGCTTTTAGTCTGTCCTTTGGCTTTTGTTTGAGTATTGATTGGTGTTATATTGTATTGGCTAACATTCTTTCCTACGTGCGATGCGATCCTATAGGTGGATCTTAGCAGGGGTGTTATTATCGCACCTTTGTTTGCTTGAGTCGGAGCCTCTTGCAACTGTGGTTTCCTCGTCTACCTTCAATTGTTGGATGGTAGACTGCTATTGGCCAGTTTAATAGTATGTCCGTTTGCTGCTCAAGGTACGCAAAACGCTTACCCCTCATCTATTGTTCATATTAACTTATGTTATTTTAAGTATTTAGGTCATGTGTTTGCTAAATTATTTTACCAACCGATTTTCAACTTCCAAATTTCTTCTTCAAACTTTTTATGTGGTTCAATTGAAAAAGATCTCTCTACATGCAGTCATGCATATAGGGCTAAAATTGCCTACATTTGAATCTCCCCATACCTCACGAAAGCGAGATCCACACTAGAAGGTGGTGGTCGTGGTAATGCTTGATTTGACATCTCACATTCCTATATCAGCTCAATGGAAAGTAATGGTCTAATTTGGAAAATACCTAAAAGAGTTTAAAACATTGAAAAGAGGTGCATCGTTTGCAATGGAGAGAATAATGACTCTATGTGTCACTCTAATTAGTCCAAAATTTCCATCCTATTTCGTATTACATCCCTCATTCTTCTTCTGTTACCTTATATTTTTATTGTAGATAGACCTAATCAACAAATCAGGGCTCTCCCTGACCCATCCTACCCACACTAAAAAATGAGAGCCATGTTTGACCCTTTTTTTTTTTCCCTCCGATCTACCCCAACTCTCAAATTGAGGGTACGCAACTGTGATGAGGGGTCGAGTTTGGGCAGATGGATTGACCTTATCAACCCACTAATCCTCATTTTTTTTAGAGAAGTTTAAAATCAAAATAACAAACTTTGGATTTCAGTTGTTCAAGCCCTTTTGGTTTTCTACTTTCTCGCCTCCTCTTAGCCCCTTTTCCCTCACCTTTTTGAAATCTCGCTTGCTCTCAACTGTTTCACTCTCCACTTCTGATACTTGAAGTAATTTTAGTGCACTAATTATTAGTAGTTACTAGATTATTGCATTAAAATGGTTGTAATTATGATACTTTTCATCAGCGCATTCTATTTTTGCTTGACATTAAGTTTAGTGGCATTTCTATATAGTGAAGATTTGAGAGTATGGTCCAACTTGAGAGTACCTGCAAGGTCAGGATCACGGTCGAGGGTATGCCAAACCCCATGAGAGTCGAGTAGGGTTATAGTTAAGAAAATTTTATTTGCTGACAGCCTTCAACCCACCCTGATCCTCACTTTGATATGGTCTAGTTGTAGATAATACATGAGAAAAATGTAGAGACACTACTCACACCTTAAGGAGAAGGCATTTTACATAATTGGAGGTTCATACAACAGAATTGTTTTAGAATGCAAAGTCAGTTTCATAAAATTAGCTTGTGAAAATTTCTAGTTAGCAAGTTTTTTTGTTAGAAAATAATTACTACAATATAGGCAATCATTTTCTAAGGGTTCTCCCTAGATTATCTTCAACAAAGATACAATGAACATCTCTATGTGAGGCCTGATTCTAGACTACTGTAGAATAAACAATAAGTTCTAACTTTGCCAGTTAGTCTGTTGCATGATTACTTTTCCTAAAAATGCGATTAGCAATTACAAGGTTGCAGGATTGAAAGTAAGAATAAATTCCTTGAATTAGAACTTAGATTTCCCATAGTGTTTGAATGTGACATTAAACAACTTGGATGAACGTCTTGTTTTTCCCTTCAATGTGAATGTTTGTGTACCATGCTTGTAACATGACTCTAATCCTATTCCTCATTATTGTTGGTTTTGCAACCAAGATTGATTCTGCTCCCTGGTTGGCTGCTGCTAATTGAATAAATCTATCTTCCTAATTACGTATGACATATCGTTATGCTACCTAATAAGGTGATTTGGATGCATTAAAATTGATCTTGATGAGCCCTACTTGTGGCTTTCTCCATGTTGCCCAATATGTCTTCTTAAGGTTGATAGTTGGATGGTGTGGTTTGGTGGCTGGATTGTTTATGTGAGTTTTTGCCTAATGCACCATTCAGCGCTAGGTTTCTTTGCTCCATTACAACAAAACGAACCTATAATAATGTTCTATGAGTGCTGTATTAAGACTACAAAATGTTGCATTAATTCTAATGCAACACTTTTTGAAATGCTGTCTTAGGGCCCGTTTTATAAGCCTAATGCAACACTTTCTTAGGAATCATGAACCCTTATTTTGAGTGCTGTGTTGTCTAACAAATGCAACACTTTCTCGTAAAGATGGATGCAACACATTCATTATCGAGGTGCAACATCTTGTCAATCAAATTGCAAGATTTCTACCACAAAATACAACTATTTGTTTTTATAAATCCATGTATAGATAAATAAAAAAAAATTGAAAAAATTATTATTCTGGGCTCCATTCTAGTTATACATAGCTCTTTTACGAATGGCCAATGAGACTCAACTGTTATTTCAAGCTTTTATAACATACTAATGCTTAATTTCACTACTGAAAAAGGTCATATACCGAGGGATATCAATGATGGAGAAAAGATCCGACTTTAGCAACAAGGGAGTATGCGGCGGATAGCAATAAAAGAAATATTACGGGGTGTGTGACAAAATTGGCAACAAATTCAAATTTTCATGACCAGGTTTGACCAGTCAGCGTGAAAATTTCGTCGTTGATGTTAAAAAATTATATTTTAAGTACTAACGACAGAATTATCCATCGCTGATTAAAAAATTATTTTTTAAAAAATGGTGACGGAAAATCTGTCGTCAATTCATCGCTTCCCAAATTAAAAGAACCAGATCTATATTTCAGTCGACATTTCAACAGAGAAAGGGAGAGTGTGAGCATAGTAGCACCAAGAGTAAGCGAGAGAGCGAACCCACCATAGCCTACTCCGCTGCCGACCACTGACGTCACCGCTGAGCTCCCACCACTGCCTTGCTTCCGCCCACTGCTTTGATTTACTCCTCTCAAGTATGTCTATTTTCTTCCCCACTTTGTTTTAGGTTTTAATTCTCACAATTTATAAAATTAAAGTGTCCAGTTGTAAGTTTAGTTCATATCTATGTTAAATTAGTGAATTTGATGTTGAATTATTGCTCTAGATTGCTTCTTCTACTCATTGAATTTTAGGGTTTAGTTTTGGTCATTCTTGTTATATGAGGGATTAGTGAAATTTAGATTTCCAAGTTTGAATATTTGTTGGTTGTTGAAATGTGTATGAAGAGAAATATATTTATAGGTATTTCTAAGAAGAATTATGTTGGAATATTATAATTGATATGTGAATGGTAAAATTTCTGTGAGTAGAAGTAAACAATATTGTTAAATTAGTATACTTTAAAATTAGGATTGTTGAATTTAGATTATGTATTTCATTGAGTTTGTTGGCATAAACATGTTGAAAATGTATGTTAAGTTAGATAGAAATGTGTTATGAACTTTTTTTTTTAAATGTTAGCATTAGAAGTTAGAATAATTACAAATAGATTTTGTCGTAACTGAAATTGTAAGTTGAAATTGTGAATCTGTACGAGATATAAGAACATGTAGTTAGTGAAGCATGTTAATTAAAAAAGTTTAATGTTAGTTTATATGTTGATTTAGTGAGCAATTGGGAATGACAACGCTAATGGAACTTGTGAATGATGTTATCCCTCCATCATTAATAGACGAAAGTGCATCATTGGAAGAGGCTAATGATAATATCGGTTTCTCATTTATTCAGGCAAGTAATGACATAGATGAGGAATAACAGGATGAGGGTGACGAGAGGTTGAATCGGATGATGGGAATGAAACAAATAAAGTAGAAAAAGATGTGAATTTATATGATGATGATGATGATGACGATTACGATGGAGATCATGAGAATGATGATGAGGACGGGGATGGGGATGAGTAGGGATGACGATGGATCGGGTCTGGTCGAGTCCACCTAGACCTAGACCTAGACCCATTTAATTTTTTTGGACTTGGACCCAAATCCGTTGGGTCTAAAAAGATTGGACCCACACTTAGACCCTGTGGATCTAGCGAATCCATAGGTCTTAACAGTTTTCACATTAAAAATTATTTTTTTTATCAATTACCACATTATAATGATAATTAATTAAATTTAAAAGACTTAATATTTAATAAAAAAAATTCTAGCGACACCTACCATAGGTAAGTGTTCTTACTTATGTTTTATACACCAAAAATAATATTTTAATACAAACTACAAAAAACAAAGTCCATCAAATTTCAAACAAGCATAAAGAAATAGTTGTTCTTCTACGACCGGTGGACAGCAATATAGCTTTAGCATTTACTAATTTCGAGTTACTTTAACCAATTACCATAGCCACATTTTTTTTTAAAAAAAACTAACGGGTCTTAACGCTTAAATGAGTCACGGGTTGGGTCTCTTCATACCCACTCCCAAACCCGACCCATGTTTGTTGGACCTAGATCAGCTTAAGGCTCGTTGGGTCTCATTTTCTTAGACTCAGACCCTCTAAATTGGGTCGGGTCCGAGACCTACTACCATCCCTAGATGAGGATGACGATGACGATGAAATGATGTAGACAATTAGATGCTTAGAAATTGGTATGTATTTTATTACCTAGTTTTATAACACTTGATTATTAATTTACGGTTATTATGTGTTAATTGTCAAACCTGCTATTCTCTACCTACTCTGTTATGTGAATAAACTATTGATATGTATAATCGTTATTTGTACTTGTATTTGTTGTCAAGTATTTCAGGTACAAATTCCAACCATTATTGGGGTAAATCCTTTTTACTTGAGATAGAGGAAGAGGACATGGCAATAGGAGTTTCAATGCACATACTAATGCTGTGGATGTTGATCAACCCTCCCAAACACCTCATGGTACATTTCTCATAGGTGCAACCATCAGTGTTTACACTCTAGATGTTTTAGGAACAAATCTCAATCCCTTATTAGTCTAGGACAATTTCCACGGGGTTTTTCCTCAGTCTAATCTATATTTCCCAAACCAAACTTTTATGTATCAACAATTTTGAAATAACATTCCAAACCATACCCCATTGCCAACACTGTTAACCCTAACTCTAACACTGCCCATTCCATTGGTGATCTTATCTCTAATCAGTTCCAACAAGACATTGGAATTGGAGATAGTGAAGCACAATCTAATAATAGAAGCACTCGAATGAAGATAGATATTGTGCTAGATGGTAAGGGATAAGTTGAACGGAGTTACTTATTTCTAACTTGAATTATTTTGTGTCATGTGGCGTTAATTTGATGTGTTCAATTAAAATAGGATTCTCCTAAATGATGGTGTTGTTATGATTTCTTTGATCTTTCAAAGCAAATATGATGGACTTAACCTACGTGGTGTAAAATGTCTAGATCTGTTCGAGATTTATAGTTTGGAGAGTTTAAAGTAACTAAAGTAACTACATATTAACACTTCATGTGTACTTATTTCATTATTATGACATTATTTGATGTGTTTGTTGTCTTTTGAATTATAGAAGTGGTTCAATTGGAGCCCTATTCATGAAGTCTGAATTAGGAGGAATTTTGAAAATAGAGGCGACGCACATTTGAGGGATACCCTTGGCAAAGCAACGAAGTACAACAAGCTACCTATATGGCTCACTAACGAGCATTATAAAGCACTCTCTAGCAATATTGGACTAATGAAGCGTACAAGAAATTGTGTGAACAAGTAAACAAAATCGGCTTAAAGATTTAGAAAACCTTGGACCATCTCTCCACATACTTTGCTCGATCCCTTGCATGAGCATAGGAGGCGTTTGGCATTTGGCATTATAGCTTTTTTTAGTTTTTTTATTTGAGTGGTATTTCAAGTGTTTTCTAAATTTGTTTTATATGTAGAGGGAACAATTTGGGACGAATCCCATAATTGTTGAGTTGTTCACTTGCACTCGCCAACTTCATGATAAAGAAAATGGACCTTGAGTTGACAAGAAATCACAACAAATATACGTAAACTAGTCTCTAGTCTTAATTAGGGGTTCAATATGAATTCAGGTATAATATATTTGATTTTTTTGCAAATGCTTTAAATCGTAGGAATCCTTTGAACAAGATTTTCAAAATATCATCAACTCTCAAGGGCCTTCATATGGTAATTCTCAAGGTCCATCACAATCATTGCCAAATCCAAATGAATTGTGGGTGAAGGCCTATATAAACCAAAAGGGTCGTATTTACAACGTTGGAGATGAGGCTGTGAATGTCAGGGCTTCTCTAACTTCAGTCCTCTCAAAGAGCCAGCATAATTAATTGTAATACCATAATTTGGTCATTATTGATACTATCCATAACAAAAAACCCAAACCAACCTGAAATATTGGGTATCTAAATTGAAATATTTAAAATTTTTGGTTTAATTTGGATACCTGAACTGATAAATTTTTTAGTTTTCGGTTTGGATACAGTTTGGATGTTTCATAATTTCGGGTACCCGAAAATTCAAAACTTTCTTTTTATTTTATATTCTTTTTGAAAGCTTTTTTTAAATTTTCCCTTCCCTAAGGACTTTGTAATTTAAATATCCCCAAACCCCCTTAAGACAAGGACTTTGAGTCTTTGACTTTGTTGCATTGTTTTGTTTGGATGTCTAGGTAATCTATAAGACTTTGTTGCATCTGGATAGTGGTTTCGGTGTGAATATGATGTTAGTAAGCTTATGTTTTATAAATGTGTGAAATCGTTGAAATGTGAATAATAGTAATGTGTTGTGTGATATTGTCACATTGTGTGATAATATCAAGTATTAGTTCCCTCTGGGTACAAAAAAAAAAATTGTAAGACAAAATAAGAAATTTTTTTTAAAGAAAATTAGATTATTGGGTAACCGAAAACTCGAACCAAAATTTTTGGGTACTCGAATTTCAAGTACCCAAATATTTCGGTTCAGATATGGTACACCATTATGCCGACTTGAAATTTTGGGTACCTGAACGGAAATTCCTTTTGGTTCTGGTACCTGAACCATAAACACCCCTAGGATAAGCTTAATTATTGTTAATAATGTATACTTCACATAAATGTTTTTTTAGCAGGTATAGGTATTATGCCATCACAAGAGGAGTTAAATTATCTAAGGGGTATGGTAATCAATTTTGGGGGGTGTGCTCACTTCACAAGCAGAAAATTATTGCATGCTTATGGAAAAAAATAAATAGTTAGAGAAATCGAACCAAATGCTAAGGCAAAGTAACAAGGAACTTAAGAGGAAATGCTAAGGAGGCAAATGGGACTGAACCAACAAAAGATGAGCATCAATCAACAAATACAAGCATTTTTCCAAATGCAATAGCTTTCACCTCGGGATGGTAACAATCCTTTATTAATCCTCCATAAAATAATGAATATGAAAATGATGATGAAGAATATGATGATACTACCTTTGGAGATTTATTCCTGAGTTGCTTGGTTCTTCCCTCTCTATTCCATACATGTGTGTTTTTTATTGAGGACAATGGTCTCTTGATGTTGTTAAGTAAACTACCCTTTTCAGGAGCCACATGTTTGTATGTGTGACTTGAGTTAAGTTGAGTTGTGATGAAACACTTGAAAAGTATATAGTTTGTATGTGTGATATTTGGGTTGTTTGTGGCTTGGAGATTGTTGAGAATGCTTTCGGAAGGATGCCTTGGTTTCAAATTGGTTGAAAATCCTCCCTGTAATTGTATGTAGGGAATTGAATGTATTGTAGTAAGGGATAGTCGAAAACAAGAATTTTATTAAAAAGAATATGCAAAATACCAACGGAACGGCAACGGCAAATTCGTCTTTACAAAATTTATTTTTTAAAAAAAAATTGCAAAACAGTGATGAATTGTTAGCTTGTCATCGTATAGTGATGAAATTTCCATTGCTACATGCCAAAAGATGTGAATTGTGCCATTGATGGGTGCGCCTTTCTGTCCTACCATCACCTTGGCCTTTGTTGCCTATTTCATTGCTAGATGTCAATGTCGCTAGATGCTCAATGACGAACAAATCAGGGCCTAAGTTATTGCGTCACTGATTTAAGAATTCAGTAATTGATTGAGATTTTTCAATTGCCATATGACCTTTTTTTTGTAGTGTTTCCTAGGAGGTCACCCATCCTTTAACTTCTCAAACTTAGCACGCTTAATTGTAGTATTTTTAGAAATTGGTCATAGATCATGTGTAATAACCTGACCCTAACCTATATTTATTTATTTAAATCTGGTGATTTTTAGAAGCATTTTGAGTAATTGTAATAAAGATTAAGTGAGATTGATCATGCACTCATTTTGTATATTTTGGGCCAAGTAAGGTCATTTAAGGGGGAAATGAATATTCATGGACTTTCATGGAGCTTTTAGCTTGATTAATGAGAAAGAAGAAGACAAGTGTACAATTTGGGAGTTTGTTTATGAGCTTTGAATCATTTATGAATTTTACGAAGAAAATACCACATTTATTGAGTTTCTATTAAGTTCAATTACTCATTTGGGGTGAAATTCTATATCTAATGGATTTATGAATTAGATATGAGAAGTGGAGAGAGTTGTGACTCAGAAGCCATATTTCTCAGACCAAGTTATTGCAGTTTATGCTATTTTGAACCAAGATATATCTTTCTTGGCCTCAAACCTTTATTACTTACTCACTTTAGAATACATCAAATGCATTTATCAAGCCAATCTAGTATACTCGTTGTTATCTTGAACCAAGCTATACATCAGCAAACCTTAAACCTGCATCAGTAACCTATTTCAGAAAAGGTCACAACCACTCTCTCAATTATCACTATCAAGGCCTTTTCCTTTGTAATCTCATTTATCTCATTGTGGACTGTTTTACTTCTATTTACTTTATATTGGATTTAATTACTTTCATCAATTCAGTTTTGAAGTTATATTAAAGTACCCACATTATGTATACCATTTAATTACTCAAATTCTGTTACACATACTTTTACTTACTCAATTATGCGAGTAAGGATCATTTACTGACTACACATGATTACAATGACATTTATGAAACGGAGTTGATGCTTAGTTATCGTTCCCCGTTATGCATAAGTGTTATCAAGTCAAAACATATTTATCAAGTCAGATGACTTTTATGAAACAGCTGATTTGTATCAAGTCAGATGACATTTTTTAAAGACTCAAGGTACGTCAATTGCCTGTATCTTCAGAAAACAGAACATGTTTATCAAGTTACAACTCTTGATGAGTTTATCATTGAATCAGTTTATACATTAATTTTCCATTTAACTTGTGACCACATCAGTTATCATTCGTAGGGCGTCAGCCCATCATTTATCCGCTCGGCTTCAGGACAACTCTTGATTGGATTGACAGGTGTACACCTATGTATAGATCATATTATTGCAAGGGGTTCACATCCAGATAATAATGAGCAATTAAGTTTCATATTACTCTCTCATTTTCATTGTTATTATGAACTAAATGAATTGCAAAAGCGGATACCCATCAACAGTGTTTCTATGCTCATTTTACAATACAGGAATGTATGTACTGAGTTTTTACTCACAGTGGATTCAACATAGCATGAATGTTGGAATCGACCTCAGGGTCAAGTTGGGTCTATATTCAATATACTTGTGTAGTGTGGAGTGCAAGTTAGCATATGATATGATTAAGTCGATGGTATTGAAGTTGAATTATTATCGACTTTGGTCTTAAAGTATTTCAGTTAATAGATTTTGTGATTGCGAACATGAGTTGTAAGATTAAATGGTTTCAATGAGCATTGTCCTTATCAGAACGGCGATAGAGCCTTCTATTATTAAGTCTTCTGCTTCAGTTTTTCGTAAATCATTTCATTAGCATTTTGGGGGCGTTACATCATGTGAGCTCTCCTTTACTAATATATGTATCATTATTAATCCATTTAAATGTTAGCTAGTCCTACTTTAGAATAATTTATGATTATTATAAGATATATAGCTATAAATATACTAAATATAGTCAAAGCTTACTTTTTTATGACAAAATTAATCATTTCTCATCTTTATCACCTTTTGCTTCCGCCATTTTTCGTAGATATGTCAACAACCATTTTTGTCACCTCATCGATCGTTCTTTCAGTTAGACCTCATCGATCGTAGATATGTCAACAACCATTTTTCATAGATATGTCAATAACCATTTTCGTAGCTATAAAATGAGAGTTGACAGATAAAATTTTCTCGACCCTAACCCTATTTGATCCTCATGCGAGTTTCCATACGCTCAACTCTAACCTTAATCCTACAGGTACCCCTGGGTTATTGGGTGAACCCTGATCCTTAAACTTCTTTATATAGAAAATGAGATTTTTTTCACTAATTTTCTTTTTTATCATAAAATTCAATATTAAATATCCTTTTAAACGAAATGCCAATTGATAATAGAAGATCCAAATGAAAAGTATCGTAATTACAAATATTCTCATGTGTAATCTAGTAACTCTAATAAGTAGTTAAAACAATTACTTCGAACATCGGAGCGGGTGTTGGAGAAGGTTTAGAGCTAGTAAGACTTGGAGAGGGTGAGTGATAGCCAAGATAAAAGGAGACGAGATAGTAGAAAGTCAGAAGGCTATGAACAAATGAAACTCAAACTCTTTTGTTTTGACTTTGAATGTTATTTTTTAAAAGTGAGGATTAGCGGGTGAGATCAGACGGTCAAGATCTCTACCCTAACTCAACCCCTATCATAGTCAGGTATCCTCAATTTGATGGCAAGGCGGGTCGGAGGCAAAAAAAGCTGATCTCGACCCGACCCTCATTTGTAAAGGTTAAGGGAGGGGATAGGTTGGGCAGGGGCTTTACCCGTTGATCAGGCCTATTTTCAATGTATATTTACCCAACCTTTGTATTCTTATTTTCTCGTCCTATTTATTTTATAACTACATCTAAACTGGAAAACTAGGTAATCCATTTGTCTCATTTTTACCTTCCTAATCAACTTTTTTTTGGTCCCAAAATTATCTACCAAATTACTCATGAAATGTACTGCTAATAGATAATTTGCACTACCATAGCAATTATATATTGGTTGACATATAATTTTCTTGAAATGTACGTTTTTTTTTTCCATTTAGAAACATAAAAATGGGAAGGATGACGGCATACATTTTATACTTTATCTAAGTCATATGAATGTAGGGTCAGGATAGAATATTTGTAACAAAATAAAAATTGTTTGGTTGCACTCGTTGAGAAAAAAGTTTTAACATTTGATGGTGGATTATTTTGGTGACTATATTCTAAGTGTTTATCTTTCATACATAATAGTAAACATTGATAACTGTACTTATCAATGTTAGATAGCTTAGTAATATACAACCATTTGATTGAAGCGAGTTTCCTAGAAGTTGTTCATCATTAAAATGATTGAATGAAGTATTTTATTTTTAAATCATTCTATATCAAATGCAATCAACCAAATGTAATTCCTATGACATCTTTTATATAATGTTAATCCATCCTCTTTTTGTTGACCCAAAACTCTAAAAATGATTATGTTTTGTTTTTCAACTTGTTTTGTCTTATGGACTTTTGAAAAATTTATAATAGGTCACTAAATACTTGTAACTATAATTTTAATTTGATTTCCTTTTTTTCTTTAATTTTTTTGTATTTATCATTGATATAATATTTATTGATAATAATTATAGAAAAACCTACCTGCTGAACATCCCAATTGAATTGAACACCCTTATTAGCTCATGAGGACGTGTGTTATCAAAAATCTCTTAAATATAATTACTTGTTCGTAATGTTTATTGATAATTTTTTAGAGAACAACCTATTTATTAGACTATAGTAATCTCTAAAGTTGTTTTAATTGGTCTAATAAATTCAATGCTTGTGACGTTATACTTATAAATGCAACATTTATAGATATACTAATGCATTTCTACAACACTTATTACTTATTGTTACGCTAGATATTAAATTGATCCAATATGCGGCAATTTTTGGAAGTGTTGCATGTTTAGTGTTGCATTAGCCCATTATGTAGTAGTGCTCTACTCGACATGGTTACTGGATTAAATATTTTGTCCCAAAATACCCTGTTATTCTAGTTTTCCATATGCTACACAAGAGCGCAACGACTCTGTCCATCTTAGCGAGAGGGTTAGAGGATCGTATGCTAGACATGACAATGTGAGAGGTGTTAGAAGGTTTACTACAAAAACGGTGCCAAACTCCGACGGAAAAAGCGACGCGAGACCCGATTGTCGGAAAATATCAGAAGGCCTAACGAAAAAGCAGATGGGGCCCGACGGAAATTTTTTCCATCCGGAATTCCGACGGAAATTGCGACGGAATTCCGTTGGAACTCGTCGGTCACCGTCGGAAATTCCGTCGGTGGTTTCTAGCGCGGATCTTGATGCACGCGGGCTGCTGGGTTTGAAAATTTTGGGTGTTTTAAATTTTGGGGAGAGGGGTTTGCTGGTTTGCGCCGAGCATTTGAAAAATTTAGAGAGAGAAGGAGCTTTGAAGAGAAAGAGAGGGAGGAGAAGAAAAAGAGAGAAAGAGAGGTTTGAAGGTTTTGGTGGTCGGAAAGTAAACGGTAAGTGATTATTTTTGTTAATTTGTTGTTTAAAGTTGAAATAATTAAGTTAATTGATGTTTTGTACGGTTTTAATTTTTCAAGTTTGACTACCGCCGTCGCCGGTAATACCCTTGATTTTTCGGGTTTTAAAGGTTAGTAGAACTGTTGCGCTTTAAAATTGTGTTAATTTTAACCTTGAAGCATGTTTGTTTAGTTTGATGTATTTATTTTTTCTGTACAATATTAATGTGAACTACGTTTATTTTTTATTTAATTTGTAAAATATGTTTATTAGAATAAGTGGAGTAAAACATGTTAAGTATGTACATCTAAAATGTTAATATGTTAAGCATGTATAATATATTTTGTTGATGTGAATAATTTAAGTAAAATAAGTTTGTTTATTATAAAATGTTAAATATGTTATGCATGTATGTTTTTTGAAGAATGTTTAATTTTTGTATGATTTGTTTCATATGTTTAGAATTTTTTTTTATTTTTTTTGCAATATGTATGTATGTTAAGTAAATATTAATTTAAGTTTGCTAAGTATGTTAATAGTGTTTTGTTATTTTTGTTTGGGTTTGTTTGATTAGATGAAGTGTTAAGTAAGTAGTTGAATTTGTGGTTGATGTTTAATGAGGCTTATGTGGAAAAATAATATTGTAATGTGGAATTTATTATTTTTAGCATATATGTTTAATGACATTAATTGTTGTATTTTAGGTTTTGTGAGAATTTATTTTGATAGTGAAAAAGTATAATGTAACTATAATTTAATATGTAATGTATGTTGATTTGAATAATTGAAATAGTTCTGAGTACATAAGCATGTGTAATATATGATTAGTTTTGGTATATGGTTTAAGAATGTTAAGAATGTTTTTTTTTTTTCGATTTGTTGTGTATATTAATTTTTGGTAAGTGTGTGAATAATATTCTTTTTTTCAGATATGGTTAATTTTTCGTATGATTTGGTTGGTTTAATATCAAAATGTTTTTTTTTTGTAAAATATGGATGTGAATTACGTTAAATTTTAATTTTATTTGTGAAGTGTAATTATTTGAATAAGTGGAGTAAAATATGATAAGTATGTACATTTGTAATAATTATATAATTATTATGAAATGTTGAAGTATGTTTGTATTTTGTTTGATTTGTGATATATATTAATGTTTTGTAAGTATGCGAAGTGTATATGTTTTTTAGGCATGTTAAGTATATATTGAGGTGTGTTAAGTATATATTAATTGAAGTTTGCTCATTATGTTAATTGTGTTATATGTTATTAATTTGGTTTGGATTTATTTATTGGAATGAAGTACGAAGCAATAATTTTATTTGTGTTTGATGCTTGACTACATTTATTTTTACAAATAATGTAGTGATGTGAAATTTTGGTTGAATTGTTTAAGTATGTTAAGTATGTTTATTTTTTGTTTAAGTGTGTTGTGTGTGGATTAAATTATGTAGTTTATCTTTGATGCTTAATTAGGTGTGTTATGATATATTTAATATTTGTATTAAATATATTTTGATGTAATTCATATATATATATATATATATATATGTTCAACTGGTTAAATAGATTTCTAAAAGATTTTGATTGCAATTGCTTGTAGTTTACACAACAATTAAGGAAATCATATTAGCAATATGGATGGGTCGTTGCATCGTCAATGGATGTATAGGAGAAGAAATCCTAATGGGCATGGACTTAGAAATGAGTGGTTGACGGGAGTTAATATGTTTGATGAATTTGTATGAAATTAGGAGTATAGAATTAATGGAGTTTATAGATGTCCATATGTGAAGTGCAAGAATATGCAATATTTTGCGCCTAACGTTATAAAGTCTCATTTGTATAGAAAGGGGCTTGTGAAGAACTATTGGCATTGGACAAGTCATGGTGAAGAAGATAATTCAGAAGTAGGGGGTGCAAGTAATTCACATTCTATGAATTTTGACTACAATCACAACGATCATAATCATATGAAGAACATGGTTCATGCTGCTTTCCAAGCTAATGAAATAAACATGAGTACCCATCATGACGTAAATCCTGAGACATTTTACACTATGCTTGAATCTGCCCAAAGACCGTTGTATGAGGGGTGCAACATAATTGAACTTGAAACATCTGTAAGGCTACTTAGTATTAAATCGGGGCACAACATGTCTCAACTTTGTTTCAATGAAGTTGTTGGCCTGATGAAATATATATGCCGTTCTGAAAGTGGCATTCCAAAAAATTATCATCAGCAGCTCAGAAAAGTGAGAGATTTAGGTATGGATGTTCAAGAAATTGATTGTTGTCTGAATAGTTGCATGCTTTATTATAAACAAGATGAGGGTTTGTCCGCATGAAAATTTTGTGGACATGCAAGACAATTACCAAAGAAATCCAACCAACGAGGTCATAAGGATGCTTCATATGCTAAAATGCACTACTTGCCTTTAATCCCGAGATTACAACGATTGTATGCCTCAAAAAAGACTGTCGCTCATATGAGATGGCATCATGAGCACCACCAAGAATCGGGTGTTCTTCGGCATCCGTTGGATAGATTAGCTTGAAAGCATTTCGACCAAAAGTATCCAAATTTTGCTGTAGAGCCTCGGAATATAAGGTTAGGTCTTTGTGCTGAAGGTTTCACAGCATTTTTCATATCTGGAAGATCATATTCTGTGTGGCCAATTGTTGTTACACCTTATAACTTGCCTCCAGATATGTGTATGACTACTCCATACATGTTTTTAAGTTGTATTATTCCGGGTCCAACAAATCCGAAGAACATGATTGATGTGTACTTGCAACCCTTACTTGATGAGTTGAAAATGCTGTGGGATGTTGAGGTGGATACATTTGATGTTTCATGCTGCGAAACTTTTAGATTGCATGCCGCGTTGATGTGGACTATTAATGATTTTCTCGCATATGGTATGTTATCTGGTTGGAGTACTCATTGGTTGTTAGCATGTCCGGTTTGTATGCATCAGAATTGTGCATTTCAGTTACAGCATGGTCGAAAGCCATCTTAGTTTGATTACCATCATCGGTTCTTGCCTCGCAAGCATTGTTTTAGAGCTAATAAAGTTGCTTTTCATAAAGAGAAGAGCATACACATTGGCCCTCCCCGAAGGGTTTCTGGTGAGATGTTGTTTGATACGATATCGACTTTGCCTAAAGTGACTAGAAATATCTATTTTCAAATTCCGGGATTTGAGGAAAATGAACATAATTGGACAAAGCAAAATATCTTTTGGGAGTTACCGTATTGGAAGCATCAACTTCTGAGGCATAACCTTGATGTTATGCATATTGAAAAAAACTTCAGTGAAAATATTATAAACACAGTGATTGATGTTCCGGGAAAAACAAATGATGATATCAAAGCAATGATGGATATGTCTATTCTGTGTAGTAGGCAAGAGTTGAACTTGGCTACAAGAGGATCAACTGATAGGCTGTCTGTCAATGGTTGCGGGAGGTTCATGTACCTAATTGATGGAAATCCCTCCATGCCCCTTGATTTAAAAGGAAGAAAATCAATTAGGTAACCTTATTATGCTGGTTAAAGGATGAATAAATCATCCAAATTTTGTTTAAGTCTTAAAACTGCAGGGCAATGATTAATTCCAACAGCTAACCCACTTTTGTGTGCTTAATTACTCAAGCATCCTAAGGGTTTAAGTCTAATATTTTTCATTGGGGTTGAATTTAGGGAAGTCATATTTCCAACAAAAAATGTTTCATCCCATTTGGACTTCATTTACCCATTCAAATTAGCAAATAAACCCAAGATGTCAAAACTGTCTAGCAGGGCCAGAATGTACCCGGTTTTGCAAGCCTAATTACCCAAGCTTAAGGTGGACTTAAAGGGCTGAAAAATTACTTTTTGGAACCCTTAATATGTAAGATTCAAGGTAATATAAAGAGTTCTAGGTTAGGTATCTAGGAAATAAGTCAATGGGAGCCTTTTTCTAGAAGCAGCAGAAACTATCCCAGTTTGCATATGCTTCACTTTTTGCCCTATATCTCCCAAACAGCTACTCCAAATGGAGTCAAAATTGAGGCCTGGGAAAGCTGAATTCCATAGCTTTCCAACAAGACCTATTGCAGCCAATTTGAGTGAGAAACCTAGGAGTTATAGCTGTTTGAAATTGACCCTTATGCACTGAAAAGTTACTGAGAGCATGTAAAAGTACTTTTCAGCTTTTATTCTTTTACTTTTTGGCCCCCCTTTGCTTTTGGACGTGCAATAGCTTGTTTCTTCCCTCTTTTGTAGCTTGTTAAAGGTTCTCCACTATAAAAGGGAGGCCTTGGGCTGCCAAAGAAAAATACATGTATACATTTGAGCTTATTTGAGCTTTGAGTTGTGAAAACTCTCTCTATTTCTCTTCAAATTCCTAGTGTTATATCTTGGGTGTTTGGCAACGTCAAGTGGGTCTCTAGGTATTTTTAATTCAACTAAGAAGGTAATTAATTTCTGTAACTTAGTTAAAGGAAGAAGATTGCCTAAGTGTGCAAACTAAGGTGGATTATCATCACCCTTGCTAGTCCAATTGTTCTATCTTGGTTACTTTGGTTCCATTTTATTCCATTCTACCCATTGTATATGTTTTTGTGAGTTTGGACTCCCAAAAAATATACATCACTTATGGTTATTGTTCTAATGTGAAAAATTGGGTGGATCCATCTAACACGAAGTTGCAAAATATGAAAAGTCATGATTATCATGTGTTTTTAGAGAATCTTCTTCCAGTAGCTTTTGCTGCTCTTCCGGAAGATGTGTTGGGACCCTTGGTCAAATTGAGTGAATTTTTCAAAAAACTATACTCCAGTGAGTTACATGTTAGCATGCTGGAAAAGATGAACAAGAACATTGTTATAATTCTTTGTAAATTGGAGACAGTGCTCCCTCCTGATTTTTGGAATGTCATGGAACATCTGCCTATTCATTTAGCCGAAGAAGCTTTGTTGGGTGTTCCTGTTCAACATCGATAGATGTATCCTTTTGAGAGGTACTTTGGCTGGTTGAAGCCTAGGGCAAAGAATAAAGCTCGTGTAGAGGCATCTATGGTTCACGCATACTTGGCATTTGAGATAAAACGTTTCGCTGAATACTATTTTCAATCAAGCTTAGGTAGCCCAAGTATTATGCGTAATGAGGGTATGAAACAACCTGAACCACAAATGCGAACGCTTTCGGCGTTCAACCGTAAGGGTACTCCATTTGAGAATCGAGGAAAAAGATATCTTACTGAGCCAGAGTATCGTGTTGCTCGCCTTCACATTTTACTGAATTGTGATGAACTGCAACCATATTTGGAGTAAGTATATATATCAATTACTGGAAGTTTTATTTGAATACTTAATAATTGTTGAATAATTAATTAATTTCATTTGTTAAATATTACAGTTGGTTTAGATATCAATTTCGCGGTCATAATCCAAATGCGAGTGATGTGGAAGTTGACTTGTTTATCGAGACAAATTTTGCACAATGGTTTGAATATAATGTAAATAATTTTTCTTAAGTAACCTTCAATTCCTAAATAACATTTCTGTAACTCTTAAGAGGATTACCTTTTTTTTCTCTTCATAGGTCAATTCTTATCAGGTGTTTAATGATGAGATGTAAGATTTTTTGGTGAACTTATCTCATAGACCGATTATGGTAGTGGAATATTTTTCTGGGTATAAAGTTAATAGTTATCGGTTTCATACCAATGCTAGAAATGAAAGTAAAGCAGCATATAACTGTGGCATGTGTGCCAAAGGAGTTGGCGAAGGTGATGAAGTACCAGGGGATTATTATGGCATACTTCACGAAATTATTCATGTTGAATTTACGGGTGAGCCAATTTAAAAATGTGTACTTTTTAATTGTGAGTGGTTTGACCCGGATGTTCCTCGGGGGTTACATTATCCTAAATTTGCCTCATCTCCCGAGGTTAATCACACCAGACGTTACAGAAAGTTTGATCCATTCATATTTGCTGATACTGCAATCCAAGTGGTATATCTTAAGTACCCTGAGGGGGTACTAGGAAAAGCGAATTGGTGGGTAGCTATACCAAACAAACCTCGCGGTGCTGCTAAAGATAAGGATAACCTAGAACTTGCCTATCAATAGTTAGGAATGACAATCATAAATGTGGATAATGTAATAGCCACAACATTAGTCGATGAAACTGCAGAAGCTGATGATGTTGATGGAGATGATTGGGGTGATGATCATGATAGGAATGGTGAACATGATGATGGTGATGAAGAGGATGAAGAAGGTGAATGGGAGGATGAAGCTGAAGATACTGATGATGATGATGATGAGAATATGAGATTGCAAAGTGGTGATGATGATGATGACGATGACGATGTGTCCCACAATGATTGATTTAATCTTTTTGTTATATGGATATTTATGCATGTGTATGTAGTTTTTCTTAATTGCACACCCAGGAAAACAATTGTATATATGTACTGTAATGTTTTCACCGACAATAGTATGAATATTTACGCGGTTGTATTTGTTTATTTTGTTCTTATTTGTTAGATGTATGAACTCAATGGTGGACGTGGTCGTGGTCGAACGGTCAGGAATGATGCAGGTAGAGGAGTACCACAACCGACCCCACAGTATGATCCTACTGATCAAAACTATGAAACAAACACCTTCAGTGGAATGTTTGGAGGTTTTCTTGATCCAACTCAACAACTCAGAAATTATTTTGGTAGTATGAATGAGCAACCCCATATGCAGCCACCTTTTTTTGGTGCGGGTATGCAGTCACCAATCCAACCCAATGTTCCATACGTCGGTGGTACTTCAGCTACTCCCTTTCTATATCAACAGTTTGGTACTGTTAGTCCACTTTACAACAATAATCAGATTATGGGTCGACCTAGAATGCCAAGTCACTCAATCCACAACGAAGGGGTCCAAAATGAAGGGGTAGGAAGAGATAGACAAAGTCCTGCACCTGATAGTGAAACTGCAAGTACAAATAATAAGATATATTTACAACCTGATGGTGATACGTAAGTATCTTGCAAATTTTCTTGTTTCTTCAGTAATCATATTCTTTGAAAGCCTACAGTAATTACTTTTGATAAATTCTTTTTTTGTTCTTAGTTTTGTTCCATACCAGGGCGTGGTTCAAAAAATTATTGAAAGCATTGCAGGTAAGTACCCACGTCCTTCGACCAGGTGGGGGGAAGTTCCACAATCTCAGAGAGATATATGGTTTAATGAGTTCGAGGTTAATTTTCTGTACAGCGAATTTAAAAATTGTCATTGGATTGTTTGAGATGTTTACTAATATATTTCAACGTTGTCATAGAAACACTACTACTAGTATCGAGACAATGAAACTCATATACGGCGTAACTTTGAGTACAGAGGTGCAACTCGACTTAGGAGCATTCTTGGATATGCCAGGAGGCACAACAAAAAGCCAAAGTGGTTACCACCTAGTGTTTAGAATGAGATGGTCAAACATTGCAGTGAGGATGACAAGTTCAAGAAATTGAGTCAACAAAATAAAAAGAATAGATTGAGTGATGCAGAAGGTTTTGGTCCTTCATTGCACACATGTTGCGCAATTTCGATTAGTGAAAGGAAAAGGCGTCTGGTAAGTTATGTGATTATTAATAAGCGTATTTTTCATTTATAATGTACGGTATGGATTGCAGTTTAATTTGATCATTGTTTACATTGAATTGCTCATTATATATATTTTTTAGGCCAAAGCATTAGGTAGGGAACCAACATGTGAATAACTGTTTAAGGACACTCACTGCAAGGTTAAAGTCAAAATTTTCGTTGATAAAAAATCTGCAAAAAAATTTGTAAGTTTAACTCATTTTTTTCAGAGATTATTCATAACTTATAATATTAATTATTTGTTTAGTGTGAAATTAATAGTTTTATTTTTGACAACTTTCAGGAGGATTATCACAACAAATAGGTGGAGTACACTCAATCTGCAAGTCAAGGTAGCTCTCAGCTGCGCTCTATGACCCCAGAAGAGTTTTGGGTTAAAGAAAATCTGGACAAAAAAGGTCATGTATACGGAGGGGGTTAAGTTGAAGAAATCAGCTACAATTGCAGTTGCACGTCACTCATCAGCTGAGCATTTTGATCCAAGAGAGTAAGCACAACTCCTCAATCAGAGCATTACCAAACAAGCAGAGGCTATAAGTCAAATAGCCAAGAAACAGGGGAGGACACAGTGGATTATGAAAAAAGTTTTAAGATTTCTTAAAGGATAAAGTGCAGGTTCTTCCAACCAAATCAACCTGAACCCTGATGATGAAGAGGACTTCGAAGATGACAATGACGATAATCCCACAAATTTATCTGATTCTAATTAATGTATATAACCTGCGTGCAGATACTGAAAAATTATGTTTGATGTATATTGTGCTGAATGTTTGTAGCACATTTTTAATTTCGGATGTGGAACTATATATTTGGTAATTATTAATTTTATTTTATGTGCTGGTTTAAATTTTTGGGATGATTTATTATTTTTTTTTACACAACTAAAGTTATTCCAAAAAAAAAATTTGGGGGGATTTCCGACGGAAAATTCCGTCGGAAATTCAGTTCCCTGCACCCCAAACAGTGTCCCGACGGGTGTTTTCCGTCGGACTAGTTTCTGTGACGAACCGAATCCCGATAGTCACCTTTCCGTTGCATTTTCTGTCGGAAAACAAACCTTTTTCTGTCGGTATTTCCGTCGCTGATTTGATGTATTTTTGTATGACCCAATTATGATCATTTGCTAGTCGACACACTTGTTGAGCAGCATGGCTCCGAAGGGATATGTGTTCTACATCTTCAATTTATTCATTATATAAAGGATAAATTGGATCAATTTAAAATCCTCTTTTCAAGTGGGTTCGCCTAGTACAGAGTGATGCAGTGATGCATGACAAAGTTGTCAAAGAAATTTTTTTAACTTTTGCACAGAATTTACCATTTCCTAAAAGTCCCCAACAAATGGAGTCAAGAATGAGATTAGAAGGGATAGACGTTGCTAGAATTTAGTTGCATATAAACATGATTAGTGTAACTAATACTTTTAGTTTCATAACATCCACTTGTTTGTGTCTGTGACAAAATGCGAGACCATATGATAAGTATCAATTAGAGAGGTATTTGTTATGTCAAGCATTATAGCTAGATTTTCATTTACACACCAATTATCAAGCCAAAAATTAATCTGTGTTCCGTTTCCTACTTTCCATCTTATTCCTTTCCAAAATTGATGGCAGTTTCTAAGTATGCATTTCCATGGCTATGAGTTGAATTGTCCAGATTCAACATTGAAAAGTTTTCAGTACTTCCATCTTTTTAAGCCCGAGACCCTTGCTTCCGTGGATTGACACATTTTATCCTAAGATACTATAGATAGACCTTTAATGACATTAGCTTTCTTCCAAAAGAAATCCGTACTAATTTTTTCAATTTTCCTATTGGTTGTTCTAGGAAGTTGAAAATATTGCATTGTATGTTTGCCTGAAAATATTGCATTGGAGATATTCTTTGTTTTCCAAGTTTGCAGTTTAGAAGCTGTCTTATTAACCAATTCTGAAAATATTTCTATGTTTGGCCTTCCCTTAAACACTGGATATTCGACTTACTTACCCAGATTATCCTAATGCATAATATTAAAACTGAAGAAACAATTTGTCTATCATGTGTAGTTGCGGTTTTTGGAAAAAGTTAACGACTTATGAAAATTGATCAATTTTGAAGAGATTGAACAAATATTATTCAATAAATCACTAAATCGTTCGTAAGATTCAATGTTAGTTCTGCACAAGAGCAGGTTATTATTTGCAAAAGGAGGCAGATGATTTTCTCTGCTCTAGGAGCAACTTTAAATCCAATACCACATTTCTTTCTCATTTGCATTGTTTGTAGTACACTTTTCAGGACTTCCACACATATAATAAATAAATACGGTGATAAAGAGTCTCCTTGGCGGATACCCCTAGTTGGCATAAAAAACCACACACCTCATGGTTAACAATGACAAATTATAACAATGATGGGGTCTTAGCCTGATGGTAAAGGCCCAGGTCTTGGGTATCTAAGGTCCCAAGTTTGATTCCCCCTCGTCATTGTATTGTAGCTGTATTATATTACACTTTGTGACTCCTATGGATCAAAATATGACACTATGGTTAAATACTCTTTAATCCAACTTATCCATTTTTATGGAAACCCAATTTTTGAGGACTTCAAAGAGGAACTCCCATTCCACCATTCATTAGTTTCTTCCATATCAAGCTTAATTGCCACATGTGACTTTTTCCCTTTCATGTTCTTAAATTTATTCTTGATCTCATGAGTGAGAAGAATGTTATCATGAATAGACCGTTTTGGTACAAATGCACTTTGAATGGGGTCTATTATTTTTTCCAAGATTGGGCACATTTTATTGATGAGAATTTTTGTGATGTTTTTGTGTAAGCTATTGCATAAGCTAATGGGACCGAACTAGGCTGTTGGAATTGAGTTATCCACTTCGGGGATGAGTGGGATAAGCATATGATTAATTTGTTTTAGTAACTTACCTTTGTGAAAAATGACTTAATAATTTGACACGCATCTTTGTGGATTATGTGTCAGCAGTCTTGGAAAAATGCTGCTCCAAACCGTCAAGTCCTTAAGCATTATACTCTTCCATATGAAAGATAACGTCCTTAACTTCTTAATCTTGAGTAGGTCTTAGCCGGAGGTCATTATCTACCTCCAAAACCATCTTTATTGACTCATTTTCAATGTTACTCGCATTAGTATGTGAAGATTTAAATATGTTTGTGAAGTCATTATCTACCTCTAAAACCATCTGAGTGGTCCCATTCATCCAAACTCCAGACAAATCTTTAATTTTGATAATTTTATTACGAGTATTTTTTTTTCTTTTGTCTTCTTGGCTTGACAAAAGTAGTGAGGGTGTAACACCCGTGATTTTATTCCCTTCGTTAAGCCGCTTTCGTTATTTTATATCGCTATAAATCGAGATAATATCGATGTAGTCTGCTTAAGGGCAGATTTTATTGAAAAGAATATTATTATTATTATCATTATTAGTGATTTTATTGTTATTAAGGACTGTCATTGGATACTATAGTGAGCGGATTCCTGAATATGACTAGAGTGTAGAACTTTGGGAATCATCCTGCAATTTATTGAATCGAACCTTAATATAATCAAAAGGTGAATAAATCGACCGATGATTATATTAATGGTTACGGTTTAAGATTTGGAGGTTGGAAAATTGAATTTATGGTACAACAGGTCGGTGTTTTTATTAGTAGACAAAACAAAATTAAAAAAATGGAAAAGGGGCCGAAGCCCCTTCTTTTTTGAGCAGTATCGCGAAGGGGAGGGGGAAGGATGAATCGCGAACAGGGGGGTTCCTCGACCCCCTTGCCGGCGAAACCACACATACACGCACAGAGAGAGAGAGAGAGAAAGAGGGGATGTGGGGGGCCGGCGGCGACCAGCCGACGCACGACTGGCCATCCCCCACCCCGATCATCGCCCGAACCTGAGCTAGGGAGAGAGAGGCAGCGAAAGAAGGGAGTCATGGGTCAAGGCTCGGGGACCCCGACCCCGGGCGACCGCCACCAGCGCGTTCACTCTCGCCGGACGCCGACGATGGGGATGGCGAGCAGAGACGACAGAAGAGGAAGCAGCAGCGGGACAGCAAAGGGGGGGAGCCGAGCCCACACCAAACCAACTCAAATCAAGCCCAAAAACGGGCCCTTTAGCTTGGATTCGAGGTGGGTTTCCTCTTCCTCCTATTTATTGTTAATTTAGGTGAAAGTTTATTGATTATAGTTCGTTCAGGTTGAATTTGAAGTAATCATCAGTAATTCGAGGGAATTGTAACGTAAACTGATCGATGCCTAAAACATACATATTAATCGTACTGAACAAAAGTTTATCGATTATATGGAGTCTATCGACTATGTAACGCCCCTAGATGCTAATGTTTGATTATTCTAACTTAATCCCTTGCTGATTTGTGATTTGCAGTGGAAGTCCTGTGACTGGGGACGCTATCGCCGTTCCTTGACGGAACAAGGCTAACTGAAACCCACATGCATTAGAACAGATGTCATAATTAAACATACTTTCAACCACTAGCATCCCTTAGGACATATAATTACACCTGTTAACTCGGTGTATGACTAACAGTTACCAGCTAACACAATCTTCAAAATAATGTATAATCAGCGGGGTTTTGGGGAGGCTAGCCTATAAATCACTGTGAGCAACGGCTAGCTAACATGCAGTAAACTATGGTCCTCGCTCATTTCTCGCTTTCCTCTGGCTTATCAGAAAGAGGGCTCTGCGTTGATCCTTCACCTAAAACAGAAACATGAAAACATTCGAATAATGAGCCGAAGCTCAGCACGCACATTCCTATGCTGTTAAGTAAGTTTTGTATGTAAATGGTTGGGCGCCCGCATTTTAAACATTTTAATTTGCAAACAGGGGAGAGAGAATATATACGTAAAACTGATTTGCTGATTATTATCTGAAAGTTGACCCCTTGTTGACGTCTGTTGCGATCTTGAGATAGGTGCACACCTCCCAGGCCGATCGGAGAGCCTGAGTTGCAGCCGCGTGGGTAAATTGAAGGGCATAAGCCCTGATGATTGATAATTGATGGGGCCACTTGATATGTGACAAAACATTGCATAAAATGATTCACTATATAATTATCATATTGATTTTTGCATAATTTGAGAAACATATGAGTTTTCGAAGAACGCAGGCAATGTACGTGCCTGGTCTTTGAAAATTTCTCTCTCCTTTACTGAAAATCGTTTGTTGGCAGGTTGAAGCGATTGACGTGGCCTTCTTCTGTCCCAAACACGTAATTTTCCCTTTATCATTATTAGTAATATTGTCGTGATTAAATCATTATTTTTTTTTGAGTCCGTTATTATTATTATAGCGCTTTTGATCACGTAAATTGGCATGGATAATCAACTGTAACACTGTAGAATTACTGTATTAGATTTATAACTGGGTAGTATCATTACGATTCTTATGATTATTAGCACTGTCATTTTTTGTATCGTTTTTACAGCTTTTCTTAAATTAGTATCATGGTTTGAGATTGTTTTAAGGCGGCTTGGATTTTATGAATTTGGACTCATTTTTAAGTCGAGTGCTATTCACAACACTAATCCTTTTCCGTTCTTTATACTCGGGAGACAAACGTTGCCATAATTTACACAGTACATGCCTACTTCTCCTTATTTCCGCCCAATTATCATCGAGACTTGTTTGAACGCTAAACATTCCACTTCATCCAACATTTAACCCACAATCACCACGCATGCCCCCCAATCACTAATTAGCCAACTTATGATCATGATTTAACGCACTGCTAACCTTATGTGCTTTTGTATATTACTAATTCAATAAGATTAACTTAAGCATACTTCAAGCCCTAACCCTAATCCTGCAATCTCATAATCACTTCTCACTTATCCAACACACTTTTGTTCATCAATAAAATTCACATATAACAGACATATAACAGACATATCCACATGCTAAAATCACCAACCCATGATTCACATATAACAGACATATCTCATGTGTTTATATACATACATGCCCACAATTTCCTTTACTCATTCATGACAATAACTATAAGCATCATCAAATTAACACATTCAAACCCATAATTCGCGCACCAAACCGTTCCTCTCAATCCCCTGCTCATTCAAAATTTTGTTCATCACTAAGATTCACATTCAACATTCAAGGTACCCCAATCTGTATTCCTCAAGCCCAAAAGCCTCATTTAATTTAAGAAATCTCAGCATAAACATCAAAATTGAATGGAAGAGGGTTAGGGTTTTCACCTCTCAACCACTTAATACACACGCGAGGAGAGAGAAACGGGTGAGATGGGCGGCGGGCCTCGGTTGGTCGGTGGTAGAGGGAGGCACGGTGGGCGGCGGCTCTACCAGTGGCCGGCGAAACGAGCGAGAACAGGGGCTGGAGAGGTGAGGTGCGAAACAGGGCCGAGGGAAGCAGAAGCAGAGCAACGGGGGGGTTCTTGATGCTGGGACCTGGGACGAAGCAAAAGGGGGGGAGGTTTGGTTTAGTTTTGAGTTGGGTTTTAGTTAATTAGAAGGTTTTTTTTATTTATCTTTATATATATATATATATATATATATATTTCCTTTCATTTTATGACACTTAGCACTAATCTAGATTTTTTCATAATTATCTCATCCCCCTTTTTTTTGATTTATTTTTGATTTATTACTATTATTGCTACTATGATAATTATTATTATTATTAGCATTATTATTATTATTCATATAATGGAAGTAATTTCTTTTAGTTAGGGTTAATAAGTTTAATCCTTACATCATTTAGATATTACTTAGGAGAAGAGATTCTCATTTTCTTTTTGTGGTCACTATCATTACATTGTTAACAATGAGGCAATTAAATATTTATTAGAACTTGACAAAAATTCCGTTTTAAGGAACATTACGAGGTTTAATTTGAGGTCACATCGTCGTTTCAACCTACAATACATAAATACACGTATACACATACACATAAAATGTTAAGTTGAAATGCGGCGCCCAACTTAGTTAATTCGTAATTAAAGTAATCTAAGGCAACTAATAAGAGGTTTAGGTTCGGGCCGTTACAGACTATATGAATTTATCGATTATATATAGTTTATCGAATATATATATTTATCGATTATATGCAGCTTATCGAATATATATATATATATATATATATATATATATATATATATATATATATGTTTATCGATTATATGTGACTTAGTGATTATATGAAGTTTATTGATTATATGAAGTTTATCGATTATATAAAGTTTTCCGATTATATGAAGTTTATTGATTATACAAATTTTATTGATTATATGAAGTTTAGCGATTATACGAAGTTTATCGATTATATAAAGTTTCCCGATTATATGAAGTTTCACTATGGGTTGGACGATTAACTTTTGACAGATTTTTTGACGGAAAAAAGTGTAGTTTTTGACGGGAAAGCATGGTTTTGACGGTAGTTTTGACGGAAAGTATGTCCGTCAAAAAAAGCTTCGTCGAAATGTTTTGTGTGACGGGTCCGTCGAAATGTCTGACGGATAATTTTGACCGATCTGGAGTCCGTCAAAATTGTACCTGACCGCAATTTTTGACGGGCAGAAATACCGTCAATTTAATTTTGACGGGAATTTTGACGAACTGAGCTCTGTCAAAGTGGACTTTTGACGGGTTTTTTGACGAACGCATTCCAGTCAAAGTAGCATGCTGACCGTCGAATGTGTCCGTCAAAAACCCGTCAAAGGTCCACTTTGACAGGGCTGAGTCCGTCAAAATTCCCGTCAAAATTAAATTGACGGTATTTCTGCCCGTCAAAAATAGCGTTAAAATTACATGGTACTAAAAAGTCACACGTTTATCCGAAATTAGCATTTGCAACTCTAATCAATGTTATCAAACGTCAGGAAACAAATGAAACGAAATTATTTACATACTAAAACTCAGAAATTAACGTACAGGTCCCTACATTGAGTCTACTTGCATAATCAATCAACATAGCAAACATTACCAAGAACAACAACAGAACGTAACTAATCGTCGGAGGAGTCACGTAAGTGGGATGAATCGGGCTCATCTTCGTCATCATCTTCTGGCGGTGCTGCTGAGGACCCAGCTTGCTGACTCTTGAAGAACCTCCAGAGCTTGCTTATCTTGCTCTTGACCTTCTCCTTATCTCGGTGCCTCGTCGCCTTCTCTTGAGCCAACTCATGTTGGAATGTCTTGAATTGGGCTTCCTTCTCATGAACCTGTTTGCGAAGCTCTTCAATCTCTCTGAGGCGAGCTTCCTCCGCTTGACGAGCGTCCTCCGCTGCTTTGACCGCGGTCTCATTCAATCTCATTGCCATCTCACGTGCATCGTAGTTGTTCACAGATGACGAACGACTGGAAACTGACATGCGAGACCGTTCCCTCATCACAACTCCCTCAGCACCAAAGCCATACACGCGACCCTTGCTATTGAGATTTCCTTGAACCCAAATGTCACACTCAGATAGTGGAAGGCTTTGGGAGCTGTCGTCGGTGGAGGGGTTGGAGGACATGTACTCCTGCCATCTCTTTGTGTGTTCCTCCTGCGTATTCACAAAGAGAACAATGTGTTTTAGAATATTTATTACGTTGAACCCATATTCAGTTGGACAACTCATCGTCATGTGAATTGAATCCAATCTTACCAATTTCAACTCTGACTTTTTGCACACCCAGTTGCCCTGATTGTCCATCTTCTTGCTGCAGTGAGTGTCTTTATACAGCTTATCGACTGTTGGTTCCCTTTGAAGGGAGGCCGCCTGCACAGATTTCCAATACGTGATACTGCATGTAATAAATCGTTACGTAAACGTGCGTTAACATATATTGAGATTAGAAATTACCAGTCGTCTACGCCGCTCAGTGATTGGGATGGACCCACACGTGTGCAAGGATGGACCCATGCCCTCAGGGTCACTATTGCGGTTCTTCTTGTTCTGAGCGCTTATCTTCTGAAAATCAGGGCCCTCCCAATACTTTTGCAGCTGTGCCCAGTTGTCTGGGGACACCCAATCTGGCACCTTACCCAACTTGGGTGCGTAAGCAAACAAGTTCTTCAGCTGCTTGGCCCCACTCACTTCAAAATTCCTGCGCACTCGTCTGTCATGCTGAGGTAACCAACAATAATATTTCTACAGAGACAACCAAAAACATAGTCAGCACATGCAAGTTAGTATAAAAGTTCCAAACCTAAATTCAGAACGCAAACATTTCCAACGAGACATGTACAGTCCGAACTGTTCAGATGCCCCCAACATTAACACATGAAGCAAGTAAATTGTCTGTAAAGTTTGTAACACAAAGTGCGTACCTTGAATTCAGCGAACCACATATCTCGTTGTGGTTTAGGGACTTCCCCCCAAGTGGGCCACGCTCCTGGGTACTTCCCTTTCATGATCTCACCGATACGTTTGGTGACTCCTTGGTAGGGCTTGAACCTGAAACGGATAAACATAAAAACATGTTACATTGCACAACGTATCAGTACCATAGAACTATATACACATAACATTTCATATGTAGTGAAAGGGTAGTAGAGTACGTACGTGTCTCCCTCTGGCTCTATAAGACTCTTGTCCCTAACAACCACCTCTTGCTCACTCCACGGCAATATACGACCCCCAGATTGCTGCGATGTGGCCTGCGCACGAGGTTCGGGAGTGCGTTGCGGAGTAGGTACTACAGCAGGATGTGGAACAGGATGTGGAGTGGACTGTTGTGGAGGCTGAAGCAGGGGTTGACCCTGTTGCATGGTGGACAACGCGCTCATGATCAAGTTTGCGTTGTACGGCATGAAAAACCCAAAAGTGTTCCAGAACGCCGCATTCAGTCCACCTGTCCCTAAGGCATTCCCAACATTGGCTGATTGCAAACCGGCGTCTTGGTTGAGTCCGGGGACGTGGTTGGGGTCCAGAAAAGGGCTACCGAGGTGTGCATCCATCTGGGGGGTGGGCGGGACTGGCGTACTATTTGCCCCTGTCGAAGGAACTGTAACAGGGGAGCCATTCGTGCGCTCCCCCACTCCCACAGCCTCCGGTGAGTGACTGTCTGCATCCGACAGCCGCGCACCTACTCTCCGACGCCTCTGTCATCGCGGATCCCTGTCTGTCATCTACAACATAGAAAAGTAGTTATTGGAAATCAATTTCAGCAATGCAAATGAATGACGACAACATTCAGGCATAACACATAACATCGAAATACTTGTACAAGTTCATGTGGGTGAAGGTTTGCATAAAATGTGCGACTACATTATTACATCTGCATATGTACAAAACATAAGCACATGCACAATATAAATTATCAGTCATCGTCTTCGTCCCGCTCCTCTCCGCTGCCATCCTCCTCGTCATCGTCATCTGATTTGTACTGTATGTTGTCATCGTCGTCTTCTGTGTCTGTTTCGGCATCATCCCACTCCCGCTGCTCAAACTCGTCTGATTCCTCGGACCGTTCCTCTTCAAATGCGGTAACCTCAACCACTTGCACTTCCTCCATAGTACCCGATACGTCACCCAGATGCTCTGGCAATGTTTCTGAAAGCTGAGACGTTGACGCCATTACATCTTCCTGGAATACAGGCAGAGGGTTGATCGCATCCCCTTGCGTGGTTGGACACCGTCTGGGCTTATTCATCAACGCAGCCCACCAATTTGCTTTATGAGGAACATCCCGTGGGTATGGCATGTAGAACACTTGGTACGCAACATCCCCAATTATGAAAGGGTCATACTTGGCATATTTACGTTGGATATTAACTTCATATGTGCAGTTCAGCTTGGCGTACCGTGTACCCCGAGGGTTAGATGGATCATACCATTCACATCGAAATAGTAAGCTTCGTTTTATGGGCTCCCCCAAGTACTCCAGTTGTAGTACTTCCTCCAGCACACCGTAGTAATCGACCCCACTCCCATCCCCTTCCAAAGTTCCTTTCACTAGAACACCACATGAGGAGGTCTTCTTATTCATACTTCTTGTTTTAGTATGAAACCTTATCCCATGCACTTTGTATCCTGCGAACGGCTGCACAATATTTATAGGGCCTTCAGCCATTTGTTGTAACCACAATTGTCTGTCATCATTGAATGCATGGGAACGATGAACCTGTACCAGGTGCAAACTCCTCAGTAATTAGAATGTCATGATGATTTTGACAATGAATTAAGTAATGGAACAAGGCGATGTACGCAGGTGGTGTATGTAGAGTCACACACATTTTGCTTCAACCATTCTGCAAATTTCGCCTCAATGATTTTGTCCATGTCTTCAGGCGACATATTAGCATGTCCGGTCATAATCCAATGACGGAAGTACCTACAAATACATTGTGCTTGTTATTCGCAATGTAATTACCACAATGATTAAGAAGGGTGAAATGTGTACTTACTGTAGATAAGGTTGCATTTCAGTACAATTGAGCAGTATGTGCAGGTGGGCAGCGTTGTACTCAACTTCTGTCAGATAACGTTTACGGCATTTACCAAATGGAGTGCCCTTCATTTCGAATACTGTAAATGTTGGAGATGGATCCTGTTGGCACGACACTTCGTTCCTCGAAATGGTGGGGTTCATTGAAGCAAGATTTGCTTCAAAGTAGTCCGAACCAAATGTTTGGATTTCGTAAATGAGGTACGCTATGGCCATAGAACACTCAGGCTGGGATTTATTCTTGGCCTTTTGTTTCAGCCACTTGAAGAACCTTTCGAAGGGGTACATCCAACGATAATGAACTGGTCCACCTAAATAGGCTTCTTGTGCTAAGTGCACCGGCAGATGTTCCATAACATTCGAAAAACCAGGAGGAAAGATTGTCTCCAGCTTACATAATATTATGGCAATTTGTTGGTGCATCTCCAGAAGTTGGTCCTGACGAAGGACACTTGCACATATATTCCTGAAGTATTCACTCAGACTTGCTAGAGGCTCTAACACATATGCCGGTAAGGCACTGAATGCAATTGGTAACAGCGCCTCCATAAATACATGGTGGTCATGACTTTTTAGATGCTAGAATTTTGTGTTGGTCGGGTCCACAATGTTGGCAAAATTAGAGCTGTACCCGTCCGGCAAACCGAACGCACGCATCCATTCACACAGTGCCCTCCTCTGTTCCGACGACAACGTGTACTTTGCTTTTGGCTTGTACGAGTTGCCATTTTCCCTTGTTCGAAGATGCAATTCGTCACGTGCACATATCTCAGCCAAATCCAATCGAACTTTGACGTTGTCCTTTGTTTTACCGGACACATCCATAACTGTGTTGATTATATTTTCACAGAAGTTCTTTTCTATATGCATGACGTCCAAGTTGTGACGCAATAACTGGTGTCTCCAGTATGGAAGGTCCTAGAAGATAGTACACTTCGTCCAGTTGTGTACGTTCTCAGTGAACCCAGGAATTTCATAATCTGATTGGTCCGTCACTTTGGGGAACTCACGTACACGTTCGAACTCGACATCTGCGGGTACCCTCCTCGGAGGTTGAGCATGCACTGTTCGGTTCTTAGTGAACGCACTCTTGTTTCGCCTGAATGCATGATGTCGGGGTAGAAAGCAACGATGACAATCAAACCACGACATTTTACGACCGTGTTGCAGGTAACTCCCACGTACCTGATCTCGGCACACCGGGCAAGACAATGCGTCGTGCGTACTCCACCCTGACAACATTCCATATGCTGGGAAGTCATTGATTGTCCACATCAATGCAGCCTTCATGTTAAATGTTTGGTTACCGTGAACATCATACGTATCAACCCCTTCATTCCACAACATCTTCAACTCATCGATAAGTGGTTGCAGGTACACATCGATCTTATTCTTAGGGTTGTGCGGACCCGGTATGAGGCATGTCAGAAACATGTACGGGAGTTTCATACAAAGATGCGGTGGCAAGTTGTAGACACACATAACAACGGGCCACACAGAGTATGGTCGTGCTGAATTTGAGTAAGGTGAAAACCCATCAGCGCATAGACCAAGCCGTACATTTCGTGGGTCTGCAGCAAATGAAGGATGCATTTGGTCAAATTGTTTCCATGCGACGGCGTCGGAAGGATGGCTGAGTACACCATCTTGCGTTGCATGATTGCTATGCCATTTCATATGCTCTGCAGTCTTCTTGGAGGCGTATAGTCGCTGCAACCTTGGGATGAGTGGCATGTAATGCATCTTAGCACAGGGGACTGGCTTGCTTCTGCCGGTTGGGTTCCTCATCGGTTTGTACCTTGCAGTCCCACACCATTTACACGCTTCGAGGGTTGCATCAGCCTTATAGTATATCATGCAACCTTTTGGGCAACA
>JACYFF010003369.1:78574832-78612611 GCA_017589665.1 Selenicereus undatus
CGCAACATGTACAAGCCGCGAAAGGCTAATATACCATCATATCATATAGAAAATTAAGGGCAAGGGTTAGAAAATCAAACTTAAGGCCTAATAATATAATATACCATTCTTTAAGAAAAATTTATTGGTTTTTCAATTATGATATGTGTCCACAGACGCCTAGCCTTATTTCTTCCATGAGATCTTATACTAGGACGTTTTACGATTAATGTGCTTGGTGTGAGGTGATGCTAGGATACGTATGTGCACGATTAGGAAGTTCCTCATATAGCATGAAAGTAATTAATGATAACGCGTGTTGAAGCTCGTATACTAGTTTAATTTGAAATCAGTTGTCAAAATCTGCGTGACTATTATGGATATTATAAGGTGCTTAGGGTTACAATTCATGCAGATGTGCCATATTCTGCATTCCACATATTATACTTCTTTTAGCTTTCAAAAATTAGATTAATCGATAATGAATTTTGGACGTTCTTTTAATACTTTTTAGATCATAATGAGGACATAGTCTACAAGAAACCTATACTAGTTGTTGAGCAAACAGTACATTCAACTGTATATATCGCACTTATGATGCTTAAGAGACAAGTAAAACATAAAACCAACAAATCTAATATAAGATATAGTTCAAAAAAAATTTCGTGCTATCACTATCATCGATAACTTAAAACATGTACGGAGGATACGTCCTTATTGGGGTAGGAAGCCCCTACCCAGACATGAGCATCTAGATGGAGCAATTCAAGTAAAAAGAAAGGTGCAACAATAATAGCATTTACCATGTATGGCTAATTAATTGACTAATTGTGACTCAAAAGGGCAAGATATGTTTGTTTAGTGTCCTCCTCTCTTCTTTCTTCTCTCTGCATGCGCTACAAAGCCTGATCATTGCACGTACTCTCTCTTCTCAAAATACGAGTAACGTCCAGTCAAAGTTATATAGTTGCATGCATGCACAGTTTTAGGTTGAGACTGAATGCGTTTCTGACAGACCCTAGCTTTTATTTTTCTCCTTGTTCATGGTCAGGTGCTTACTCTGTCTCTGTCTCTCTCTCTCTCTCTCTCTCTCTCTCTCTCTCTCTCTACCTTCTATGACATGACTAACCAGACCCCAGTCCAGTAAAAAATTTTATACTGCCTTTCACGATAGGTCGATAGCTACTGATTTCTTGGTGGAGGGGCCTGTTTTAAGTCTCGCCCTGCTCTTGAATATAAACGTGTGAAGATATGATCTGATCTCCCGCTCACTTTTTCTTTTCATTATGTGTAAAGAAGGCTTTTGGTATTAAAAAAAAAAAAAGGATTACCATATCGTTGTAGGTTAGGTCCCTAAGACGATCATCATGATGTGCTGATCGCCTATATTACCAGTTAAGGCCCCTTGTCTCGAACCTAATATATACATAATAATTGTGCCACATAAAATCTGAATCTCAATTGACAAAGTTAGAAAATTTTGGTCATTGGAGTATCCTTATTCACAAATTAAACTAGGCATCATTCATCTATGTTAGCTTTTTTTTTGTTTGGAGAATATACTTGCATAACAAACGGTACGTAAAAGTCCTCAATATCCTATGGCGTATAATACCATTGCTCGAATGTATAATATAGGTTTAGTTGATACATTTGACCATAATTAGAAGTTATGATTAAAGAGAGAAAAGAAAAGAAAAAGGAATATTGGCTGTCAATATTGCTGGAGTATGTAATTGCCACGCAATAGATGAATTAAGCTATATAGAGGTATATTGACAAATTCAATCAATTTCCAAAGAAAATACAAATTGTTAACAGATATAATGCATCCCTATAGATAGCAAGTGCTTTTCAATGGACTAAATTATTGAGCCATTAGCTGGATCAATCTAGTAGCACTATTCCCAATAGAGGTCGCTATATGTCAACTTTTCTCTGAAAGTTTTTTTGGGCATATGTTGTTGGGTCAATTTTCTTTCATGGCCACTTGAACGACAACTTGAACTCTAAGTGGTATGCCTATATTCATGTCATACATGGCATGCAATCATTGATCATTCACAGCAGGTGTATTTGATAATTAAAGACCTTTTTTAAGAATTTTTTTGGCTAATAAGAGTTTTTTGAGTCTAAAAAATTGATTTAAAAAAGCTAATTCTATGAGCTTTTTGAAAGAACTTTTTTTGAAATTTAGTTTTGTCTTATAAGTTTATCAAAAATTGCTAATTTCATCAAATAATTTTCCGCAAAACAGCTACTTTAAGCATATAACAGCTAACAGTTAATATAAGTCACTAACGGTTAATAGCTATTTGACAAATAAGATCATTATAGGGTTATAAACAAGTGAGAGCAACTGCCTCATGGCGATGGGCACACTCCCCTTTTCGTCTCCTATGATATTCCTTTAATTTATAGAGTAGTTGTTATCTCACAATCACTTCTTTAAATATGAGTCATTACTCATAACAACTTTAAAGATCAGTAATTGGTCGTATAAATCTTCACAAAACTTTCAAAATATTTTATGCTCACTCACATGTACTGAGAAACCTCCTTAGAGATCATCATTCCAAAATTAATCAACGAAAGGCATATCTCTAACCTTGAAAAGGAAGATATACCTTTTAATTGGTGATATAAATAGCCTTATTAAATTCTTGAATCATGATTTGTGACCATACTTTAACTCGTGGATGCTATAGTGGTAGTGTGGTACTAAGCATCTTATATTAAAGCTTGAATTGTTTTCATGTGTCTAAAACCTTTTAATTCAATACCACAACTATTGATTTTGAGAAAATAACACAACTAAAAGTTTGAACTGAATAATGGTTACACGTTCAAGATAGTTTTAATTCAGTGTATTTAATATGTACAGCTAGGAAAATTGAGCCAAAATCCAAATGCCGAAATCAAATGGCTGGAATCCGATCGATACTTGAATACTTGATGTGACATTCAAAATAGCTAACCATTAGTGAAGCCAAAGCCTAAAGTTATTTCTCTGTACGAGACAATTTCTTTTTTGAAAATAAGCTGTAGAAAATGAAATTGAACCAATGTTATTGACCTGAATATGATCTGAATTGAATTGACTCAATTCAAGGTCAAACTGAATAATGCATTTGCCAAGTCTATTAATATGTTCCTTTGTGAAAGTACCCTTTAAGTCCGAAGAGCTAAAGCTGCACAACTTTCTTTATTGTCTTATAAAATAATTAAATAGTGAGACAGCTATGATTGAAATCGATAATTCTAAATTAAAAAGATTTTATAATTTTCACATGTCAAATATCCAACTCAATCTAAAACTTGAAAAAGACAGGGTAGTAGATTTATAATATATTTATGTAATCCCCTAACAATTACTAAGCACTAATAGCCTCATGCATGGGATTAATTGAGCCAATTAAATTATCCCTGGATATTTTTCATGGCTAGAATCAGCTTACATATAGTTAATCTTGGTTATTTTTAAACTTCCTTAGATGGTGTTACGTTCAGGTAGTTGCTAATCAGTATGGTTCAATTGAAACCCTAGTTGTCATGCATTGATGCCGGTTTGAGATCATCTACTGATGATCTACAACTAATTAAACCCTACTTTCTATCCCCAAAAAGAAAAAGAAGCCCCTACGTGTACGTTGCAATGTTACGTAGCTCTTTTTTTTTTTTGGGTCCTGTTAAGAAACAAAAACATGCATATCATCGTCACACTAAGGTCAAAGTGCCAATAACATTTCAACGAGAAAAGAGAAGAGGGCACATGTGCACCATGAGCAAATATCTCTGGCCAGTGAATTAAGTGCATGAACTCAGGAGGAGAAATTTGCGCAATTATGATTAATGTTTTAGACTTGAAAACCATGTCAAAATCATTTACAGATCAACTTTTATCAACATACTCTTCAGCTAATTAATTATCTCAAATGATTGTGCTTGGGTTTCAACGATACTGGATAAAGATGGCCTGAACTGATCACTGTTGTCTTATATCTCTGTTACCCATTCCTTTATTTGACAATGCATTTAGATTAAACGAGCTTATTAAAAGGAAATAAATAGATATTAGCCAGCGTAGCTTATTAAAGTCTTTGAAAATTATCATTAAAGATTTGAGTTGAAATCTTTCTTGTGTTTAAGTTTAAAGATAGTTTACAAGAAAATCGAATTCAACTAAACTTAACCTTGACTGCATAACAACGTCAACTCTAGTTTCTGCCCCCGTGAACATGGACAAATTAGCATAGTGGCTAAGAAGGAGGTTTATGTCAAGACCTTCTAGCCACACATGCGCATGTGCACGCATGTGCACATGCGCACATATATGCTGGAGTTTTTCTCCTTTTTTTGGCAATTTCAAGAACAAAACTTCAAATGACTTTAATAATATTATTTCTGAATGTCATTAAATATTAGACCAATTTGAAATGAAAATTTGTAGTTCAATTACATAAGATTAACCTTGTTAAAAGATCTAATTACTAGGTGAACAAACGCAACAAAGACACGAACTTGCTAAGACAATTTTCTTACAATTTCCTAATTGCCGATTTCACTGAAAAAATTAATCAAATTAAACATAATTAATTCAATTTTACAAGTAAAACAGCCTCATATCACTACAATTCTCCAATGCTAAACAATAGTGGAAGACAAGAGAGGACGTGCAAAAAGGAGGGAAACTAAAGGGGTGGATCTGAGTTGTTTAATTCATTGTTTCCAACCAATCACAGTGCATCATATCCTTTGCTTGATATCCCACAAGGCCACAACCACCCCAGCCATCATGAGAAAGGGAGACATACTCAAGTCAAGCTCTTGGTCTCCGAAAGGACTCGTGAATATGAATGCATGATACGGCAAAAATGTGTCTCAAACACAAGGGCATGCCTATATGACAAAAGCTGCTCCCAATAAAGCTACTAAGTTATTAGGTCACACTCTTTCTTTTTTAGGATCCTTCCAAGTTTTCAACAACTTCAACAAGTGGTTGAGATAATTTAGGTTTACTGAAATTATGTAGATTAGATAAGTCAGACAATGGATAAAATATGAACATAATATTATATTTAATATTCAACTTATTTAGAATAGGATGAATGGAAAGTTTTAGTTTAGATTGAAATTAAGTTCGGACAATGTAAGTAGAAAAAAATTATGTCTAAATGTAAAACTCAAATGGAAAAGAATTTTGGACCATACTAAATTTTCTCTTGATAAAAAATTTATATGATCATATCATATAAGATTTTGCAGCACTAGGTCTTGTTCTCTTCTACTTATTTGTTGCATTAATATATTAAGATAAATTTAGTGTAGACTAAGTCAAGAATAAGATTAAATTTAGTGTACATTTAGTAAATAAGTTTAGTAAATAAGTTCAGAAATTTGTTAACAATAAGTTTAAAATAAGTTCGGTCCTGGACAAGTTTAGCAAATAAGTTCAGATCAAGTTCAGTCTATAAGGTTGGAATAAGGTCGGCAGATAAGTTAAGAACAAATTTGTAAGGTCTAATAAGTTCAGTTCAAAATAAGTTCTGTTAAAATAAGCTGAAGGTCCCCTGTTCTCTTCAGTTTATCGGACTAAACTTATTGCGATCTGTATATATAGAGCTTATTCTGAACTTATTTGCTAAAATTATTATAAACTTAAATTCTTTGAATTTAATTATGTGCTAAACTTATTCTAAATAAAATTTGTTCTAAATTTATTTGTTGGCTGGATTTATTCTCAACTAAATTTACATATAATTATTTTGCAAAAAGTAAACTGTAGAAGAACATGACCCAACATGGATGATAAGTTGTGATGAAATTCAAACTTGCATGCACTTCAACTGAATTTTAGGGGAGGGTGGGGGTCATTTCTTGCTCTAGAGAGCTGCCATGTGTCTGTCAAATGAGCCATTTAGCTGAAGATGAGGGGGGCAGTTTGAAGTATCTATCATATGACATGGGCTCAAATTTTGTTGTCTCTAATTAATCTTATCCAGCCTAAAAAGCCATACAGCAATGACTCTTATCCTTTGTGTTGCCATCTCGTGTATCAATGCATGTTTCTTTCTTGCAGAAAGCTGAGCAAATATCTTTGATGATGACCTGACATTGTGGGCTTCATCTTCACTAGGGCCTTTCATGGTAGTTGAGACTTGAGGGGGAAACAATGGAATATTTGGCTTTTCATAAGCTGTTGTTGTCAATGTGCTACACTTGCAGCCAGCTCTTTTCATTGGTAAATTGAGATTAGTAAAAAGATAAAGTTAGTTAAAGTAGGTTGAAATGGATTGAAGTATGTCGAAATTAGTATTTTTTCTTGAAGTGGGTTGAAGTCGGTATATTTTGTATATTGGTTAAAATAGTGAGAATAGAATTTTGAAAGAGGTGAGTTGAAGTTGGTTGAAATTGGTTGAAGTAAGTTGAAGTTAGTATTTTTTATTAAAGTGGGTTGAAGTTAAAATAGATGAAAGTTGGTAAATTAAAAAAAGACCAACGAAAAGAACAGGCCCTTGGTGTCATAATTTTGTGGATGTGACTAAGGGCGTGCTCGGTAACAGTATTTTGGATAACATTTGGCGTTTTGACTAAACCAATACACTCATTAGGTAGTTTTTAGCGTTCGGTAACATAGTATTTTGACTAGCATTTCAAGTAGCGTTTAGGGTTTTAAGCAGCGTTTTTGAAAAGCTAATAGTATTAACGTTTTGCATTCAAAAGTAACATTTCATATTTTTTTTGCCAAAAAATATCCTTTGGAAATTACATCTTTGAAAATTATCTGTATACTTTTATGTCAATTTACATTAATCAACTAACCTAACAACTAAATTTACCAAACACATTTATTTCAACTGCTCATCTAAATTAACAACTATCCGCTAATAGCTAAATTAGAAACGCTATTCGCTACCTAAACAGCTATCCGTTACCTGAACTGCTATCCGCCACTACTTGAACCGCTAAGTTTGCCGAATAGGGCCTAGGTAGTAGAGAGTGTTGTTTTATTTGGGTCCCGGACTTGAACGCTTGGAAAATTAGTGTGCACTTAATTAGTAAGTCTATCGAACGATCTGAATCCTATCTAAAAATGAGTAGTATCTGTGATTTTGATTGAAGCGTGCAATACTCCCACTATCCAAATTCGATTAACGTTAAAATGAGCTTGTTCACATTCAACTTGATCATAATTGAGGCATAATAGCCCTTTTGCTTGGTTTGAATTAAAAGTAATTGTAGTGATAGATCTTGAAAAGTAAATCCAACATAAATTATTGATCAGTTTGAACAATTCAAAATTAGATGTCACCTATCAATTATGATAGGCTAATTTTGTCCCAAACAATCATAAGCTAATCAGCACTGGATACAACCCAAAAAAAAAAAAAAAAACTCAAGTGCATTACAACAATAATAACACCCCATTCAGTGTAAACCCTAATTGATTAGAGTACGGAGACATTTCGAGGGTTATGTTTGTCACACACAAAAACAAATAAAGGAACTTTTTTATTTTTTTTTTGAAACTCACTCACTTTCGGAACTTTAAAAAGAGTTTAAAAGAGCACTAAACCTTAATATCATATACATATAAATCACGAAATTTAATGTTGTATCCACATATTCCTCATCTTACTAACTAAAGAAATTTCTAATAATTTTTATATTTTAAGTGAAACAGGCCATAGGCAGAACAATTGGTGAAAAATTTTTAGTTAAGACAGATAACTAGCATGATATTTAAAATAATTTAGGATTGATTTATATAGTTTAAATAGGAATTTTTCAATACATAGTGAGAATAATCACAAGAAAAGGGTACATTAAATGGATCGAGGTAATCCAATATACATGGGATATAAAATTAAGGTAGCTGTACCAATGAATAGTTTTAATTGATTGGATCAAAGAAGACAATAATGTGTCTGCGAACAAATAGTACATGAAACTGAGTAGTTGATGAGAAAAAGTGACTAAAATGCTTCTTTTATTTCTGTGTACTTTTTTTAAACGTTGGCATTGTTCATTGGATATTCTCCTTTTTCTTCTATAAACCAACCGTAAATTGTATTTAAATGTGTTGTTAATTTTTTTAACTTCTCTTTTTCGTCATCCAAAAAATAGGACTTATTTGGACTTTAAAATAAAGATAGCTATAGATTTTCTTATTTAGTATGGTGTGGTCATATGTATGGTACCCAAATTTAGTGATTTTTAAAGTTTAGGGTTTTTAGATGCTAATAATCTATACTGCTTGACTTTTGGATGTAAATTATTTGACCTTAAGAAATAACTCCAAACAGTATAATCTTTTTAGATATTTATTTTCAATAATATGAGGGATGATTTTAGATTGTAATTTATAGGTAATTCCAAATAATGTTGCCTTTAAAACAATATAAACATATGAAGCTATAAGTTGCATACATTCATTTGGAAGTAGGGCCGACAAAAAAAACCCATAACCATCTAGAACCCGCAAAGTCAGCCCCATTAATGAGTATGGGTATGGATGGTGAAAATGCAAAAAAAATAGGTATGGGACGGGTATTGCTAAAATGGGTGTGGGCATGGGTATTGATATGAGTATAGGTTCTACTCGTCCCATACCTGCCCCATACCCATTTTATCAATACCTACCCTGTGCCCATCGCATATCCACCCCATATACAACCTGTACCTGTTTGTTTAAAGTTCTAGTTTGTTGCTTATACTTGAATATTTTACTAATTGCTTTAAGTTGTACGGTATTCACGACTTCGGTAAGACATTTTTTGTTACAAATTGTAATTGTCAAATGCTAATTTATTGCTTTGATTGACAAACTTTTAGTGTATTCGACGTGATATGATATCTTGCTAAAAATTTAGTGCTAAAGTGACATATTAGCTATTTGATATTGAATATAAGTATAAAATGGATTTAATTCTCTTTTGTCTATATGTAACCGAAATGAAACCCACATAATACCCGCTAAACCTAGTGGATATGAGTATGGATATAGCTTTACAACACCCGATGGGTATTGGTATGGGTATTGATTTTTAAAATGGATTTGGGTGAGGGTACGGCTAAACCCATGCTGTATCCGCCCCATTGTCACCCTCTATTTAGAAGTTCAAATTATCTTAAAAATACAGTATACAATCACCCATATACTATTAAAAATAAATACCTCAAAAGGTCAGACTGATGGGAGCTATTTATCTGAATTAAATTATTAGCCTCGAAGTCCCCAATACTTCATATTATTGGTGTCCATGAATCCTAAAGTTCATGTAAAGTTTGTTCATTTTCAAGAAATTTGAAGTAAAATTGAGTAACTTTTGAAACTTTTTTTTTCTAGTTAAGACAATTTAAAAGTAATATGTAAATCTTAAATGAAACAAGTATATTTAAGTGAAGTGATTGTGTATATCTTTAATTTTACCTTTGCTCTCAAATAATTAAGAGGGAAAAAGGAAAATAGAAAAAAAAAACTTTATATTGCCTCCTTATTATCTATATAAAAGATCACCCCCCACTCCCCTTGTGATGGAAGAAAATCTATATAAATGTCTAATGAACATGTCCAAAATGATGTTTTCATATTTATCCAACCAAATAGTATGGTACATTGTGACTACCGCTTAGCGGTAACCATCGCAATGGAGTCAATTAAGGCCGTCAATTTTTTAAAATATAATCTCAACCATCTATCAATCTAAAATAATATTTTAATTTAAAATTATTCATAAGATAAAAAAACTAACTAAATTTATGCGAGTTCTTGCATCAAATTTAAGAAGTGGAATTTGTATATTTTGGATCGCCCCTTGCATTGATCAAATGAAATGGGAGCCCTGCTTGTGGGACCCAAACAAAGAAAAAGGTTGCAAGGACCCGTGAACCAATGGAGATGAAAGAAGAAAAGAGCAATCGCATTATGGGATTTGGACTTTTGCATGGACCAAAATAGTAAGCATGATACCAAAATAGTATGCATGGTACAAACTTTTGCGATTGTAAACTTGCACGTTGGATCTTTATGAAACATTTTCTTTCTAGTTTAGATGTATTTTTCCTATGTGACCCTAATTTGGAATCTTTTCTGTATATTTACCGAATTTAAGAATCGAAATTAAAACTTTATAATAGAATCCAACTCTAAGTGAATGAGTGAAGTTTACATTGTGTTAGAAGTGTTCATTATTCGGTCCGAAACCGAAGGCCGGTGAAAAACGGACCAGATCGGTCTGGACCGAGTAAGTTCAGTCCGGTCCATAGTCCATAAATTTTTCTTATTCGATCTTCGGTCCGGTTTGGTCCATCGGTCCAGACTGAGGACCAAATAAAAGAAATTATGAACTATCATGTCGACCATAAAAGTGGCCCGTATATACTTAAAATTGGAATTTTCGATTTGATTTTTGTTAGCTATGGCAACCTCCCAACCTGTCTATTGCTGTTTCAGCTCACTCTTTCTCTCTTTCTCTAATCTTTCACTATTTTGTTGGCCTGTATATACTTAAAAGTTCTATTTTTTTTAATAAAGTTTTAGTCTCAAATAAACTTTGAATTTTTGAATACAACTAAATGACCCCAAAATCGTAGTTCTAGATATTCTATTTTAGTTTAAGTTGCTTAATTCATAAAAGTTGAAAACTTGAAATCCCTAATCAATTTGATTTGTTCGGTCCGATCCGAATTTTTTCAGTTTTGTCCCAATCTCATCTATGTCTCATTCGATCTGGTCCACGGTTCATATTCTTCTTATTCGATCTCGGTCCAAACCGGTCTAATTTGAATTTCGACCGATGAACATCCCTACATGGGGCATACTACCTAGAGAAAATTTTCCCTTTCTTGTAAGAACCAAATATCATATCTTTAGACCACCACAAAGGGTCCTTAATCAAGCAATGTCTACAATTTTAAGTTTTTTTCGTCCCTTCCTTCTCGTTTTTAACTGATCAGGTTTGCGCAATTCCTTCCAAGGCCTTGTTGAAGGCCCAAAAACTTCACTGTCAGAGTGTCCCTCCCTTCTCTTTTTAACTGATCAGGTTTGCGCAACTCCTTCCAAGGCCTTCTTGAAGGCCCAAAGACTTCACTGTCAGAGTATGAGTAACACTGCAGTCCGGCCCACTTGACACTGAGTAACGCACCAGTCCAGCCCAATAAATTCTAGGGTCACCACTGAATGGTGTTACTAGTGGGAGAGACTTGCATAAATAACAGTCAAAAGTTCAACAACCGAGGTTGCTAGATTCGAGCCAGATAATAAAGATGTTATTATTTTCTTAAGTAATGAATGTACTCGGACAAGCCTATATTCAGATGGAACAACACAAGTACTCTTAGAATTTTGTGAAACTATTTTGAAATTGCCGGATCTGCGCGTAATTGTTTTTGACTTATCACATTCACACCTCCATTTGCTTAGATTGTGCTCCCTCCGTCCTATTAAAGCTGTCAAACGTTTCCTTTTGTGGATGCTCCATGAACATTTGTCAAAATTTCATTATTAAATACAGAAAAGTACTTTCATTTGGAACATTAGAGTAATAAATGATGTTTTTTTTTAGCTTTTCAAAACTTGACAGCCTTTTAGAGACAGAAGGGATTAATAAATTTTACGAAAATTAAAACTCTACTGATGTTCGATCCAATGACCTACTTTCGAATACATGAATGTATGTATCATAATCAACGATCTGGATCAAGAGTTCAAAAAGAGGTCTTCTCTTTTTATTTCATTTATTTTTTTGTTGGCCTTTTGGGGGGGAGGGGGGTTGAACCAAAGCAAACCGGCCCACTGAAAGGACCCAGTCACTCAGCAGATTCACATTTGAGTGATGCCATGACTACCTAGTTTGTTCACTTACTGAGGCCCCTGATTTTTTTATTCGTAAATCCCAATTCACCAACTTCAACTAATTTCATCAACTTTAATAAAAAAAATACCCATTTCAACTCATTTCAATCCAATTCAACCAATATCAACCTACTTCAACCCACATCAACCCACTTTAACCCACTTCTCACCATTTTAACCAACTTCTGCTCATCATATAAAAAAAATTCACCTTTCAACAAAAAAATATCCACTTGAATCCACTTTTACCAACCTCAATCAACTTCATCTATTTCCCAACCCATATTTTCCAACGAAAAGAACATGTCCAAAATCAGCTAGTTTGTGTTTTGAGCAGCAAGAGCCGCATTAGAATGAGCCCATTGGGCTTCCACCCGTAGAAAAGGGAAAAACAAGACCTCAATGTTCTATCCCTGTCGAACACTACCACCAAACCCAACACTAATGGAATCCATCTTAAGATGAAACCATCATTGCTAATTTGCTATCCCACTTCCATGGACCCTGCCCCTCGTGTGAATCCCACTTTCATACGGTTATAATTGAGTCTTGTAAATATTTATATATAATCTTGAAAAGAAGACATTTTTGAGGATCACAATTCGCTACGTCTACATGTTAGTCACTTCAACTAATCTAATCATTATTATGGACGGGGGTTTAAATTTAAACTACATGACCGCCAAAAAAGAGAAAGGGCCCCATCCCGTTGAAGTTTGAGCAATTACAAGTCAATTTAGAAATCTTGGGCATCTGATACTCCAATCACCTTTACCGTTACACCATTGTGTTAACCCCCAATGCAGACTGGATGAAAAAGTGGGGTTTCATGCTCTTGGCAACATGAAACATATCATCAGTGCATCAAAATTCATTAGCAAACGAAAGAAATAAATCTGAGGTACATACAAGTAATTGTACAAACATTCAGCTCTTCCATGGATTCTCTCTAGTTAGCCTAATCTCAAGCAACAATGGTCTGAATGGCATAACATTAAACCCAGAACTATCACTTGTGAAAATTTCAGCAGAGACTCTGTATCAAAAGATCCAATCTGACCTTATGAATGGTGCATTATGATGCAGCATTTGCAGCAGATTTCAATTTCTTTGGCGGTGGATTTCCTCCAGAAATTAACACGTATGAATAAAAGAGCAGCATTGCAGCACTGCAACAAAGATGGACTAATTAACCCAGAAATCAACAAAAAAATGAGAAGGCTTAATCGTTGGTGAGGGTAGAGGACTTTTTTGTTTTGGGGTTTGGGGTTTGGGGCTCATCATACCTCAGTAAAGCATAAAGTCCTGATGGGAAAAGTTTCTTTGTCTGCAGACCAAAACAAATCTTCAAGTTAGCAAAAGACATCAGACAGGTGAAGCCAGAGAGCCTGAATAAAGGTTGGCAGTATTACCAATGAATAGGTCTGGAAGTTCTTCCATAACAGGGATGCAGCAAGAACTGCACAACCACGAGGGCCAAGATGTAAGAGTTAAGCATATTAAAGATGTGAGTTGGTTGCTAAACCATTTATAGATCCCATGAAGTCCTCCAATTCAGTGCCAAAATTCACTATAATGAACCAACTAACTAAAATGATCGATGAGGTAGAGACTAGAAAGCTGGTAAAAAGAGTAAGAGGTGAGTTCTGTTTCTAAGTCCACTTGTGATTAAGGTTTGGGATGTCTTTAAGTTCGACTTCCCGAAAGTAATGTTTAGTTCAAACAGCTCCTTTGCTTGCAGGTAAAATGGTAAGTTTGCTTACATCTGATCTCCTCTGAGAGGCAGACACAGTAGGTGGTGGGGTGCCGAAGTAAAGGTCTTGGTTTAATAAAAGAACACAGACTGCAGGGTACATCTCCTTGATCCAAGATAACAATCTCCTCATCTAATCAATGCTTAAACTACGTATGCCGAAATCTACCAGTACATCTTGCAAATATCTAGCCCAAAATTCATGTATAAAATAGGAATAACACCAGACATATCTTCATGAAATTAGAGCTAGGGCAACACACATTACCACAGTGAGAGGTCAAAATCATATGCCCTCTGTGGCCCAGCTTCAATTCCCCCCCCCCCCCAAAAAGAAGAAGACCACCAAAAAAAAAGGAAGAAGGCAAAAGCTTGTTGACCAAGAACAAATTAAATTGGATTGCACCTAGATTAGCATGTCCCAATGGTTTAGCCCAAAACAAAAAGAAAGAAAAAGAAAGCAACAACAATGCTGCTTTAAGTCCAATTAAAGTAGCTGCATCAGAAAGGCACTTGGAAGTCATACCAGACTACTAATATTCATCTGCTAGCAGAATCAGTCTCAGTCCGACAAATATTCAATAACTATTTCAGAGAAGCATCTCTAGAAAACTTCAGGAATCTGGATTCTCATTTACTAAGGAAGTTGGTCCATAATTTTTCAATTTGATTTGTAAGTTGCAACCAATTCGCTAATTAACATCATAAGGAAAAACAAAAGCCCACAGCAAAACATAATGACATCATTAAGACATTAACGCACTTCAAAATTACATGAAAATGTTTACCTGCTTGTCCAAGTATAAATGGTGTACAGGCTTTCCCTTCTCCCCAGACCTTTAAACTGATTGTGCTTAGTGCCAGGATGGCACCTCCAAAGAACACACCTGATCCAAGAGTTGCCAAGTTCCTCGAAAAAATAGAGCCAATGAGCCCCCCAGCTAGGACAAATCCACCTATCACAAAATCAATACAATCAATCAGCAACAAATTCCTGTGCTCCAGTCCATGAATAAGAGTCTTCTCTCTCTCTCTCTCTCTCTCTCTCTCTCTCTGTGTCCCGTTTTCCCTTAATAAGCTACAATTGACACCTTAGTCATTTCTTTGTCGAAGTTAGAGTGCTCAGTGCTCACTAGCACTCTCAGATGAAGAAGAGTGACCAATCACATGGGACTGAATTAATTCAAGATTCAAAGTTATGCCCAACAACTTCACCAATACTAAACGTCTCCAAATTTCTGATTTATCCATGTTGCACCTAATGGGTAGGTATATCGTACATTCTATATAATCAAACTTTATCTGTACATAGTCGTCGATTTGATGGAATAAAGAAGTGGGACGTTCATGTATATTGAGGGGCAAAGAATGTGATCCACGAGCCACAGTGGATTGCCAACAAACATTCCCAAAACCAGACATACTGACCGAAAGGAATCCCGAAGCAAAAATCATGGATCTTCGCTGTTCCCTTATTCTCAGTGACGGTTGCATTTGGAGGTCCATTGACGCCAATCTTTCCATTGACACGTTCTTCCACGTCAGGAAATGACTTTGTCGCCACATCTAAACTTGAGCTCGATGAGTCACCAGTATACTTTAAGTTGGTATTGTTCCCTGAACTAGATGCTCCAGCATCATGTCCTTCAAGGCTCATTGCAACCGAGAACTGTTTGACGCCTTCCATCATCAATACCATTTTCAAGAAAAAAAGCAATACAAATAAAACTAAGGTCCTTGGTAATAACGATCCAGAGCATTATGCAAACGGCTACAAAGATTCAACACTACAACATGCCAAAAATTAGGGAAATTCGTATCTAATTCAGAGATCCATGGCCCTAGCTCATACAACGATAATCAACCAGCATAAATATCATGTCAATTTTACTGGTACGAAATCAGATTCATGAGAATCTCAGCATATTCATTTACATAACCGCAACATTGATCAGATTACAGTCAAATTTGTTGAAAAATTCAACCTTGATGCAAAACTCGAGTTTTCGCAATCAGAAGAAGCACAGAATGATAGCGCCAAGCAGCGAAAAATTAACCGAGAATTATGCATCAAGATCAACAATCAGGATTCGTAAGGTGTGAATCAGCTGGCAGTAATAAAAACAATGAAACAATTAGGGATTTGCTGTACCTTGGAGCGGAGATTCACGGAAGGGATTGATCGGCGCTGCCGGAAATGGAGGTTCCGGTTGATTGATGCGAAGCATGAGAGCTGAGATATCGTTGCAGACATTACTGCTGGATTGATTGATCAATCAATCGAATAGCTTGATTGATTAGAGCAGTTTATTAGCTTTTCTAAAGTTTGGAGCTCAGCGCAGAGAGAGACAGAGAGAAAGAATGGTTGAAAGAGACACGCTTCCCATAAGATGCATCCATCGCTGACCAGAGTTATTACCATGTGTGGATCGACGAAATTGGTTGGCTTCAACCCACGTTTTAGTTAATAATTGAGAAATTTATCAAAATGGTGTTGTTTAAATTAAAACTTTTCACTTTATGATCTATAAAGGTATTATTTTTATCTGACACTTCTTTTGAGGGTATCGTTTCATGTCCATCCACAATGACTGAACTACCCTTAATGAACACTTACAAATTGGGGGGTGGGGGGAACTCAGCTAAAGACACGATAGGGTTTGCTAGCTTGCCAAAGAAGACTCCCAAAGAGGAGACTCCCTCATTTCTGAGCTCTTACAAGTCGTTAATGACAAAGGAAGAGGTCGGTGAGGGTGAGTTCTAAACTGAAGGTGAAGAAGGGAGCTTGTGTTGGTGCACGAAAGGTGTCATTTGTGTGAAGGATCGAAAGGGAATAAGCACTTCACAGGGAGACGGGCATTGTGCATGTGGTGTGGTTTGTGAGCTCTGGATTACTTCGTGTTTGCATTATACACAGGTAAGTGAGTTAATTAGTTATGTAATTTGTGTGTGCCAATTTAATTTCTGAATTGGGGGATGTGGAGATATAAGGGGTTTGTACTGTTGTTGGAGAAGGTGGGATTGGTGTAAGAATAGGGTATGGGTGTTGAGGTTGGAGATGAGGGGTTCGTGTAGCTGTGGTTAGTTTGGGCTTAAATTGAGTTCATGTTTGTAATTATACGTGTAGTGTGGTACGATTGTGGTGCTGAATCTATGATACATGTGTTTCAACGGTACTTGTTTGGTATGCATGTGCTCATTTCTGCTGGTTAATCCGGACATGTGTTTTAAATAACCCGAGTTAACAATTGCACAAGTGGTAGTTGTAGTTTGGGGTCACACTGGTGTAAAATGCTTATTAAGTGGGTAACCCCTAAATGCGTATTGAATAACCCAGGATGTAATAGTTGTTAACCCGGTAACCTGTATGAACTCTCCCGGATTAACCGTTAGACGAGTTGTGGTTGTAAATGTGGTTTGGGGTGCTGCTCTATACTAATAGATGTATAGAATGACTGTAATTGATGTGGACATGTGTAGTTAAGTCGGTGATGGTGTCAATATCTTCATTTGCATTGGTTAACCTGTAAATGCGTACTGAATAACTGAGAATGTAGTAGTGGTTAACCCGACTATATGTGCTAAATAACCTGGGTTATCCGTGGGACAAGTAAATGGATAATGAACTATGTACACAAAAAAAAACCCAGGGAATACAGTACCATATGTTAGTATTAGTGGTGAATTGAGTTTGATATTTGTTATAACCCATGTTAATGTTGTATGACAAGTTATAATTAGATATGTTAGAGTGTGAAGGTGGTATATATTTATTGTGTGGAATTGGTGCTGACAAGCATGTGTGCATTTGTAGGTGATAGTTAGTGTAGATCATAATGGAAGGACAAAATGCCCTTGGAGGAGAGGGTTGTGGCAAGGAGATGACGTGGTATATATGTTGGGGAGGGTTTTTAGAGGAATGTTTGGGGGGGGGGGTTATGTTACAGGGGGGAAAGCCTGTGTGTAGGTGAAGGAGAACATGGGTGTGCTTGAAGTGTTGCGATCAGTGGAAAATGCAATGGTGGAGGGTATTAGGGGTCGGATGATGTGGTATAGTTTGAAGTGTAATCGGTTGGAGTTGTTGTCGTTATGATTTGATGGTGATATTGGAAAGTTGATGAAGTGCAACGACGAATACGTGCACCTTTATGTGGCAGGGAGTGAAGGTCTGTGTGTGGGACGGTTACACGGGAATGAAGCATGTAAAGGGGAGTTAAGGGGGGGTGGCTGTAGTGATCGTGGGACGGGTGGAGCAACTGTCAATGCTGCAGGTGATGTTGCTCACGAGGTGAACGGGAGAGTGGCTACGGACCACGTTGTAAGGTAAGAAGCGTTGTTGTGGACAAGCATGTGGTTATGGGTCGTAATTTGTAGTACTTACAAACAATGACTGATCATGTGTGAAATTTTTATTAATCTACAGGGATGTTGTGCAAGGTAATAAAGAAGTAGGGGAGGATGTTGATGAGGCTGCTGTCGTCAAAGAACGTACCAACGCAATAAGGAGATGTGTATTGTTAGATATACCTGATGATGAATCTGGTGATTCAAGCTCCGACTCTGACAACGATGAAGCCGGTGATGGTGTAGTGTGGCCAACATCGGGGGTGCAAGCCGAGACGTACAGGAAGAGGATGTTGATATGGAAGAACGAAATCAAAGGAAAGGGGCAGCTGTTTGCTTCTACGAGTGAGGTGAAGATAAGTATTTGGAAGTATGCGATAGCGAACAGATTTGAATACAAGTATATACGAAATTGTCGGCAACAAATTGTTGTGAATTACACTGCAGAAGGATGTGTATTTTACGTCTGTGTCAGGGGCCACCTAAAAAGAGATGGAATGTATGTGAAGGAGTTTGTAGTAGGGCATGTGTATATTGTGGGAGCTGAGTGCCAAATAGGAAAGTGAGGGAGAAGGCGAATGAGAGCGAGTCTCCTTGGGAGTCTCATTGAAGGGAAGGTTCGACTAACCGATAATTACACACCATCGGAGATATTGAAGGATTTGCAATTAGATATAGAAATGAAGGAATCATATATGCAGTGTTGGAGGGTCCATGAGTATGTGCAATTGCTAGCAAATGAAAGACCGGAGGACCATTATAAGCTCTTGTCGTGGATGTGTGTAGCTATTGTAAGGGCTAATCCTGATTCAAAAGCATTCTATGAGCTGGGGGGATCTAGGTTTAAGCGTATGTTTGTTGCATATGGTGCATCACTGAATGGGTTCATCCTTGGGTGTAGGAAGATATTGTTTGTAAATGGAGCTCATTTGAGTGGCCAATATGAGGGGACTATACTGTCAGCTGTTGCACTTGATGCGGACAACCACTTGTTTGATGTTGCATATACAGTTGTGTCAGTGGAGAACAACGATGAGTGGTTTTGGTTTTTGATTGTACTACATGAATGTCCTGCGCGCTAATTTCAATGTAGATGAGACAGGTGTTGCTGTACCTGTGGAGGATTTATTTGAAGGCAACTATGTACAGGAGCCGTAACAACATGAAAGTAAGATGGCATTCCCATACGAAGCTCCCGGGATAGTTGTCCCACTTATGTGGGTTACCAACCTAATCGACGGCCTTTTGTCAGTTCATGTAGGGAAGATTAACTCGTAATCTGTAATTTAGAACGTCGTGTATGCTGGTTGGGGTGTTGTGGTTTTTGTAGCACTCGGGATGCCATGTATTCACATGTTGATATGAATTTCCCGGGAAGTTATATTTAGCTGGGGTATGCATAGTGGGCCATAGAAATACCTATCCTAGGTTATCTGTACTCGAAACCGGGGATATGGGTTAGGGTTAATGACTAGAAATTGTGCAATTGGTCAAATAACAGTGTCAACACTTCAAACTGAATAAAGCCAAGGGGGAGATGGAAAGTAATTAACGATATGTTTGGGGGAATTCATATCATATTCGCGATCAACATAGTACTTGAGGATATGGGAGTTCCACGTACAACATGGGTATTGGTACCTACCGCCATAAATGAAGGGGAAGGTTTGTGGTATATAACTTGGCAGATTGCCTTAGTGTGCAGTGCAATTTAATAATGTTAAAGTGAAGGGAATGTAATAATCATAATTTAATGCCATGTACAACTTCGTTGATGGAGATGTTAATGTACTGGGTAAACCTTGTTATATAAGGGACCTATGGGAAGTCTGTGTCATGCACTCAACAATTTGGGGAAGTTGAGTTACGAAGTATATATCATCCTTGCATTTGTCCACCCAAACACTAAACTTGGGTTCCACAAGTGACACCTTAGATTTAGAGTCCACTTGCAATTATTGTGCAAAGGAGACATACACCTGCAACTGCAGACATATTTGAAGGTGATTGTCAATATCGGCGACGATATGCCCGATGTTCGAAAAGGGTAAGTCCCGTGCCACACTTTACATAAACTTTTTGTTTAGTTCAACAAGTCCAACTCCCCAATGGCTGACCTGAACAAGCTGTCCCCGTTGTGTTTGTAATGACGTTGGGTGCAGAATGAGGTCGCATGTGACTGCTTTCATTTGATAAACCTGGACTTCCCTTAACAAGCGAAGGAGGTCATAGACGATCTTGTACGTGAGCATGCCCTAGAGAGGCACTGGGTTTTTGATGACCGGAATGCCCAACTATGGACTCGTAAAGATGATATGCGCATGGATGCTGAATGAAGGGCAGAAGTGGAGATGTTGAGGAGGTTGCTCGGAGTCTCTGTCGCCATAATTGCAATTCTGCTTGCGATTTGCATGCGTTGGAATTCGGCGTGAGGGGACCATGGCGGTCCATGGTTAGGTTTTTTTTTTGATGGCCTTTACATCAGCATGGACGTGTGTTGTGCCTCGGCTGCGTTAGTGGATATAACTAAAGGATTGTAAGTATTGTTAGTTTCTATTGTAGGACTTGACGTTGGCCCTTTGCGTGCTTCCTGTCCTTTGTAAGCTTCAATGCTAACAGTTTAATCCCGGCGGAGGCGGGGTTTTTTTTTTATTTTGGCCGAGGGGGACGACACGATCATGTTTATGTATAATACTATCTTCTTGTTATATCAACTCAAGTTGTTAGCTCTGTACCGTATGAGATATGACAACGATGTTGAATATATGGTCCAACTATGGGAAGTTACGAAGTTTTCGCCACACTTATGGAATGTGAATTTTAATTAAGCACTACTTTTGTCGTTGCGTAAATTGAGTAATAGTCGACTCTCCCGTTAGATTGGAATTGATTAATCTCAAACGAAAAGGAAAAGTATGGAATTTGGTGGAAATTGACAATAGTATAGTTGGTGGCAAATATATGTGAAATGCTAGTGTATTGCATTGGCTATGAAATGGTGGACGTTCGGCCACAAATGTGAGGTCCCCACTTTATAATTGGATGGGGGGTGAAAAGGTGATGTCAACCAACATGTGAAAAGAATGTGGGGCCCCGCTAGTAATCATGAAGGTGGGTTTGGCGGGATACCCACCCTCATTTTGGAGGGAAAAAGTCCCGCCGAAGACTTCCCATCATAAGATATTGTAGTCTGGGTCATTCATATTTAATCCCCACCGCTCCCCAACTCCATTCAATGCAACAACTTTCCCCCTCAATACTTAAGCATTTACCACACAAGTTGGTGTGTTTTACCTATACCAATCACATTAAAAACCCGAATCAATTTATTACAACGTAGGAATGTCAACGCCTTCGCACGAAGACACTTAGTTCATCATCCTTTGCGACTGTGGTAAGCCTGCTGACATCATCCCGACTCAGGGCGATAGATATCGAAGGCACATGGTTTGCCACATGGTATAAATGCATTCCCCTCAATGCCATACATGTGTTATTATTATGACTTACTTACATACTAATACGGTGTTATTTACATATTAGTTGTCCATGTCATGTCGTGTAGAGGAAGTGCAAACACTTTCAATGGGTGGTTGATCATCTAACTAGGGCGGAGCAGTTATCTGTGAGGACACTTGAAGCATAAAACCGATCATTGCGGGCTGATTTGTTGATTGCAACTGTTACTCTTCGCTGGTACATGTACACCGAAACGGGTGTCAAGTACTACTCCAGGACGCCATCAGAGGTCAATTAATGTCCATGTGTGTATCACACGTTCGTTACTACGTCTACATGAGCTATTGGGGTTATGTTCATATAGTAATACTCCCCAGCGGCAGTACCATATGTTTTGTGTCACATGCTGAAAGTTTACTACAACACTGAAGTGCTAACTTCTAGTATGTGACAATTGTTGTTCTTTATCAACAACTTTACTGTGTTTTTGTACATCCACCTTATACAATGGTATGTATGTGTGGGTATCTAGTACTATCCCACCTACAATGCTTGTGTATATTTCCATGTAAGCATCCCCATATATTGTATGTCTAAAAGACAGGTTATATATTGGAATGCACTGTTAATGTTTCATATGGGTAAACTAAATTAGCAGTCACCAGTCCTTGGGGTCAGCCAACATGTTAATATCCCCACATACTAGGGCCACTAACCCGAGTTGTAGATATAGTCATAACAGGACAATGACGTACAGTAGTCCATATCCTAAAAAAATAAGGTCATTAACCCGGGTTGTTAACCATAACAAGCAGGGGCGGATTTACTTGTATTGGAGGGGTGTCTTTGAAAACCCTTAGACACCCCTCTTCCAAAAAAAAAATAAAATCTAATAAATTATTTTCAATGAGGTTAAATTGGTATATGAGAACACCCCTAAATTAAGTCCAAAGATTACAGACACTCTTTAAATATATCTAACCCACATATTGATATTTTTAATTTATTTAAATATTAAAAGTACAGTTATAAAGTTGGAACTTGATAGAAAAGTGAAATAAAATTAAATGTACCTAAGCCCAAATTTTTCTCTTCCCCCCCCCATCTTATCTACGATTTAGTTGCAATGTGTTCTTGGTGCAGACATCTCTTTAACTTGGCACTAATAATTAATGCTATTTTTTCCCTTTTGGTGCGAGTAATTGATGCATATTACTTTTTGCAGTTGTATTTCATGTTTGACATGTTAATTTCTTATTTCCTTTTTTTTATTTTATTGTTTTGTGCTGATGATTTGTCTTTTGTAACAAACAACTTTAGTAAATGCTAGACAATCGTAGCATTCTGCGATTTTGGTACAATCTCTATGTATTAAATTCAAAATATAAAAAACTGCAAACAACAAGTATAGTAGTAGAGGTATAATAGTTTTTTTCCTTGGAATTAAAAAGTGGGCTATATTATTACTACTTGTCAACTTCCATTGATGCAGAAATACGGACGAAATGTTTGTTTAAAAACAAAAGAGATGGAATGTTTATACAAAATAAACTGCAATAGTATGTATCATATAATGTATTTTTTTTATTGATATTGTACATTAGTGATGCATTAATAGATGGACAACCCTATTCTGAACATCTAGATCCGCCACTGATAACAGGACCATAAGGGGGGAAAAGTCAGTATCCCAAAAAAATAAGGTCAGTAACTCGAGTTGTGGATATAACCATCACAGGATCATAAGGGATAACATGTCAGTATCCCATAAAAATGAGGTCACTAACCCCGGGTGTGGATAAATTAAGATGACCATAAGGTGCAACATGTCAATATCCCAGAAAAATAAGGTCACTAACCCAGAAAAATAAGGTCACTAACCCAGGTTGTGGATATAACCATAACAGGACCATAAAGGTGCGACATGTCATTTCCCCGAAAATATAAGGTCACTAACTTGGGTTGTGGATATAACCATAACAGGACCATAAAGGTGCAACATCAGTTTCCCAGAAAAACAAGGTCCCTAACCCGAGTTGTGGATATAACCATAACAGGACCATAAGGGGCAACATGTATCCCAGAAAAATGCCACTAACCCCGGGTGTGGATAAATTAACATGATCATAAGGTGCAAAATGTCAATATCCCAGAAAATAAACGTCACTAACCCGGGTTGTGGATATAATCATAACATGACCATATAGGTGTAACATGTCAATTTCCCAGAAGTATAAGATCATTATCTCGGGTTGTGGATATAACCATAACAGGACCATAAAGGGGCAACATGTCAGTTTCCTAGAAAAATAAGGTCACTAACCCGAATTGTGGATATAAGAATAACAGGACCATAAAGGGAAACATGTCAGTATCCTAGAAAATAAATGTTACTAACCCGGGTTGTGGATATGATTATAACATGACCATATAGGTGTAACATGTCAATTTCCCAGAAATATAAGATCACTATGTCGGGTTGTGGATACAACCATAACAGGACCATAAAAGGTGCAACATGTCAGTTTTCCAGAAAAATAAGGTCACTAATCCGAGTTGTGGATATAAGAATAATATGACCATAAGGGGCAACATGTCAGTATCCCTTCAAAATGGGGTCCCCAACCCAGGTTGTGGATATAACTATAACAGGACCATATAGGTGTAATATGTCAATTTTCTAGAAATATAAGGTCACTATCTTGGGTTATGGATATAACCATAACAGGACCATAAAAGGTGCAACATGTCAGTTTCCTAGAAAAATAAGGTTACTAACCCAAGTTGTGGATATAAGAATAACAGGACCATAAGGGGCAACATGTCAGTATCCCAGCAAAATGAGGTCCCCAACAAGACCATATAGGTGTAATATGTCAATTTCCCAGAAATATAAGGTCACTATACCAATTTGTGGATATAACCATAACAGAACCATAAAGGTACAACATGTCAGTTTCCCAAAAAAATAAGGTCACTCACCCGGATTGTGGATATAAGAATAATAGGACCGTAAGGGGTAACATGTTACTATCCCGACAAAATGAGGTCCCCAACCCGGGTTGTGGATATAACCATAACAGAACCATAAGGTGGAATATAATATTGCAGAAATGTCACTACCCCAACAAAATGGTATAAAGATATGCTACAGTTTGTCATCTCAACAAGGTGAGACCGATAACCCGAGCTATACATATACCCGCAACAGGGGAGGAGTTGCTCCAGTATAACACTGATGAAAGTGCTTCTCATGGGTTGTAATACACTGGCAACTGAGAAACATAAAACTGCTGATGCAACAAGCATTTGTCAACATAATCCAATGAGAGGATGTCAACCATAGTCCTAAATGGTAGATGTCAATGGCCACACCTTTCCCAGATGACTAACCCGGGTTGTGGGCGCATCCAGAAAACAACACGATGTACCATGATCGGACTTAGCACATGAAAGAAAACAAAGTCAACAATTTCGTAACCTTAATTACGAACAAATAACTAGCCAATTATGGACACCACAAACAACCACTTTGAATGCGTCATTTGGCAAAGCCTACGACGGAGGCGTACCTCTAGTTCACAAGCAATGAGCAATGAGTTATGTAACCCAGGTTGTAGAGGGGACAAGGTTGGACAAGTCGGAGACCAACTTGTAAGATGTTCAAGAAAATGAGCTCAAAAGGCACTTGTCCCTATAATGTGCAACACAGTCTTGGTCGAAGTAGAACCCATTGGCCTTGAGGGACAATAACTCCTTGTAAGCCATCACAAAGGCCTCGCAATCATGTCCACTGTGAAACAAGTACGGCAACATGTACATCACTAACCCGGGTTGAAAAATATCATGCACAATAGTTCTTTACAACTTAAATGTAAATTACACATACTTTCTTTGTTCCGGATAGTCGGGTGTGAAACCTCCCACTGTGCCGCATCAGCGTAAGTGATGGACCGTAGGAATGCAAGCACTAATGAAATCCTCTTCACAAGTGGCAACATTATGAATAACGTCAGCAAAGTACATAACACCCCCCCAAGTTCGGTTCACAGGAACCACAACAGTTAAGCTCCAACCACAATTAACAGTTACGACTCACCGCGCTTTCCACAAGTTCCCGCCTGTTCTGGTTCGCTGGACTCTGTAACGAGTCATATACGTGGAAGCACCGCTCATACAAATCTATAACCAGCAGTAACCAGTGACCCTCAGTTGTCTCAAGCAGTGGCATGAACACCTACAGTTATCACCATTAGTTAACATGTTCGTGTTGAGTTCGTGAACGTGTTCAAATATGCAATAATTGTACATATCTTACATAACATAGGTCCGACTGAGGAGCGGGCTTGAAGCTATCCCATATCATGCCTGCGATATGCGCCTTGTTGTGCAGGATGACCTACAAAAGCAACACACGTGCCAATAACGTAAGTCCGTAAAATTGCATGCAGTAAACACCGGTTTGCCGTTGTTCCCTAAGGTACTAAATCATACACTTGCGTGGTGCTTGAAAAAACCCGACATCCAACATAATTTGGGGTGAATGTATTGCCGCCTGTGAAGGAGCTCCATGAACATGTCCATCGCGAGGTTATCGATGCAATACTTCCCCGACCTGTCCCCGGCTCATGCCTTTGGAACGACATTGATGAGGCCCCGTTACCAACTGCCAGGTACTAGCTTTAGCATGCACTCCTTGAGGTCCTCCTCCCTGTTCCACAATGTGAAGGGCTGTGTTAGACGCAAAACAACATTGCTGCCAAAACGAAGACATATAATGAAGCACAACTACTTACCACTGTTTACTGTGAGGCCACAACCCCTTAAACCGATTCCTGACATTGTTTAGCAACTCTAACTCCGCTGCTGACAACGACGTGCTCATGTAAGCTATCAACACCGGCATAACACGTAATAATGAGTAATCGATGTTGAACAAAAAAAAAACAAAAAACAACGACATGAATTACAACTTCATCGTTACCTGCTTCGTCAACTTCAGCTTGTTGAAGTCCTCCGCACTTTGCCCGATGCCAGACCCTTCCACTGCAAGCGAGTGAACATCAGGAACCTCTAGGTCCACCCTACCCTCCCAGGGGTCATTGCCAGCACCTGGCTTGTCCGTACTTGTCATCCCTTCGGTGATGTCCTTCTGCTTCTTCCGTCCCCCTGGTGGATGAGTTGGGTCAGTGTATGGTGTGCCATGCACTGCAGTCGGTTTTTGAGACCGAGGCATCATCTTCATGCAGGTGATAATGTTGGAACTTTTTCCAACACCATCTCCCTCGCACGGCACATCGTCGGAATCAGGAGTCGTGGTCCTCTCACACTCTGGTGGTACATTTGCACCACCCTTGGGATTAGTGCCACTATGTCCGAAAGGGGCCAACGCCGGGTCCACAGATGCCTTATCTGTATCCACACCATTGACAATTGTGCTCTTTGCTGCCATGGTCAGTCCATCATCCACGGACCGCATATCGAGCTCAATCATGCCTCAGGCCGCAACCCCTCTGTCCCAGCTAGTGTACCAACCTCCACATTTGCTGCTGAAGATGCTAGTGCCATGGTAGCACCATCCACTTGACTTGTGTGCCCTGCCACATCACCCTTATCTACGAAACGAACCCCACTGTCTGGGTTTGCGCTGTCCCCACCTTCAGCAATCTCAAGCACTGCAGCAGATTCCCCAAGTACCAAGTCGGTGTGTTACTGTTCCTCACGAGGCTCATGTGCATTGACCTTGCCTTCTCCGGAAGACACAATGGCTGCATCAAACAGTGTTTACCATATATCTTCTACTGCAGCGGTGGGCACTACATCGGGCTCAGTACACTGGGGGCCTTGTCCTTCATCTACACAAACTTCATGAGGGGCCATTGCATCCTCTTCCCCACCCTACAACTTGGTTGCCATGTTTTGACCCTCAGAACTATCCCCCGAGATGTGCCCTGTTGTTGGGGACATTGCATCCTCTTCCCCACCCTACAGCGTACTGCTACCATGCTTAGTTGGTTCCTATAAATTAGTCCCTGCCCTCAAATCAATCTCTACCCTCGCCAAAGCCTCTAACCCACTGTCACTACGTACGCCTCCTCCAACATCACCTTCAGGTTGAAGCCCTGCATCTGGGTGGGGGAAGTGTTCCTTGCTCATGTTCAACCTGGCCTCCAACTCCTTCGCACGACTCATCCAAAATTGTAGCTTTCTCTCTGTATCTATATGCTTCGCTTTCTCGGCACACAACTCCTCACGTGCCTGCTCCAGTCGCTCCTCGTATGACAGCATACCCTGCATAATATAGCAAACAAACATCTGTAGATGCGCACCGCAAGCACCCACCTTTGGTGCACAACACGCAAATAACAGTTACGCCCATAGCTATATGAAAGTACTAACACTGACCTCTCCATCAAGGAGGTAGTATCGAAACCCATCTATCCCTATGAAATCCCTAATCGTGCGCACCATCACCTCCTCTTCTCGAGGGCGCAAGTCAGGGATGATCTTCAACAATGACAAACACAGGTCATGGGGAGGACAAATCAAAAAAATTGTGACTCCCGTTCATTCACTTACACAAGTAAGTAGTTGGAATATTTGTTCTACCTCAGACTCTTTAATTCCTGCCACCAGCTCAAAGTCATCGTACCTTTCCCCATGGTCCACACTATCCTAACTTGCCAACCAAGGGAACCTACCATTATCATGTTTCGCAAACCGTGTAGTGTACTCGTAGAACTACACCTGCGATGACAACAAAGAAACATATGAATCCGAATATGGAATTAACAACATAATAAACTCACTTATGATAGCAATAATGAAATTTCACATGAATAAGGAGGGAGAATCCATTCATTTGAATATCCAAAACAGGCCCCTCCAACTTTCGTAGCATCTCCTCAACTGCTTCCACAAGGATACGCCACATAGCTTCGGCCCAAGCATATTCGCCGAATCCACGGACGTCCTCCATATATGTCTGCACAGACCATGCAGCTCTATACAGGGTTCTCAAGAACATCACCCCACTTATCGTTATCCAAGCATACAGGCTCAGCCACAACCCTAACTTCTCCGACTCTTTGTTAGTATCCAACAGCTTCTTCATAACCTCGATGTAGTTTCTGAACACCGACTTCTTGCTCCCTTTTTCCCTCTTCAGTTTGTCACTCTTCTTTGTTACGTACTATGCCATGCGCAACAGTAGCATCCTCATGAGCTCAGTCGCGGACAAATCATCCTCACCAAACTCCACTCTCTTGCCCGTCACTGGAAAACCTATGAAGAAGGCCACATCATACACAGAGAAGGGAATGAGCCTCCTAGCTAGCCTGAATGCCTTCCTCCATGGCACCCACGCCTTCACCAGTGTAGTTGTCAACTCCCTCTGCATGGAAAATGGTTGACAATCCATAATCGGCTTCAAAATCGTCCCCTAAATTACTTCCCTCTGGTGTGGCTCGAGCGTCTTGTTGGATTTGCAAATCTTTTCCAATGTGCACCTCCCCCTCACACTCACGGGAACTACGCCCCTTCCATCCTTATCAAACAGAAACCCATCACCAGCAGCCTTTCGCCTCCACCGTCTACCTTCGACAATGGGTTTCCTTATTCTCTTCCAACCTCTCCCTTTACCACTGCCATCACCACTGTCGGCATCCACGTGTGCTGTATCATCACCATCACTACCAGACACTCCAACATTATCACCACTCTCCTCCACCAATGATACACTATCATCCGAACTAGCCCCTGCCTCTAAAGGCACAAACTCACTCGCTAACGACATTTCCCAATCCTCGTCCATTACGGAACCCTTCTAAGGACCTCCAGTACGTGACGATCTAGCATTTGTCCTCACAGATGACCCGACCTGTCATTTTGCACCACTCGTTTTCATTATGTACCTGCATGATACCATCGGAATACGTCATTTCATCACCCTCAACATAAAACCATACACACCCAAATTGCATACAAGTAACATGTGCTTCACACAAACTGACCAACTCACACACCATTCCGCGTAATGCCAACATTACATATATCCTGGGTTACACACTTACAATTTCAGAGTTACTGACATGCAACAACAGTCCACCTGAGCCATTTCTGGAATACATGTAAAAGCTATTCCATCATCCACATCTAGGGTTATACGATGGTAACTTTTAGGATACCCACATTACGCATAAAACAATTCACATTACTACTCAACCTTTTAGCCTAGGATATACAACTGCAGTTATAGTGATAACAATATATAGCAAAATTTTACAGGCCCACTTGGACGAGGCTACATTTGCACGCAATTTAGAACTCTGATCACTGCTTTACATGGGTTACATAAATACTACTTGTGGGATACTCATATTATGCAAGCCATTTACATACCTACTATTTACCCTGGGATACACAATTGTATACTGTGGATTACTAGTACTTAGCAACATTAACTCATCTATTTAGTGTGCTCCATGAAGGATACAATTCACTTAAAACATTTTGGGAACACAATTCACACACGTTTTCAGTGTCCACCATTGGATATACAATTACAATTACTGGCATGCTCATATTATGGACACAATTCTCTTTAAACCGGGATATACAATTGCATCTTCTGTGATACTACTATTTTCAAAAATCATTTCACATACGTAATTAGGGTTTATCCTGGGATATACACTTGCATCTACCGGTAAACTACTACATAGGAAAACTCCCATATCTATCTAGTGTTTAGGGGGACGTGCAATTGGCATTTATAGGCTACATTTGCAGACACAACTCACCCACTTCCAGTTAACCCTGGGATATACAAATTTAGATTCTGGTATACTCACATTTCAGAAACAATTCACATCCAGTAAATGAGTGTCTCACCTAGGATATACAATTGCAACTTGCAAGAACCTCACATTATGCAAACCAATTACCAACCATACTCAATGCTTAGACTAGATTATACAAATGCATTTTTCGAAATATTAGGGCATAGCAATTCACAAAGTCTTCTCTCTTCAAATCTTACACCATGCCTATACTTCAACAACACTAGACCATAACAACCACCAACTACTCACACAAATTACACCATAGTTGACCACTTCCCTACCTCACCACCACCGATATCTATTTAGTCTACAGCCTAGGTTATCCACTATGCAATTCAGGGATACTGTAACTATACGAACTACTTACAACCTATTCAATGCATGTCTTCGGCCCCCCCCAGAGGGGCACATTTTCTAGTACAACTACAACCCATTCTCTAACTCCTTCACATTTACAAACCAACTATACCGTTCGTCATTCACTCCAAACACACACCACAATCCCTCTCCTCCCCTACCATTCACCAATCCAAATTGAAATTGAACATCCTCTATCACATATTACAACAACAACCACCAAAATTACACACAATTAAACAAACAAAACCCTTACCTTTGAGATTTGAACATGAACTCAGCTGAATACCTCAGTCCCTCACCAAGCGAGCACCAGCAATCCACAATTGCACGACCCTCGTAGCTTCTCCGCTGTTGATATCATTGGCTTCCACTCCCTCAATGTCCCCTTCAACCACTGCCCTTGCCGTTGATGGTTATATGGAAGTTTCTCACTGTCAACTTCTCCCTCGCACCCTCATTCAACCTCTTTCACTTAATTTTTCAAAAGATATGAATGAAATGGTAGAGGGGCAACTTTGGCACATTAATTTCCCTCTCTCCCCCTGCATTGACACGTCAACAGACATAAGGGTGCCATGTGTTGGACAATAACAACACCTCTAAGTAAGAAAAGCGACGAAGTGAAAAGCGTTAATTTAAACAACACCATTTCGTAAATTTCCTTTAATAATTTCCGGCAACCAAATTTGAGATACTATTGACGTCTTTCTTTTTTGTTTTTTTTTTGGGAGATTATTTGTAGGATAAAATCCAAGAAAAAGTAGACATTATGTACAAAGTACTTTTTCCCCTCTTAAAATTAATAGTACGCTTGTAATGGGATTAAACAAGGGGAAGGTACAGGAAGGGAAGAGAAAGAAGACTAATTAATCATTCGTCATCCTATTTGCCAAAAAACAAAAAAGAAAAGGAAAGAGAGTGGGAATCATTCACCCTAGATCTATTCAATTGAGGGTTGGGTCATAAGGGCCGACGGATAAGATTTTCTCGGCCCTAACCCCACCCGGTCGTTGTGCGAATCGGCATACCCTTGACCCTGACCCTACCCCTCTAGTTACCCTCGAGTCATCTAGTCAGACCCGATCCTCAAACATTTCCTATATAGAAATGAGATTTTCACTAAGTTTTCTTTTTATTATAAAGTTTAATATTAGACATCCGACAAAACAAAAGGTCAAACGATAATATAATGTTCCGATGTAGTGTATCGCAATTACAGACACTCTAATACGTAATTTAGTTATTAAAACGTTTAGTTCACTAAAACAACTACTCTAAACATCAGAGATAGAGCGTTTGAAAGTTACGAGCCAATGAAATTTGGAAAGGTGAATGAGGGGAAGGCTAAGAGGGGATGAGAAAGTAGAAAGCGAAAAGATTTTGAACAAATGAAAATTAAAGTATCTTGTTTTCAATATAAAATTTTATTTCTTTAAAAAAGTGAGGGTCAAAGAGTTGAAACCTCAACTCAAGCGCGACCCTCATCATAGTCAGGTCACCTTATTCGCAGGGCCAGACCCTCATTTTTTAGGGTTGGGTCAGGCTGGACCTCAACCCGTTGATCAGGTCTAATTCATCCATATTCCTCCCCCATTAACTCAATTTTTATTCTCCCCAAGTTATGGGGAATGGAGGGGAGGGGAAGGCAATAATAATAATAATAATAATAATAATAATAATAATAATAATAATAATGAAACATTTCCTTTCCCTCAAGTCCCCTCTTCTTTTTAATCTAAACATCATATAATTAACCTTCATTTTCTTCCACTTTGGATTTAGAAAAGGTAAAGCTACATATCCCTCTTTCCCTTCCCCTTCCTTCACTTCCTCTTCTCTCATTGTAGATCCAAACAATGTGTAAAATTTTGTATCAACTCCTTCCTTTTTTTTGTTTTTTGAGTTTGTTGAAACTACTCTTGATCTAGTTATAACTAGTAGTAAGTTGTTTTTACTTTGATGTATTCAATTAATTTTAATATTTAGTAGTATTCTTATTTTCTTCTAATAAATTTTTTCTTCTTCTTGTGAGAATTAGGTTCTCTACTTGTGAAAGTTAGGGTTTCTCTCCTTTTTATGAGTGTTATGATTTCTCTTTCTATGTTTGTTTTTACCTTTTGTACGAGTTGTTTCTCTTGCTTATTTGTGCAACTATGGAGGTAGTTGATTCATTTAGAGAGTATTTTTCTATTTTATCTGTTTGTTCATTAAGTTTGATTATGAATGATTTCACAATGCAAGTTCGTATTGCTCGATCAAAATGGTATTTCTTTCGAGTTAGATATGTTATATCACATAGAGGCCTTTTCTACAAAGTTAAACTATAGCTCGCCAACATTGAGAAAAATAAATTGAAGTCAAAGGGTCAGTTTTTGGCCAAAATGTTGCTCTAAGTATAGAGATGGTCGAAAGTATATTTTCCATTAATTTTGTTGAAGTAAAGATTTATTTAATATTTTAAATTTATTCTTATCATAAAATTTTTGATTTAGATATTATACAGCGTTTCATTAATGAATGTTATTTTTAAAAAAAAATATGCAAAATTACAAAATCAGCCGCTAGAAACGGATCTAAATACTCAGCTAACAATTCTACTAAGAAGCAGCACACATTCTGCTAAACTAATACAAAGGCAACTACTGAAGGTCAATAAGCTCCTATGAAAGCATAAGCAAGACGGTCATCAAACTAGATCGGAAACTGCCTAACGTCTAAACATGCTTTGAAATCAAAGAAGCCAATTGAATTTCAGCATCATACTCACGTCTTGTGCTCGAGTTATTTTTTGACTCCTTATGATCCTTCTTATAATTGGAGTTTTGTCCCCTATAATAGAATAAGATATTCAAGTTTCTTATCCAACTCCAACACTTTGCAAGCAATCTTAGTTAGAGTAGGTGAGCCTTACTCACCTAGCTTTACCTTTTTAAGAGACACTTCAAGACCATCAAAAATCGGTTTCTTCATGGAATTCATTTAATGGCCATTGATGCCCTTGAATTTGTGCTTTGCTAGATTCGGATAATTGCTGCCCTGTAACAGATACCATTGATGTTGGGTTGTGTCCTAATTTTACCTCGACGGCCCAACGAAGAAGCAACCGTGACCAAACAAGGCAGTTAGGGTTTTGCAGAGGTCGTGCGGCTACGACAGTTATGGTTTGCGGAACTCTCGCTCATCCTTATCCTTTATAAAGGGCTCGTCTCTCCCCCTTTGCAGCCGCCAGTAAGAAATACCTATAAGTATTCTATTTTCACTTTCTTAGAGTTGTGAGAGAGAGATTATAAAAGAGGTTGTAATCTTGTGTGAGATCAAATCACACATCGTGATTGTGATCGCCGTTGTACTCCTCCTTCACATAGTGGATTGTTTGGGCTCGTCGCCGTCCGTGGTTTTTCCCGTGTTGGGTTTTCCACGTAATTCTTGGGTGTTCTTGTTTTGTTCTTGTTATCTTTATTTTACTTCTAATTATCTACTTCATCCTATTGCTTCCACAAATTAAAGTTGCTCAATTTCCTTTACTAACAATTGATTTATGGAATTCTTCTATTGAACCATCTATTGTATAGATAATGTTCATTTAGATTATCATAATTTAAGGCATCCGTTAATAAGAATAAGTGTCCAGTAACTATGTACAGTTGCAAGAGCAGCTGCAGTTTGTACAACTCCAGCAGATGTTGATGCTACAAGGTTATAGCGCATGAGATTGTGCCATATGAGTGAGAAAGAGATGACCATTCTGAGCAAGAAATGTTATCTGGGTAGCGCTGGTACGGGTAACCTTGACTTCTATGACCACTGTGTATTTGAGAAACAGAAGATGGTAAGTTTCTCTATAGCGAAGCACCATATGCAGGGGATCCTTGATAACATTCATTCTTATCTGTGAGGTCCTTCGAAGGTTCTTTCTTCTGGAGGTAAGCGATACATGTTGACTTTTGTTGATGATTTCTCATATAAAGTTTGGGCTTACTTCTTGAGACAGAAAAATGAGACATTCTCCATGTTCAAGAATTTCAAGGCTCTGGTTGAGAACCAGACTGGGAGAAAGATCAACAAGCTTACGATCGATAATGGTCTTAAGTCTGTTGAGTCAAAGTTCAATGAGTTCTGTGCGGTGAATGGCATAGCTAGGCACAAAACTTTGGTTAGAAAACCACAACAGAATGGAATTGCAGAACTGATCAATAGGGCTCTACTGAAGAAAGCTCGGTGTATGCTTTCTAATGTAGGGCTTTGGGATCGCAAAGCTTTCTGGGCTGAGACTATTTCTACAGCCTGTCATTTGGTGAATCGTTCACCATACACCTCCATCGACTTTCAGATTTCAGAAGAAGTATGGTCAGGTAATCCTATTGATTATTCTATTTTGACAATATTTGGATGTCCTGTTTATGTTCATGTGAATAATGGGAAGTTGGCCCCTAGGGCTGTCAAATGCATGTTTCTTGGTTATGTATATGAGTCTAAAGGATACCGCATGTGGTGTCCTGAGTCTAAGAAAGTCATTCAGAGCAGGGATGTAACTTTCAATGAGACTGTTATATTATCTTCTGGAAAGAATCCTGTTATTTCTTCTACTGGTGCACGCGATCAGGAGGATGCCAATAGGAGTGTGGAGATAGAGATGGAGACTGTTGCAGCTTAAGGTAGAGCTACTGATCAGCTCAACAGGGAGGTGGTTCAAGTTACTGAACCTGGTACTATCAGTTTTGATCAGTCTCATGTGGAGGTTGATTATTCTATAGCTCGTGATCTTCCTCGCATGGAGATCAAGAGGCCTGCACGCTACAATGATGGTGAGGGACTGATAGCATATGTAATTTCAATTACAGAGGAGATTCCTGAAGGTGTGGAACCTTCAACTTATTCTGAAGTAATCTCCTGTCCGAGTTCGCCTAATTGGGTCCTAGCTATGCAAGAGGAGATGGAGAGCCTGCACAAGAATCGGACTTGGGAACCTTGTAAGCTACCTAAAGGCCGAAGAGCCTTAACTGCCAAATGGATCTGCAAGAGAAAGGAAGGTATTCCTGGAGTTGAAGAAGCAAGGTGGAAAGCACGCCTGATTGTTCGTGAGTGCAACTAGAAGGAAGGTATTGATTATAATGAGGTATTTTCTCCTATTCTTGGACATACCTCTATTAGAGCACTTCTTGCATTTATTGCTTTATTTGATCTGAATTTGGAGCAGCTTGATGTAAAGACTGCATTCCTTCATGGAAAGTTGAATGTCGAGATCTATATGAAGCAACCTGAAGGTCTTGTTGTTCCCGGGAAGGAACAACAGGTTTGTAGATTGAAGAAGTCCCTGTATGGACTTAAGCAGACTCCTAGACAGTAGTACAAAAGGTTTGATACCTTTATGATTGGACAGGGTTACACACGCAGCCGGTATGACAATTGTGTGCATTTAAGTCTTTTATTTACTTGCTGTTATATGTTAATGATATACTGATAGCTTCCAAGGATAAGTCCTTGATCATCAAGTTGAAATCTCAACTCAGTGAGGAGTTTGGGATGAAAGACCTAGGTGCGGCAAAGAAGATTTTAGGCATGGAGATTTAGAGGGATCGAAAGGCCGGTAAGTTGTACTTGTCTCAGGGTTGCTATCTCGAGACAGTACTTGACAGGTTTAATATGGATAACTGTAAGGCAATTTCTACACCTCTTGTTGCACATTTCAGATTGTCTGCTGAGTGTTGTCCACAATCTGAGAAGGACATTGAGAGGACGTCTAATGTCCCTTATTCTAGTGTTGTAGGTAGCTCGATGTATGCTATAGTGTGCACTAGGCCTGACTTGTCACATGCTGTGAGTATGGTAAGTAGGTATATGCATAATCCTAGAAAGGATCATTGGGAGGCTGTGAAGTGGATCATTCGCTCTGTGAAGGGTACTGTTGATAAGGGTTTGGTGTTTGATAGGAACAAAGTTGCTACATGTGATGTTACAGGGTTTATTGATTCTGACTATGCTGGTGATCTTGATAGGAGGAGGTCCACATCTGGGTGTGTCTTGACTTTGTGTACAGGTGCTATCTCTTGAAAAGCATCACTTTAGTCTATTGCAGCTTTATCTACTACAGATGCTGAGTATGTTGCTGCTACTGAAGGTGTGAAGGAAGCTACTTGGTTGAAGGGCCTTATTACTGAGCTTGGAGTTCCACAGGCTACTACTGTAGTGTTTTCTAATAGTCAGAGTGCGATTCACTTGACTAAGAATGACACCTATCATTCAAAGACCAAGCACATCAGTGTTCAATATCACTATGTCAAAGATACAGTTGCTGCAGGGGAGATAGTTGTGAGGAAGGTTCATACTTCGGAGAATCCTGTAGATATGCTTACTAAGCCTCTCCCTATAGTTAAGTTCGAGCATTGATTGGACTTAGTTGGTGTTCACAACATTTGATTGCCCTTTGGGGCTTTGCCCTCCGGGGTATCACCCTTCTAGGTGTTTTAGCGGTGTTCGAGAGTTGGTGTTACAAATTGGTCTAAGGTGGAGATTGTTGGGTTGTGGCCCAATTTTACCTCGACGACCCAACGAAGAAGCAACTGCAGCCAAACAAGGCAGTCAGGGTTTTGCGGAGCTCGCGCGGCTACGGTAGTTAGGGTTTGCGGAACTCTCCCTCATCCTAACCCTTTATAAAGGGCTCATCTCTTCCCTTTCAAGACACCAGCAAGAAATACTTACAGAGTATTATGTTTCCACTTTCTTAGGGTTGTGAGAGAGAAATTATAAGAGAGGTTGTAATCTTGTGCGAGATCAAATCACACATCGTGATTGTGATTGCCCTTGTACTCCTTCTCATAGTGCATTGTTTGGGCTCATCGCCGTCCATGGTTTTTCCTGTATTGGGTTTTCCACGTAATCCTTGGGTGTTCTTGTTTTGTTCTTGTTATCTTTATTTTACTTCTGATTATCTGCTTCATCCTATCGTTTTCACAAATTAAAGTCACTCAATTTCCTAACAATTTACTAACAATCGATTTATGGAATTCTTCTATTGAACCATCTAATGTATAGATAATGTTCATTTAGATTATCACAATTTAAGGCATCCGTTAATAAGAATAAGTGTCCAGTAACTAAAATCAATCAATGTTGATATGATCAATTAAGTTAATTGTTATCAATACGGCAAATTCTAATATGCTCCTAACCGTACGCTCACTTAT
>JACYFF010003369.1:78613011-78623021 GCA_017589665.1 Selenicereus undatus
TATATATATATGAATTTGTTATATGGAGTATTTTAATATATCTTTGTTAATATAACTTTTAAGACCATATGCTCCTAGAAACATGAGAGACACTTTGATGCTTCTTCAGCTAATACTAATTTTGAAATTTAATTCAAAGTAGTGAGTTGGTCTAAACTGGTTAATTTTTGAAGGAAAATTTGAGGCGGAGTGCATCACTGTCACCTATTGTAAATTGAAGGATCGTTGCCTGTTTTTGCAGATTGGGCCAATTGACTACTGAAAAATTTTGAGAAAAAATAATAATAAAATGCCGGTAGTATGCAAAACTTTGAATATGATATGTAATAAAAATGTAGGCAAAATTTTGAACCTGATATGCATATGTTAAAGTTAGGAGTGTAAAACTCTAAAATGGAAAGTGTGCAAAAATTAGAACATGGCATGTGAAAATTTTAAACAAGGGCAATAACATCATTTCATAAGATGAACTAAAGGCACTCAATCCTGGTTTTTTCCTGGGGGTGTTATATTTGGCAAGATACATAGCACGAATTAATTCGAAAGATAGTAGTGATTTTATTAATTAGGGGAAGGTGTTCCACATAGTGTGCAGGTTTTTTTTTTTTTTTTTAAATCCAACTGAGTTGTTGCTCTTTGCATGTCCTTTTCGTTTTTGAGCAATTTGCTTATCAAATTTAATTAGCAGGGTTTGGATGCATGAGTTTGTATTATATAACCTTCACGTCTTTGCCATGGAGCCTATTTAACAAGTTATCAGTCAAATTTTTTCGCAGCATTTTTCTCCCACACCGTTGATGCACTTCAACTATGACACAACTCTGAAAAGTGTTTCTAAAAGATGGTACGTATTGCGATCAGACATAATGTAGCAAGAGAACTCTGAAAAGTATTACTATGACAAGCCTTGCTTTGTTTCTGACATTTATTTTGTATTAATGCTTCTCCTACAAATCCTCCCTGAAAGGAAGTCCCCCGCTACTACAATTACTCTCTCTATATCCCTCATTTTCTCTACAAATATGTCTTATCTGTTGCCCCATTTCTAGGACAGTAAAGCTGCAGAACACCAATCCAAACATGGGTTGTTTCAAAGCAAGTTTTAATGATCTTCCCACTTTGATCTGCTAAGTTATAACATTCTCCTAGTGTCAATTTAAGTCCGTTTTGCTTGATCGCCGACAGTTCCCCTGCTCATATTTCTACAAGATATTCAAAGGTGCTCAAGTTCCATCATTATTCAGGTAGTAGAAAATAAACAGCGAACGAAGACTTTGTCATGATCTCTTTGCTTGTTATTGGACTCCTCCTGGCTACCAATCTGCAGCCATCAGGTCCCCTTCTCTCATCTCCAATGACTCAATATTGATATTGTCATCTTGTTGGTCATGTGTTTTAATTATAGTCTAACAAAAACAATCTCCATGTAGGATAAGGTTGTTTACATCTGATCCCTGCCCAATAACACCTTGCATATCTAGGACATTGATTCATTGTATGTCTTGTTTTCGGGTCATTATCAGTCTTAGCATTTATTATTTCTTTCTAAAAATGCAGAGGCTCAAGTTGGAGTTTGTTATGGAATGTTGGGAGACAACCTACCACCCCCAGAAGAGGTTGTAGCTCTCCTCATGGAAAACAACATAAGGAGAATTCGGCTATATGATCCTAACGTAGCGGCCCTAAATGCCCTCAGGGGCAAAGACATAGAGGTGATGCTTGGAATACCTAATGTTGATCTCCCTGATATTGCAGCTAGCCAAGCAAATGCTGATTCATGGGTGCAAAGGAATGTCCAAGACTACTTACCTGATGTCAAGTTTAGGTACATTGTTGTTGGGAATGAAGTGAGCCCAACAAATGACAATTCTAGGTTTTCTTTCTTCCTCCTTCCGGCCATGGAAAGTATCCAAATGGCAGTATCTAGGGCAGGCTTGGATGGTGAAGTCAAGGTTTCGAGCTCGTTTGACACCTCAATCCTTGGGAACTCATTCCCACCCTCAACAGGCTCTTTCAGGAGGGAAGCTCGAGACCAGTTTCTCGATCCCATCCTGTGGTTTTTGTCGAGAAACAATGCTCCTTTAATGGTCAATCTTTACCCTTACTTTACCTACATTGCAAATGTAGACAATGTAAGACTTGACTATGCCCTTTTTACAGCCTCTAATGTTCAAGTGACTGATGGGAAGTTGAACTATCAAAACATGTTTGATGCCATGTTGGACTCTATTTACTCGGCCCTCGCGGAGGCGGGGCATGCGGCCATGGAGATTGTCGTATCAGAGACTGGCTGGCCTTCAGATGGTGGGACTGCCACAAGCATCGAAAATGAAATAGTTTACAATACTAATTTGCTTCAACATGTCAAGGAAGGTACCCCAAAGAGGCCTCATAAACCTATTGAGACTTATGTGTTTGCCATGTTTGATGAGAACCTCAAGACTGGTCCAGAGATTGAGAGGCATTGGGGCCTGTTTAGTCCTAGCAAACAAATGAAATTCCCTTTACCATTCAACTAATTAAATTAAACTAGAGATTTTATTTTATTTTGCCTTTTTGGGTTTTTCTTTTTTTTAGGGGGGGGGGGGTGTGGATGTATGACGATTAGAAAGTGTACCCTCAACAGTTGGGTATAGTTATCCATACATTAAGGGCACTTCTTTCAAACAAATGTTGAATTCTTTCCTCAAAGACAAAAGAAAAAGAGAAACAAATGGACATAGCCACCTCATCAATATAAAATCAACCCCTCATCAGAAAATTTTTAAGAAAAGGAAAAAGATCAGAAAGAAAAAAGAAAGAAAAAGAACAGAGTATCAACAGAATGGTATTGTATGTACCCCCTCACAAGTAGCTGACTAACTCACCAAACTGCTTGTTGCCAACATTTGTATGCATCTCTATTAATGTTAATCCAACCATGAAAACACAAAGCCACAACCGATATATTTGTCAAAAAAGAGCCATTGAAGGCACGGTAGTCTTTTAAGCATAGTGAAAGACCCCCATACTTAACTGGGAAAGATTACTCTTCCCAATTGCGCTGCTTGGCACTGCTTCACCATTGAACGAGGACCATGATCCACGCTCAAAGCAAGTATCGAGATGGCCTAATCTTTGCCTTGGGGTGCTCATCGATCTCATTTTTGCCTTGGCCGACTTAGTGGCAGCCATATACGTTGGAAAGTTAGGACAGCTTGATAGTTGGCAGTCATCGCCTCCTGGTTTTGGCATTAGGTGACAAAATGATCGCCTTGGGTGAGATATTAATGGGGAGCTCACATCCTCTGCAAACTTGGTCTGTCTGGCCAGGTTCCTTGGTTTGATCCTTAAGTTCGCGCTCATGTCACTTAACCTTGTATTGAAGTCCAATGCCGCGCTTTCTAGTTTGCCCTTATTGTAGACATTGTCCTCTGCCCATTGTCTTCTTAAGGATGCATGTCTTTCACTGTTTCGAAGTGGCATTGTTTCTTCTAGCATTTGAGAATACTGCCTCTCCTGTATCAATAAACGATGTTGAGTTTCTTGAAGATGCATAGCTACTTGTTTTTGGCATTAGAACCCAGACTAGATGTTAGAAAATTGACCGATGTCCTAAACCAAAAACGACTCAAGCCCAATTTTTCACTCAAACATTCTAGCACACCTTGACCCAGTAGGTGATCAAACTAACTGAACCCTTAAAAATGTTACCCATTTGTAATAGAAAAAAGTTCGAAATGCTGACGAAAATAGCTGATACAAGTAAAATTTTACCCGATGTGAGAAGGAGTACTGCTTCATTCGCTCTCTTCTGATCACGGCCTCCTGCCTTTTTAGGTAGACTGACTCAAACTCACCCTTTGAGCACAGAGTGTCGGCCCACTGCCTCTGGTTCTTGCATTCAAACTGCACAATCAATCGCTTTCGGTAAGAAAAACAGAACTTTGGACCTTTAAACGCACACTTTTAGCTAAAGAAGTTGCAATACTACTACCTTTGAAGATTGATTTCTTTCACCTGCACCAATTGTTCTAGGCAGTATACTTGACTGGACCACCTGAGCCTGATTACTTGAAGACAGATGCTTCAGTGATATGCTTACTCGACGCCTCACTGCTCTTCCTCGTGCTATTGCTTGTATTCTTATCACCCCTCTCAGTGCTCTCAGTGCTTTCCTTGCCTGCAAAATTGCCCAAAATTGATAATTCCAAGAGGTTCTAGGCCAGGAATTGGTTAAAACAATCCGCTTTTTGAATTTTGTAACATGTTTAAGTGTCAAATAGCACATGTTCTCTGGTAGAGGGAAGAGTTCATTTGAAGCAATGAGCAGTTGATAACATCTAACTAAACCAAACCTAAGTATCAACTTTTAGTGCATGAGACATTTGCCCATGAATACTACAAGGCGAAGGGAAGAGGTTTAGATGTACACCCCCTAGACCCCTCAATAAGGGTACTTTGAGTCATGTGGATATTGGATATGGTAAAATAGGTTGATCGAATATTAGTGTGGGTGGTTTAAGCGAGATGATTAGACACTGGATAGTTTTGTCTGTTCGAATCTCGTTTCTCATTCTTGCTGGAGAGATTAGTAGTGATTTAGTAAGTTGGGATTACAATGACTACGTTGTATGATATTCTAACTAATAGTACTTGTACTTATGTCTATAATTCATTGATAGTCATTGAACATCGCAAGATGATTGACACAATTAATGAAACTAAGGTTTCTATACTTGTTAAAAAGTGCTTTTTAATCATATATAGGAGTTCCATTAATCAAAATATCAAATAGTTGTAGGAAATATCAAATATGATGAAAGGAGCTGTGAAGACTGGACTTACAATGTATCCCCTAAAGGTAGTTTGAATCTTGATAGCAGCCAAGTTCTGAACTTCTCTCTCCTGATGCCGAAGGCTTGGCCTCGACACTCCGGTGAGCCGGACCACCTCAGCTGCTGCTTGTGCCGCCGCCACAGCTGCCTCGGCAGCAGCGGCAGTGGCCTTGGCAACATTCAATGCATGTTTCCTTTGTTCTTCTCTAGCTTCACTTAGTGACTTCAGTGGTATTGATGTAGGCAGTTGTTTTAACATAGACCTACCAAAAATCCATCTCCACCCCTTTGTTTTTCCCTGTAAAATAATACAAACTCATATTTGATCAATGTTTAAAAATGAAAAAAATAAAGTGAATGATCATCAAGTGGGTTGTCTAAAAATGGGATGAAATTGAATGTTTTTGAACCTTTTGTAGGTTTGGCTTTGATTTTGACTCACAAGTGAAAAGATTCCTGAGAAGATGGAACCACCAATTCTTCTTAGCCTTAGCCATATGGAGGAGATGAGATTGGACTAGAGAAACCAAATCAGATCAACCAACTTCCTGCACGTTAAGAGAAGAAGACAACCCACATACCATGACCACATTGGGTATTTCTAAATTGACAAATTAAGAGGACCCCTTTCCTAAATTGGGGGAAAACATAAGCTAAAACTACAAAATATTGGAACTTTTCTATCTTGAAGAAAGACCAAGACATCACATTTGGGGGTAATTATGGTTCAATTTCATGAAGTTATTTTCATATAACGTTCAGATCACACATACAATTCTAATTTTTTTTTGCGGACTTTCCTATTCCAACTTTTTTCTTTAAACGTGTACTGAACTCTAGATAGGGACACCAGTTTAAGCCACACGGCATTCTTGATAAAATGACTCGTGTATAATAAGTCAATACTAATAAGTTACGATCGCATACCTTTGAGAATTATGCCAAAATGAAACAATCCATTATTTGCAAACTTGAAGTTGCACTAGCTAGCTAGGATCTTGGAGGACTGACACCAATATCCACTGTTTTTCCTGAGCTGTGAGATTTTCTTCATAGGTGAAAGGGGCTCATAAATGAGGGGTCACAAAAAAGTCAAGAGGCACTGAAAATGAAAGTGAGGGAAAAAGGAGGCACGACTGCACAAGTGAGAGTGTAGAACAGCTTGATGTAGGCATTGCTGGCAGCTTAGGGGCCTTTTTAAGAAGGGTTTATCATCCATTCACGTTTCTCTCTCCTACAACTGTGGCTTTCATGACTGCCTACGACTGTTTCAAATCACCTATACACTCATTATTTTAAACTTAGCTACACTAGGTGCCTTCATATTATGCCTACTCATCCTCCTGTTTTTTATTTAAAGGTGAAACTTCTTAGTAATATTCTTTAATTTATGTGGAGAATTGTTATATAAAATTCTTATCTTAAAAGTAGAGAGTAGTTTCACTGCTAAAAATACGTCCATTTGTGACCGCAAAAGCAGTCACAAAATGTGAAAAGTCGGTCATAAATGCTATTTGTGACCGACTTTGTGATCGAAACCTACAATTACAAAACTCTTGATTGGTGTTTACCCTATGGTCACAAAATGTGAAAAATCGGTCATAAATGCTGTTTACCCTCATTTAAAAATTTAAATTTGGTGTATTAGGTCTAAGTTTGTATAACATATGGACATACGTATCTTCGTATACTAACTGATATAACGTGATTAACAAACTTTGAATAGTTTAAGAATCTTTACTAGTTCAATTCTCACGATCACTCCTCTAAAGTGTTTTATGTGTCTCTAACTCTAAAAATGAAGTACAAATAAAATGATGTTTGAATCATCATGTTTACATTCTCTTAATTTAATTATTTCGGATATAGTATTCTATATGTTATATTTATTTTTCCCAGATTTCAAATACATACATTCTTTTTAAGGAAGAGAACAAGTTGCATTATCATACAGTAATACATTATATTTGAGATACTATATTAATCTAAATGATTGTAAAGAAAATTCTGAATTTTGTGGTTGAAGAGCTAAAAGTAGATTTTATAACTTAATCATTGAAGCGAGTAATATAATCTAATGTAATTTATCCCATATATATTCTAGCAAGAAGTTTCGAGTTTAAATCTCACAACTCGCAAGAGGCACAAAGCATTATCTTTCTTTGACTCCCGTTTATCTCTTTCATTCGATACCTTCTTCATTCCTTTAAAGTATTCCCTTACAATATAGGGCATTTGCTGAACTACGTACTTATGAATTCCTTCCCTGCCCCAAAGAAGTCACTTCCAGAAATTTTGTTTAGATTTGAATATAGGTACTGTACACATCATTCAAATATCTTATTAAGTAATTAATAGTGACACGTTGAAATTTGAATTCAAAATGGTCAAAAGGTTAGAAATATTTCAATGTCATACTTAATTACAACTAATTCAATAAAAAGGACAATATGCCCTAACCATTTATGAAGATTTTCATTCAAAATAGTTGATAAGATGGTCTTGAGATAAGGATATAATAACATAATGATAGTGACCAAAGAGGTGTTGCAATAATTCAGGGAGGGAGGGAAAGTTGCAGGGATGAGATGAAGTAAGGCATGTGGGGGTGGGGAACCTTTTAATTTGAGGAAAGTGATGTAATGTCTTTAAGCCTGGAAAAACATTTGGCTGGAAAGAAGGGCATTATGAGTACCCCAGAAACAGTCCAAATTCAGTGATGTAACCTCAGATTCACATCTTATTCAGTCACTGACCAATCTGCCATGCCCATGCATAATGTTTGCAAATTAGAGATCACAACTAGGGATGACATTATAGTTTGAATTTGAGAAAATATAATCTGAGATTAAAAAAAAAAGTCTCATCCAAATCCCAAAAGAAAAAGAATTCAAGTTGATTGATATAGCGTATAGGATATAGATTAAAGATCTATATATCCTATTTGTTACCTGTTAGCTTCTAAGATTATTATGATTTGTCTTTTCCTTTTTTGAGGTTTACTCTGAAAATTTTAGTTATTTTGAAAAATGAAGAAGCTGTAATAATCTCTTGACCAGTATTTTCTTAGATGTTGGTTGTTTTTGTCATAGAACTTTTGGTGAATGGATCAACATGTAGCTTAGTATTTTCTTCCTATTTTAGCATAAAAGACTCAAATAGGGGATCTCATACGTGCTCATTTTTTTAAGGGATAGAGGTCGTAGGACTGTTCAATACAATTACAATATAATTGAAGATGAGTGAATCATATCTAAGATCTTATATAACCATGACTTCAATCTTGACCGCTAGGTTAAGACCTCATTGATAGATACGCTCATTATTGTATTGGTTTGGATTTAATGGACCAAACTTTATGATCTGAAAATTACACAAATTGAATTTTAATTCCCAAGATTATATCCGAACATCCATCAGCATACTCATAACGAGACCAAATATGGTAATTTTGATTGTGAGGAGGTGATTGCCTCAGAAATGTATCTTTTTTTATTATTATTATTTATTGATAAGCCACATAAAAGGCCAAGAGTAGAATACATATATGATAGCTGAAATAAAACACACCAGCAGACTATACAATCAAATAAGACAAGACACTACCCAATATCAAATAAGTCAACAAAAGAGTCTATGCTTTTTTGTTTTTTTTTTGGGGGGCGCCCCCCCGTGATATTGGGAAAAACTTTCTTAATTGGAATTTTAAAAAATAGAAACAGTGAAGTAGTGAACTAGCCAAGAAGTTAATTAACATATTTTTAAGTACGCGAATTAGGGTTATTAATTTTATCAAAATATGGGCTTTTTTGTTTTTTTTGGGGGGGGGGGGGGGTACAAAACTCATATGTTTAATTACGTATCTTTTAAAGTTACCTGTGGAGATAAGAGATCAACATTCTCCCTTTTTTCTTTGGGTAATTAAAAACCACCTTATAATAATCCTCTCTTTTTGCCCAAAATATAACTCTTTAATTGAGATTAAAAAAATATATAACTCTTTAATTAAGTGGATTGAAACATGATTTTTAATACTTTTATTCATAAAGGTAATTTTTTTTTTACTAGTGATGTGTCGAACATAAACGATTGCTATTATAATGCTAGTTGTGATGGTAATAATTGTAGGATGTAAAAAATTGCTAATAAATTATACGGTAACATAAAATAATTTTTATTTGGCAAATTAGGAGTTGCCATGTGTAAAATGGAGTTTAGTGGATCCATTAAATTGAATTTAAATGAAATTAAATTTTGTCTACTTAAAAGTTGTCATGTGTCATTGATGATGTAAAAAATAATTATTGTTTCTCTTTTAAAGTTAAGAAAATAATTACTAAAATATTGGCCTAGGCCCAATGCCCAACTCACAACCCTAACATGGGAACCTATAAATATGGGACCCCTCCCCTCATTCTCAAAGGTTCAGCATTCAGCATCCTCTACTAGCTCCAGAGCTCATACTACATACGACATCCAGCTATCAATCAACAAGGATCAAAGTCAGGTAGTTCAACATCTTCTGCAGCCTCAAGTTGAAGTCTACTTCAAAGTTCTTCATCCAGTTCATCGATTGAGATCAAGCAAACTCGCCCTTGTATCGATTAATCTAGCCAACTACATTCAACATTCAGCATTGCAGAATTCAGAGGCTCAGACTACAACAACATCCAACTACTAAGCGAGAATGATCAAAAACTTACAAATTTTAGAAAGAGCAATCAACAATTCGCAGATCAAGATCAAGAACCATTGCAGAATTCTTCTGCTAATTCTGCATCGATCGAAATCAAGTAATCACGCTCTCGAATTGCATAAGTTACTAATCAAGAACCATTTCAGAGTTCTTCTGCTAATTCTGCATCGATCGAAATTAAGCAATCACGCTCTCGAATCGCATAAGTTACTAGGAGATTGAAGCAGATGACTTTTTCATTGTATTCAATTCAGATATTGTACCTACACGTATTACATCAATACAAAATTAATTTGGTTTCTCAATTTCTTATCTGATTTATTTTAGGTGCACAATTTGTGTTCACAATAATATTTAAGTTATGCACGGAAGGTCCGTAATAGCTTGTAGCAATGGTAGCTGTAGTTGTAGCTATAATAGTAGTTTAGGAGTGTAGGGCTAGGGCCGCACATAATAATAATAATAATAATAATAATAATAATAATAATAATAATAAT
>JACYFF010003369.1:78626209-78646829 GCA_017589665.1 Selenicereus undatus
ATATATATATATATATATATATATATATATATATATATATATATATAAGATTATAAAATGAATAAAGCAAATGTAATCAGAATTTTTGTTACTTTTTATGACTCAAAAGAGTTTTCAACTTCTAAATCTTTTACCAAAATTTTTTATGAGACGTGAAGTCGGACTCTCTGCTAGCAGCGATGTTCATAGAGGTCAAGTCCCTTGCATCTAGATATCTCTGGTCCAGACTTGCAAAAACAGGACATGCACTAATCGTTGTTGTTGTCATTGTTGTAATTGAAATTTTGATCGAACTTTTTCCTAATACTTATTTTGGATTCTTTGTTGATTAAATTAGTCAGCTTACAATCCATGCGAAAAATATAAGTGTCCTTTTTTTCATTTTTTTAAGGAGGGAGATATGCAAATTTATATAATAAGTTCATTAATACAAATTTGATAAGGATTAATACTTGCAGATTTGAAGTTAAGATAGGGACTAAATCTAACTTTAGATTTATTTTTTTTGGGATCTGGGATCCTTCATTTCACTGGAGTTGAGTTATTATTGACCCTATAAAAGGTAGAACTCTCCCATCACATATTTAACAAACATACATATACTTATCTTTACCGACATGCACAACAATCTTTTCATGAATAATAGTATGCGAATTCACACATTTAATTTTTATTTGAAATGAGAATTTGGTACTCGTAATATAACCATATGCATATGATAGTGGTATTTAGCTAATACTTTGGATCACAAAATTAATCACATCTCTATAAGAAGAGAAACCTCTACAAATGAAAGAGTTTAGTGGATGAAAATTGAAAAGCCAGTAAATTGAATACTCATACACAAAAGAAGCAAAGAAAATTGTGGCTTAACATCACTGTTGGTGGTTTAGATTATTAAACCATTTTTTTTCATGTCTAAATTAATACCTCATTTCTAGAGTGCATATGTTTTTTTTTTTGATATTAACAAAATATTTTAACATAACATGCCGAGAAATATTTGAGATATGAGAAGAGTCACCATCCATCTCAAGTAAAGTACAAGTCACATTTTTCAATTAATTGTTGCTTGTCGATTTCAAATTTTCACTGGTCACACAGGACCACTAATTTCATGGACTTCAAATGTAAGTTAAAGAATTTTCAAATCATATAAAGGAATTGTATTTAGGATCAAATATTTATTTGGGAGGATCAATAGAGGGGATTAGGTAACTATACAAATCAAATATGTTGAGGTTAATTATGGTATGTTTGTTTTTAGCGTATTGAATATGCACATGCATGTGTCAACTTACTCTAATTTGCTTCAACATGTTCTAATTACCTGCACCAATCTATTCCTACCAGCTTAACCTACACAAACTTCCTCACAAAAACTGCTCCAAATCTGCTCGTGCATAGTGCATGCTCAGATTTACCCCAACTCGCTCCGATATGCTTCAACTTACTAATCACTTATCCAAAATACAAAAGATAAACAGGTCCGAGTTGGTTCCTTTATTTTTTTAAATTCTAGCTATTTGTTTCACTCATTATAGTTGAATAAGTAATCATTTACCACCTCCAAAACAAAACAAAAAAAAGGGGGGGGGGAGGGGGGGGGGAAGTAAAACTAATGAAAGGACAATAATCCAGTCGGCATGCAGCAAAGAAGGCATGCTCATTATCACTATAATTACATACACTACTGCTCATCATTAAGCAATGTTTGTTGGGACTACTTCAACCAACAAAAAAAAGAAAAAGAAGTAATTAGCCACAAAAGGCCAGGGTGGATCTAGTGACAAGGTGCCGAAAGAAGATTTCATTCCAAAATATATCCATTTTTCTATCGTTATGAAATATGAAAAGAATGTCCAAGAGGAGTTGGCCAAGTGGTCAACCCTCCACAAGTGCTCCCTCCAACCTGGGTTTAAAATTGGGGTACAATTTTGCCTTTATGCAATTGTGTGTGGAAGGTTTGTAGGTCTGAGCTTTAGTATGGACTTTGACATTCCCCTTTCTCTGACTTGTTCAGGTCCACTAGGTACCCCTGAGATAGGGGCCAGTGAGTTGGACCCGCTTATCCTTGTTAAAAAAAATAAAATATGAAAAGAATGGTTGACGTTATTTAGAAGAAATTTAGGTGGAAGCTAAGTGATTTTCACATAATCACATATGAAGATAGAGAAAGCATAGTGTAGCATCTACATGTAGCCGGTTATAGTTTTGTTTAGAGGACAATACGCATGAGGAGAGTTTGATCTTTGACCTTAGAGTCCACAGGAAGGCGACAATAAAGTGAGCTTATTTTCCTGATATATGTGTTTCAGATTTCGTTAAAACATTTGTTTTTAAGTGTCCTTATGATTTTTGAGATCTTGCTTTAAAATGATATTAAACTATCTAAAATATTCAAAAAGTACCACGTAACTTTTCTTTTTCAGTCAATAATGTTGTTGGGCTTGCCTAAAATATAAAAAAATACAGCTTAACTTTTCAAAAGTGTTGAAAATGTCATTGTCATAATGACATTTCTTAATATTTTGAAAAGTTCAGTAGCGTTCATGACGGAAAAAAGTTAAGTGGTATTTTTGAATATTTTAGATAGGTTAGCAGCATTTTTGAGCAAGAACTCCACTTTTTCTTGATAATTAGATAATCAAGAGATCAAAATGCACGATACCATTATTTTTCAGCTTCATTACTTTTTATAAGAGTATGTCTAGGGTTTTTTTTTTTTTAATTAATCAAGATTATATTGCAGCTTCAAAGTACATCTAAAACCAAGTGGTACAAATGACATGATTTTCCTACAAGTATGTTATAATTTCATTATTAGGGAGATATGCAATTGTAATTAAGTCTATCTCAATTAAGTGGAGGTTAATTGAGTTGACCTGGAAATACTTGTGAGTTAATCAAAAAATCTCCCCTCTAGAGACGTTAATTTATAATTTTCTCGTATATTACAATCATGAGATAAAGCATCAACCAATAACCTGAGCAAATGCTTCTAATTAATTAAGGTTACAGTGACATACAATATCATTATTAAGAATGCAAATCAAACATCCAAAAAATATTCAAGAAAGCATCCTTACCTCTATGATTCACTTAGAAACGAACATAGACATAAGACACCTAACTCATTGTCTAACTGATTGATTGTAGGTCCTGATTCCTTACAAACCATGTACCAAGATTCAAACCTTTAAATTTAGAGGGTATTTCGCCTAACAAATACATAAAATGTAGACATCAACATTCTAAATGCTAATCAAATCAACCCTTCAAGACGAATTTCAATAAAAATGTAATTAAGTACACTGACTTTTATTAGGTCCATCAAATTAAATCCGTGATGTTGAGAGGCAAATTCCTGCTAGGATCTGGCAACTGCAGTATTCCCAACACAATGGGCCCTAAGGTAGGTAGCTTCTTTCGCTCTCTTTGGTTTGTGAGAGAGAATTGGACGAGCCAGCCAGCTTATCCCTATGATGTGCACTCCTGGTACATCGCATAATGTGCAAATGTCAGGTGTCGACTTCTAGAATCTGGTCTATGTACTCTATCGAAATGCTCCTTTGCTAGACATAATATGAGCATTCTTTTTCTTTTCTTTTTTTGTTATGGGCATACAACTTTTAGTTTAATTATAAACAGTTAATTTTTCTAAAATGTGTACTTGGATTTTAACTTATTGACATTTATAGATGCTTCTAAAAATGATCATGCAACTTTCATGTCATGAATACATGAACTAATAAGAGCTCATATGAGCACACACCGGCTGATCTGTTTGTACTAGATTGACATATTTGCCTTTGCTTCACCCTCCCAACTCAGGTTCGAATCTGACTGGGAACCTTCCTTTGTCAATTAATTGATAGAGGGATGGGGTTGTGTTAGTTGGGCCTTGGGCCCTGATAGCCTTGTTCCCCTTTCCCTGGGCTAATTGACCTATTGGGTATTTCCTGAGATAGGAGTTTCAATAGGTGACCCATATTTATCATTGTAAAAAAAAAAATTAAATAAAAAATAAAAATATGAGCAAACATCGGCATATTGACTAAAATGGTTGCAAGCTAATATAAGAGGTGTGAGTGGGCCAGACAGGTTTTGCTTACTTCCCAGGTTTTAGGATTTTGTAGGGAAATAATAGAGCCTAAAGCCCAACCTGCCACCTGTCCTACATGTAAAAAAACCACAATATCAGCCCATAGAACGGTATGTCCTGCACCTAGAGCTGAGACCTGGGCTACTTCAACTCCGGCCCATCAGTATCTGTCTCATGTGGAACCCGGCCCAGGCCTGCAGTAACAGGTGACGGGTTTCCAGTAAATTTTAATTATGTTACAATGTAATTATAACAGTTAACCTATTCTACTTGCAACCCGGCCTGTCCCGTCTACTAAAATGATTGGTATGGTCTAACGAGTTTCGATCCGTCGACCTGTGGTTCAACAGGGAGGTTTGCCATGGCCTGGCTCGTGGTCCACCTCTACCTGTACCCATAGGAATCACGTACGCTAGCTTCCCTCAAACTTACAGTGTATTTATTAGTATATTTTGATGAAAGATAAAAAAATAAGTTGGTCCATTAGTGTGTTTTATTGTCTATATTTGAACATGCCTTAGTATTTGTGTTTACTGTATTATTATTATTGTTTAAATGTGTTAATACTTTAAATGAATATTAGCGTACTATTATTGTTTAAATGTATTTTTGTGTAAATTTGAATTTCTATTTATAATAGGAAAAGATAAGTGCCTAATGCTTAGTTGATAATTTAATTGATCTATATCATTTATTATTCAAATTTGAATTTGTAATATTCGTCGTAACAATAAATAAGTGAATATATATTATGTTGCATAGTACTTAATTTCATTCAAATTTGATTGATTATTTGGACATATGACTGATTGAGTGTTGTAATTGCGTAACCAAGTTTGGTGCTAACTTAGTTGGCAAAGCGTACGTTGCATTGCTAACTAGTTTGGTGCAGATTGGTAGCGGCCACAATTTCTAGGGCTTGAAAGTGTTAGAAAATATTCTTTCCTTCTTTGATTACAACGGCCACTTTCCCTAGTGATGTGCAACTGCTAATGGACAAAGAGCCATTATATGCTCTACCTAAGCACCTCACTGGAAGTGAAGGGCAAGCACTTAAAACATTATTGAGCTTACACCTGTAAATGTCATTCTCTTGTTCATTTAGTCTTATTGAGTTAGTATTATTCGCACTGTATTCGGATGGATAACTAGAGTTAAAGGGTCGACTCTATTAAGTCTAGTTGAAGTGTCAATTTGAATTTAGAACTTAGAGTAGGCTTGTTTTAATTATTCTTCCTTGTAAAAGTGAGTTCATTCTAGAATTGAAGAACTCTAAGAAGAGACTTAAGCCTATTGAGGCTCAATTTCATTTTTTTTTTTTAAAAAAACTTGTATTTAGTCATATTTATTTTTCTGCATCATATTTCAATTATCTTGTTACTTTGACCATCACTTTATTCATCCTCCTCTAGGATTTTTTATAGCGTTTGAGTCTTCATCGTAGATGGACAACTTACATGAAAGAAAAAAAGATGCAAGTGATCATAGATGGACAACTGGTATGGTCGATAAGCTATACTGGGACATGCATGTATTACTTGGCTGGCCTACCATTGGCAACACAATGAACTACAGACGAAGTTTGAAATGCAGTGAATGAAATTTCATGGATGATTGAGAAAAAGTCTGACTTAGGTACATCAGGAATTATCATAGACGTTCGACACTTCGACAGATGACCACTGAGACCTTAGTTACTTTAGTTAAGAAGAAATAGTATTAAATCACTTGAATCAACTTGTATTGGTAAGCATTTGCCTTGGCAAAGAAGATTACAAGGAAATAGAATACATTTTGTTGAACTTAGTCTTTAAAGAATGAAATCCCTAAATTTCATTTCCCCCAAAAAAAAAGAAAAAAAAAAAGAAAAGCCCCACCAGACTCTTCCCTGAAGAAAAAAATAAACACTGGAGTACAATCTATATAAAAACAAGTTTGCAGAGAGAAGTTTGGCGGGGGACTTTTTTGCTATGGTGCATCTGAAAATTCAAGAATGACCTGATTCTTAACCACCAGTGTCAATAGCGAAGAATCCTTTTTATCATCTCATAGAAATGACCTTACTTCCAATTATATTTCTTTTCTTCTATACAAATTCAGGCCATAGACTCTCCAGCTGATCATCAAATTAACAAAATGCTTAGAAATAGGTACACTAGTCATATGGATTTTACAAAATGATAGAATGGGTTAAGCATTAGGTAAGAGGATTTGATTAAAATCTATGGAGCTGACATCTATATCAGCCCAACCAGTCAACCACCCACAAAGCTGCCAAAACTGACACAATGTCAGTCCGAACCGAAACTCACCCGATTCAAACCCGAGCCAGACATGGAGCCAAATGGAAATGTCGATCCGAAACATCACCTGATTTGAATTGGACCTGATCCATATTTGAACCAAATGACTCGGTTTTCAGGTCAATGCTACTTTGGAGCATCACTGCCAAGGACGATGGTGGCCAGACAGGCAGATTCACAGTAAAGAGGAGACAGAAGGCTTATTTTGGGGGGGGGGGGGGAAGAAGGCAGAGTGCAATCTCTATAACAATGCAAATGCACAACAGAATGAAGGGATTCAGCAGGAGAAATGGCCCGACTAGCTAGTAGAGCATCACTCTGATTATCATTGATCATTCATAGAACATAAATGCGATCCTATACAAAATGGGCACCAAATCTGGTTGCCATCAAACTGGAATTACCCCCATTATATATGTTCGTTTCACATTTAGCAAAACACACCTTCCCACCAAGAATAGCATCTAAACTGGTTTTCATCATCTCACTATACATTTACCATATTATCATTCTAGACACCAATGAATTTTCAATCTATCAACAAAATATACCACACCAATACTTCAAACCTGCAAAACTGGTTGGTTTCACCCATATTCAGCTACCACTGCCTTGCAACGGGTCTCCACTTGATTAGGGGACGTTCGTAAGTAAAATTGCCCTTCTTACCTCCATAATCGTCGACTAATGATTGGCCGTAATTACCATTGTCATTGAATCTGGAGATCTTGTACCTTGACATGTTCCAGTTATGTCCACTGTCCCACTTCTTCTTGTACCCTTGATCCAACTGCTTCTTGTAGTTGTGATTCCACGTTGAACCGTTATTTCCATTTCTAGGAACAGAGACATATTCATCCTCCCAACCCAAAAAGTGACCCATCTCCTGGTTGTTCACTTGATACTGTTCACAATTCTTCACTTGTTGGGCCCCACCCTCTTCCATGTCACCCCATCCAGTTGGGGTGAGAAGGTATTGCTCAGGGACTACTGGAATCCCAATAACTACACCACCGTTTCCCTTCTGGGCATCACTATGAGGGTCAGGTATTCTCTTCTCCAAGTCCGAGAAGAGTTCAGGGTCAACATTTGAGTCCCAGTCAATCTTGTCTATGAAGATGTCAGGATCGGGTGGGGTGATGTCACATGGCTGGCCATGCATCTCTGCCCAAAACCGGTTCTTAGCATTCCAAAATGCCTCCTCAACTGCAGAGTCATTCCACTGAAGAACCTTTTGGTCCTGATTCATGCACATATACTTCTTGGTTTCTAATACCTTTTGCCATGGCACCCCTGCCGTAGCGCAAAATTTCTTCTCCCATGAAGATGGCTGCCAACCTAAAGGTAACAAGATATCAATCAACTAATCCTCATGAAAGAAAACCAAATTAGAATGGATAAACGACACTTGAAAAATTAGGCAAAGTTCAGCAGGGCTAGATATGTACTTAGGCTACACAGGGTATTTTAAGTATAGACAGTCTAGAAGGTTTGCCCTTTCCTAATGTTGGTGATGCTTGGAAGCTCAGTCTGAGCTCATGATGTGCAAAAAATACCATACTCAAACTATAGCAATTTACAGCTTTTCATTCTGACAATACAGAGCATAAGTAGAATATGGAAAGAGTACTTTGAATGTAAAGAAAGTCAAATGCATTTTCCTACAAGCCCAAGTTTTCGAATTTTTACTAAATAAGGTGGTAATTAATCAGCAATCAGAAGTTGCCAAAAGCGTATGGATTATTATCGATTCAAGGCTCAAAACGATAAGGAGGACAACTCGCGTATAACTACAATTCCCAAAAAGGCAGTATGTGTTTCTCCTTTCAAATGTGAATTTTCTGCACGTAATGGTGATTAGTCTGAAAATTTGGAATCCATATTCTCACATATAATCAACTATATTTTTTCAAAAGGAAAGTGTGAGTGTTTGGCCAGGGTTGAGTAATTTTTGCATAGGGGAGTTATCCTTAGGTTTGATTAAAATGACAACATGAACTCTACCAATCATAGGTTTCCACACTAAAGACAAAGACCAACATTCCACGATCAATGCCCACAAAGATTCCAAACTTATTTAATCATTCGCAACAGACAAAAACTGGAAAAAAGAAAAAAAAGATACAATTGAAAAAGCTCAGCTTATAAGTATGAATCTGGGCAATACCACCATCAATCTATCAAAATCAATCCGCTCTTTTTGCTAACAAGCATGCCAAATTTCGGTTCTGAGAGAAGTCAGAACCCCGACAGTGTCTGCTTTCAAACATTCCTATTCCTTATGAGACATAATTTTTCAGATTTCCCCCAAATTTCCAGCAATCTTACCACAATAATTAGAACTCAGACAGGAACAATCAACTCCACTAATTACCCACATCCAAATTTTTCATGGGCAGTGCCCAAAATTGGAGATTCGACAAAATCAACAGAAAAGAGACACACCCATCAAACAAGGAATGAATAAATTCAAGGAGGAAGGCAAATATTTCTTTTCCAGAAAATAGAAAGTCTGACAAAAGAAGAATTCTTACCAAAAGAAGGTCCCCTGTTGTTCTGTGATCTGGGTCTTGAACCTGCACTTTGCTGATTATATTGATGAAAATTCTCCTCCTTGCTCCTCCTCCAATTATTGTTCTTATTGCAATTATAAGTATAATTACTCTCCATCAACACCATACGACAACCCAGAAACCAAAAACCCCTAAAAAATCTGAAAAAATAAAAACCCAGAAAATCAAATTGAGGTTGAAATCAGAGAAAGATGTCGAAAGGTGAAGCGGGCAAGACGGCGATTGAAAGACGCTTGATCACATACCGCGTGCTTAGGTTTCGAACTTCTAGAGAGAGAAAAAGAGAGAGAGATAAGAAACCGTTGTTTTTGGGAAACAAAAGAAAATGATGCAAGAATTAAGGGAGGCGATTATTTATAGTAGATGAGAGAGAAACGTAATTTTGGTCGGTTTTTAATTATGAAAAATAAAGTAATATTTTTAATTCATAATCCGATTTGTTTTTAGAATTGATGATAAGGACCGTTTGGATGGGGGAAAAAGAGGAGAGCGAGTCAAAGCACGTACACAGTGACCCTCTTCTCAGTTGCTGACGGTCTTGACCTTTCCGTCCTACTCAGCGGCCTCTCGCCAAACGTTTCCTACGCTGCTGATTAATTAGTGATTACTCTGTTGTTTTTCCCCATGTGTGATTATTTTGCTGGGAAGGCAAAGAAGTGTTTTGCTAGTTAAGTGTTTACTTTTTTATGTATCACATTGGTCGATATAGGTAGAATTTAAATCCAAATTTTTGTTAGTAATTTTTAATATGACTTTTAGAAACCTTATTAACTGTATTAATTGATGTTTTTTATTTGTAAATAAGTCTTGAGTGAAGCTATATGTTTCATCTAAAAATATTATGAATTCTGGTTAAAAACTAAATATCAATATTCAACTTCAAAAAAGTTATGAAGATCTTTTTCTTTTTGGTGATAATATTGACAAGAGTTTTCAATGCTACATATTTAAATGAATTTATATGTAGCTTTTTTCCACCAGGACATATCAGAAAAGTTAAAAAAATTAATGACTTTACGTTTAATTAAAATATACAAATCTTGCAGACTTGGAATGAACCATAACTCAGCTTTTATTTTGGGTCCGAGACTTGAATAAATGAATGTTGTAATGTCACATTATTTTCATGTTACCTAAGAATTCTTTCAGCACATTGATCGACTTTGGAATTTGTCTTTCTAAACATATAGGGTGAGTCAATTAATCGTTTCTACTCCGTAAATCTATATATTCTAAGTCGAAGTTTAATTTGGACACAGTAACTTCCTAAAAGGTAGAAATGATTTACCAACCAACACAGGTTGGTGTAAGTGATTTAGCACTTGTTATCCTTAAACAAGGTTTTGGGTTTGAAATTTGTGAATGAAGAAAATCTATGATAAGATAACTCTACCTCTTATTTTCTTGATTCTCTTGTGCTGCGTACCATTTTTCAAACTTGAAACTTCAATGCTCCAATGAAGTTGCTATTTTGGGGAGGGTACCTACGCTATATTTAGATGTTCATATGCTGGTGATAATATACTTATTGTTTTTAAATAACTAGTCTGGACCCGTGTTTTGCACGAAGTATGTTCAAATAAACATTTTGTAAATATGTTATCGAAATAATAAACAAATAGTTATGATAGACATGATTAATATTATAATTTAGAGGAGATAATGGAAAAACTCAATGAAAAAGTTAAGTATACAAACAGTTCGTGCATAATTAATGAGATTAATATTTGAAAACTATATAATTGTGAAAAAAGTCTATATAAGTATGATGGAGACAATAGATAGTGAATTTGTTACAAAGCATGCTAAATAGGGTGATGATAAGTCAATTTATGACGTCAATGACAAAAAGTCCACATCCTCTTCTTGTTGGTGAGTAAAAATTTATAAAGTCGTTAATTCTCTAGTGAAGTTATGTAGAAACTATTTTAAAGTCGGTTTAGCTTTAGTTTCGCATGTAACACAAATAAAATTTGTCTTTCAACGAAAATAATTTGAACATTATATTTATGCTATTATATAACTTTTTTGGCTATTTAAAGTGGTTCATGAGGGGGTGCTAATATAATTATGTATTCATAGTTTGTACATTTGGTTTTTAGGTCAACGTAATAGTTTCATGGGTTTTAATTTGATATAAACTTCCAATGCCCTTATATTGTCTTGCAAGAGATGGGTTGAGTTCAGATTTGTGAGTTGATATATTTCTTAATTTGAAGTATTATGACGATTTGGGCATTTTATTTTAAACGGTAAAAGATTAATTATAATTTTAGGTGTTTTATGAACAGAATTTGATTATTGGATTTGTATGGTTTAAAAGAAAACAAAAATTATTTTATTTTTTGTTATGCGTTAAATAGATTAGATTTTGGTCAATTTGTTTGAAACATTAAAACATTAATTATACTTTTAAGATTTATATGAATTAAATATAATTATAAGATATGTATGCTTTGAAAGAAAAAGAAAAAGAAAAATATTTCGTTTATTTTCTTGTGTTAAATAGATTATATTAAATGTGAAAGAAATTCAACTTCACGGGCCTAATATGATGATCGTGTTTTATTTTTAATTTTTTTTATTTCACGTTCAGCCCTTGCAGTATGCTATATTATACTTATAATATGTAATTTTTTAGCACAATCCTTACATATATATGATCATAATTAATATTGACTATGTTATAAAATTCAAAGAGAAAGATAATAACGACGATAATGACAATGACGACAACAACAGCAATAGTGATAATAGAAATAATTATGAAAATCATATTTATATTTCTATTATCTTTAGTAATACATGCTCTATGTATATTTGTATCAAAAAAAGACAAAATAATAATAATAATCATGGAAATAAAAAATGTTTATTGTTTCAATATAAATGTGTATATTATATTATGTGTTAATGATAAGGTGTCACATAAGGTTTTACGGCTTATTTAGTAATTATAATTCAGTTTTCTTAAGTTAAAACTTCTAAAATATGAACTTATTCTATAATAATGAAATAATAAAAAATTTTATATCCATTATAATCTCCTAATCTCTCTTTGATAATTACATGATCATAATTAATATTGATTATGTTATCAAATTCAAAGAGGAAGATAACATTGCCGATATCGACAATGACGACAACAACAACAATAGTAATATCATTGTATTTATTATTCTATTATCTCTAATAATATATGCTCAAATTTATATTTGTATTGAAAAATACAAAATATTAATAATAATGATGGAAATCAAAAACGTTTTGGTCCGTAGGAGCCACAAAGCGTAATACAATATAATGAGAGATGGGCGAATAGAACTTGAGACCTAATATGTCTAGTAAAAAGTACAATACAATGAGGGAGGGGGAAATCGAACCTGAGACCTAATGTACCCAGTAAAAAGAAACAATATAATGAGGGGGTGAATAGAGCTTGAAACCTAATATGTCCGGTAAAAAGTACAATACAATGAGGGAAGGAGAAATCGAACCTGAGACCTAATGTACCCAATAAAAAGGGAGAGATTGGCGGTTATCAAGATAAATCCAGGGGTTGAAATTGCCTAAGATTTTGATCAACGGTTGTGAAGCTTGGATTAATGAGAAGCTTGGATTAAGGGAGGACAACATTTTTAGACATTCATCCATTCTAGCATTTGTAAGATAAAGATTTGCAGCAGCCATGATGCTGGCTAAAACTAGGCCTTGTTCTTTTCAGTTTATTTTTTGCAAAATAAATTTAGATAAGTTCAATTTATAATAATTTTAGAATAAGTTAAAAAATAAGTTCAAAACAGATTGAAAATAAGTTCAGCAAATAATTTCTAGAAAATAATCAACTAATTGAATATCAAAGCTTAGCATATGAAGAAATCATTATTCTTTTTGAAATTTTATATTATTAAAAAAATTTTAAGTGTGGCTAATATTTAGGCTAATAAAGTGTGACTAATGCTAATATTAAAATATTATTTGAATTAACGTGAGTTCAAAAACAATGAAGTTATAACCATATAATTATAATTTACAGTACCTAGAGTTTCCCCCTCAATTGCACCCAAAAATAATAATAATAATAATAGTGAACAATATTAATGATGACGACGACGATAATGATGAACACCACCACCACCAAAAGTAATAGTCAATTAATTATTAAAAATAATGAATCTTAACAAATAATTCACAATAAGTTCGGTAAATTGAATTTTAGAATAAGTTAAAAATAAGTTAAACAAATAAATTTAGAATAAATTCAGAAAATAAATCCAAAATAAGTTCAGCGTAAGTTCTACTTGATATACTTTAAGCTACATCCAATCATATACGATTAAAACTAATTCCCTCGTATCGATTTGATTATTTTTTTTAAAAAAATTTGAAAGATTTTCTTTAATCAAAAATAACTTAATTAGACGGCCTTTTGAAGATTCCAACATCAGAAACGAATTCTCCCAAGTTTGAAAGCCCTATCTGTTTCAACAGGTTTCTTTGGTGCGTGATGCCGGGCTCCACATCATGGTCATCATCAAACCAAACAAGAATTGAGTATTGACCACATGCTGTGTCCTAAGGCGTACTTGTTTGAAGCCCTACGAAATGGACAAAATTGTTCAAGTGCAGCTCCCCTTCTCCTCGTTGCATTTATGGCTTCTGTTTAGTCATACTCAAGAGTCTCCTCGTTGCATTAAGGTAAGTTCCGTATACCAGCCATATAATTGTCGTTTCAACTTTCAACTGCATATCAACTCGTCAACATTTCTGCTGACATATTGAAAATCAGCTGCTGCTGAGGACAATACACTCAATTTTAGATTAGATTAGATTAGATTAGATTAGGTAAACTCATGTGATTCATGTTGCCTCTGCATTGCCCAAAAGTTTTTCTAAAATCTCCAAAATTTAATAGGTACCCACACAAGTCAATATACAATTGTCAGATACTCAAATTCAGAAGAAAGTGAGACAGCATGTGTTTGATCACATTGAAACCGCAAATTCTATATTCTAATCTTGCATGAATACACCGAAATTCTAAACTCTAATCTTGCATGAATACACCGTCGTCATTGCAATCTGCCAATTGGAAGACTAGCAAAATTTGTGATGAGAGATCTTTCCATCATCAAGGATTCAAGAAACTTCAAAGATGCCCAGAAAATCAATACATGATGATAGAAGCTTTGTATCGCATCAATGCTCGAATGTCGAGATCCCAGCAGGAGTCACAAGTTCTTAATGAACTCATAACTGTGGGAAAAAGAATCATGATTACATTTCATTGGTCTAGAGCTTAAGCACGAGGCCAATGGGACTGTGATCACTACCAGTGACATCCGGGAGGATATACGAGTCATGGACTGTGTCAGCTATTGACTCCGAGACCAGAAAGTAATCAAGGCGCCATCCTGTTTAGGATGCGCAACGCAGCCAGAGGACAAGATGGAAGGAGGATGTCAAGAGAATGTACAGTCACTGACTATGCAGTAAAAGGAAATACTTCCACCAATAACATTTACACAGACGAATGCCCTACAGTAATGCACAGGCAGCGTTTCTTGTATGGTAGATAGGTCATTTTGGTTAGACCATAGGTTGGAAGAGCACATATTACCTACTATTAGGGAACACTAGAAATACAGGGTAATTTTGTAAGGTTTGTGCTTTAGGCATATTATAATGAAAACCAACCCAGCGTGAGTTCTGGCCCATAAGATGGATAATTTAGTAAGAGCTTTTCATGGAAGCAAGCAGGCAACAGCAATCAGTACACTCTCAAGAGGAAGACTGCTCATTAAGACCGCCATTTGGAACCAAGAAACAAGATTGATCAAAGCACCTTGTTCAAAACACATACCCACTTTCAGAAGAAGGAATCGCTCATCAAAATACACAATGTCAAAAGAAAAACAAATACACATAAGTACCTTTGTTTGTTTTACGTCCACCATGCCTATAGCCCCAGTAAGTATAGCCAACAACACCAGGATGCTGCTTTCTGAAAGTATCCGCATATCCTCTGGATAGGAAGTTGTTCTCAAATGACTGTCGCTCCTCAATTGTAAATCCAGCACTTCTCTTGTTTCCCTGCAAATGTATGTAACATCATGACTCAACATCTAAAATCAGAATGGTTAAATGGCAGAAATTTGGAAGTGAATCATCAACCATCTTTCAGGGTTTTCCCATCTCTCTCTGTGTGTGTCAGGAAGTGTTTCCTTTTTTGGGGGGGGGGGGGGTTGCCATTAGACAGTGTTATGAATCACAGTTCCTAAGCAACTCAGGATAAGCAGCCAATGGATATATTCAAACAATCCATTGCCATCTTTCTCAGTGACATATGCCTAACTTTAATTGAACAAGAAGCTCAGCATGAAAAGGCCATCAACTTTACTCATCAGACATACAGATATTCCAGAAAATCAGTATATCCTCTCAAAAACTCAATGTTTGCATCTGGCTGGCCGGGGGGGGGGGGGCCACTATTTTAACATTCTTTTAAAATCAAATCCCTGGCAATATTGATATCCCAAAGCATGTAGAAAGAGATCAATCCTCAGCACATGGTCAAAGATAAAGCAGAATATGAAAACTGCCATTACTCACAGCAGGGTTATAAATATCAATCTCTTGGTGAGCACAGTTCAGATCACCAGTCAAAATGATCCTAATCGAAATGCATACATTTGTCTCATACACTATGCGGATGGTGAAAAGAGATATATTTTACATCCCAGAGGGGCTATAATTGGAGATACCATTTTTTCTGGAACAAAAGGGCCTATAAAAATGGGGAATGCCCTACCTTTGACCAAAATACCCTTAGGCATAGCCATACATAACATAGAAATGACACTTGGAAAGGGTGGACAATTAGCTAGAGCAGCGGGTACTGTAGCAAAACTGATTGCAAAAGAGGGGAAATCGGCCACATTAAAATTACCTTCAGGTGAGGTCCGTTTTATATCCAAAAACTGCTCAGCAACAGTCGAGGCTTCGACTTTTCCAGTTCCTGTACAATGTAAAATAAGCAAAGGCAAGGTCACGAAACCGAGAGTTCAAAGTATCCAATGCTATGATCCACATTAGAAAACCAGCCGCCCCCCCCCCCCCCCCAAAAAGAAGGCACAATGAAAAGGAAAAGCAAGCAGCATTCGTAAGTTCACAAGGTATGACTCTTAAGAACTGAAACCAGCCCTTGGTCTCACAACTGAAGCTACAGAGCTATATGGCACTTAAAACTATTCTTGCAAATTGTTCAGGTTGCACATTTTGCGGCACCCAGCCGAACTTCCCATTAGCAAACGAATGAAATAGGCTGCATAATCATCAATGACAGTACTAAGCAAGATAAAATAGAAGAAAAGTAGCATCCGAATCCCGTCCCACATGCAGGTGAATGGCTACATGATCAAGATTGTAGCATACTGAATCATCCTCTAATAGAAATTCATGTCAACAGACTTCAGGCAACATTGGTGTTATATAAATTTGTACTTCATGTTACAGCACTAATGAAGCAATCCACTTGGTTTTGGATTATTGAATTATGGAAAAACAACTATGATATCCAGTTTTCTTAAAATATTTGCAATAGCATAAACTGTGTTAAATCTATGCATATCTGACTTAGAGCACAGATATTTTGAGAAAACGATATCCACTTTAAGCCATACCAGATGAGATACCACAAAGATAAGAGCAAGAACAGGCAGCATACGTATAGCACACACCTTTTTTCCCCTATTTTTGGGATGAGGAAAAGTACTGTATAACTCTTAAATTACAGAAATCAAAAGGACTAGATGCTCATTGTGCAATCTAGGGTGCAGCTAATCGCAACCAAAGGCTATCAACAAATTTAACTACAACAACCAGAAACAAGTTCCTCCACAAACAAGTTAGAGAAATCAAAGACTAGATGCTAATCATACATTCTACAACGAAGCTAATCTCAACCGAAAGTTACAACAAAATCGCCTACAACAAGCAACAAGAAAGGAAGTTCCTCCACAAAAGGCGAAGTCTTAAGCCCCTCATCCTTGACGCACTCAAGAGTATTAATTCCATTAAAACTCTTCTTGATGTAGCAGACAAATAATAACTAACAGTGCCCAAAACCCCTAAAAACCTTTTCCTGGTTCTAGGTAACCTGCATACTGCAATTCCATCCCAAGATCTCTAATCAGACTATACTCCGTATTAGTAAAACTAAATAATAGACCAGCCAACGGGACATCAGCTTGTTGACATCTAAACCAACTTCCAACAAGGAGATCAACTTCAAGTCTTTTGATAGTTGGGACACTGCATATAAGTGGTCATCAGTTGGGCAGGCCCGATATTGTCAAGGCCTCAAGAAATTTGGGGGGGGGGGGGTTAGTTGTGAACTATGTCCAATCATCACAGTCCACTACATTTGGGGGGGGGGGGGTAGCTTGACTCCAAGTGACCATAACACACTAAAGAATTCACATGTAGGATCAAGTTGATGGGTATTGCTCTTTCAATCCAAAAGGCAAGAGAGGCAATGATGAAATATAGTTTCCCCATACTACATTAGCAAACAGTACTAAGAATAAGACCTCATTTTAAAAAAAAAGAAAAGAAAGGAAAACACTGTTGAGAATAAGACATAAATCAAATCCAGAAACTTTATAGACCCCACAGACTTCCTCCCACATATGTTTTTCCTCATAAATGATACAAGAAGCAATTGACTATTCCCACACATCTAAATAATGTCATATAATGCAATGTGTAACAAAGGAATTACACCGTACATCACAAATAAGAATGAAAGACACATCCCATACACAACTGCAGTAGCAGTTTAGCAGAGAAGAAAAGAACATTTCCTTCTACTAGCTATAGATCTAAAAGAAAACATTTATTGACTTGATCCTTACTTTCATGTAATGCCCAAGTGCTGGGTCCCATTCTGTAATCCTGTAGGGCCAACATCAGAAAAAAATCATCAACAATCAGATTCTCCTAATTGATAATATACCTGAAAATGAACAAACAATGAGATCTAAAATTACCAAGTTACGATACCAAAAAAGGAAATTAGTTACCAGTCTCCTTAGCCCATCCCCAGAATTTGGCACATATGCACACAGTAGATAAAAAGAATCAAACTCTGCTGTCACTAAACGCCCCTCGGTATCATGGTCTGACATGCCAAGGCCATATCGTATAGAAAGCGGTTTCCTCTGTCAGACCATGTGAAGATATCGGCCAAAAAAATGCTGCTTACCATGATGCACCATAAATGCACGAAAACCTTTTTCTCTCATTCAATTATCTGTTTTTTTTTTTAAAAAAAAAAATCAACGATGCCAAGAGAAAGCCCTGTGCAGTTGTGAAAACACATTATCATCAAATGACTAGCAGCCCAAGTTCTTTCAGATAGCAGCTTATGGTCCAACATCTGGGATTTACTCCCTAATAACAGTTTCCTAGCTACACATGATTTAAGCTCAACCTTCAGCAAGAAGCTCTGAACCTGCAACGTTAACAGATATCAGTTGATGTGGAGAACTACCTTAAATTTTAGAATATTTACTCCTGTCCTAATTCTGAAATGTTTAACTTCTAGAAGTATTCATGTTTAACAAATACCATCAAACGAATGTTAGAATGAGAAAGTCATGTTAATATGCTGCTAAAAGAGGGCGTGTGTGAAAGATATGCATTGTAGGTCAGTTTTAATTAATAGCCGCCAGCGAATGGTAAGATTAAAAATTCAAGCAGTCAGGCTGCTATGAAACAGCAAAAGGGCATCTGAATTTGGAATATCTAAATAAAGCAGAAGGCACTTAAAGACAAAAATACTATTTTTCAAAAGAACCAAATGAAATGCAAAAAAAATAATAAAATAAAATAAAATTCATATGTGCATCCAAAAGCGGCACAAGATAGAGAGACAAAGCCAGCAATTATTTTGTAATCATGAAGTACACTTACATATATGCAATGAGTCGTGAAATACACCTTTCACCAACTCTTATGAAAAGTTTAAAGAAATAACCTCTTCAAGTATTATCCAACGCATCACATCAGCAAATTGGATATCATTATTGACCACTTGCAAGTAGCAACATACCCTGGAAACAATTGCAGTACCAGACTGTCCAAGTTTGGCTACGCTGCACGTCCAATAGCTATTTTCATAGCCTGCCAAAAGATCTCTGACTGTCTCAACATCCTTCTCCTGGTCAAGGATCCAAAAAATTGATATTATTGACCAGATTGAGAAAGTTGACCTTTCCATTACAAAATGTAAAGGCACATGTATATGAATCCAATGGAGTGTCAACCAATGATCAATCATCAAAGAACATTGGATAAATATCCTTTGTTTCCCTGATTCAAAATTGTTGACCCTGATCTCTTCCATGTTCTACAGAATCTTAGCCACACAAGGGGAAAAAAAAAACAGTTTATCATTCTATCCACTGAAGATGATTCTAAAGGATCCATCTACATCCCTAGACCATGTGCGAGAAAAAAATTAGCTGATGCATTCCAGCCTTTTCTCTATCTATTTTCTCTGAGAAGTGTTTAGTTTAATAGCCACATTATGATATCCAGACTCATCTTTTTACCTTGTCGTACCCATGTCGGACACGACACTCCCTGGATAGAACATGGGATACGTGTCAGGCCCTAGGGCCCAACTCTGAAGCAACAGGGGTGAAAAAATTTGGAATATATGGTTTTTTCCTTCTTCATTCATTATTTTTTAATAGATCTTTAACGTTTAATGGTTTGATAAGTGGACAACCTTTTAATTATTGAAATATTCTTGAAAGATTAATTTGAAATTGCAACTTCCACATATAAAATGATGAGTCCTCATATACGTGTCCAAATTTTGGACAATGCCCCCATGTCCTAAAGTCTTAGCTTCAACAGGTCGGACACTCATATCCATACCTATGTCCAACATCCCATACCCAAGTCCGTGCAACATACTCAAAATGCTTCTGATGAGGAGATATGGTTTTGAATTGAATCATCACACACCTCCACTGAAACAATGTCTTTCAAGAAAAGTAGACATCCACCCGAAGCAAAACAACTTATGTACGGCATAATGCTTTTCCTTCCATAAGAAACCACTGGGGTCGGATTCTATTAAGCCAAAAATCATGCATTATTTTTATAATTATTTCGAGTATATTATATATATTATTTCGTCTAATTTGTTTTATTTTATATATTTTTCAGGGTTAGTATTAATTTAATAAAGAGGAGAAGAGAGGATGTCGAAGCTCGGGTTTTCCACGCTTGGTTATAAAGACGGTCCAAAAATAATAATTATGAAGAATATTATTTTCATAATTATTTAATTGGGCTAGGGTTGCAAGAGTTGGTGAAAAGCTAGAAGTTTTGAGGAAGAAGAAGCGTAAGGAAGAAAGGAGAAGAAAACCCTAAACAAAAATCCTAACCCTTACCCTTACCATAATCTCATCCCCACACATAAAAACCCACGGTTGCCTTCCTTCAATCTACCACCCTCAGCCTCCTTCCTCACGACCTCCATCTCATCAATAGCATCACATCTTCATCACCATCTTTGAAAACATCTCACGGCACCGTGCCTTCTACCTCCTCCATCCTTCTTC
>JACYFF010003369.1:78646839-78691051 GCA_017589665.1 Selenicereus undatus
TTTACTATTTTAGTTCCAGAATATGATCTAGAATATTTAGGAGCATCGTTGGGTAGTTTTCTAGATTTTTATTCATTAGATTTTAATTATTTCAGAATTATTAAGATTAGACTTAATAAATTGGATTAGTAAAATCATTTAGGATTAAGCTAGCCTTTTACAGCAATCTTTCATCGTGGATCGATCCCTACTTTCCTATGCTATAAAAAGTATTTAATAATCGAAGTAGTGGTTAAATTTGTAACTCTCGACAGGCTTTACAAATTCCCATCATACCGCCAACCGACACAAAGTTGTATTGAGCATAAAGTTGTTGCAGAAAAAGTTTTAATATTTATAAACCCCAAGTGCAAGGTGTATCGTTGAATACTTGGGGTGTCGTCTACAGAGAATTGTGTTTCCAACTACCAGAGTTCACTGGAGCGTATCAATCTAGGCGAGATATAAGGTGAAAGAGGAAAACTAAACTACGCTAACAAATATAGAAAAAGCGACTTGGGGTTGTGATTTGACCAATGGGTCAAATGGACGAGCCAAAAAATCGAGACAAATCCTAACCTACCCAAACTACATCACGAACTAGAGATGATCGGTTGCACCATTAAAGACCACCCAAGCCCTCTCTCAAGGGTCATGAACTAGTCTAATTAGCCTAACCACCTATTTTCATGGGGTTAACCCAATTAGACCACAAAACTAGCAACCCCGGACCTAACTCGATTCGGATACTATTTTCATGTCCCGAACTTGGCTATTCCCTCTCCCACACTAGCTAATTGACCTCACCTCTCAGCATAAGTCAATCGCCTAAAAATATGAATGAAAGTTCTCTCAAACATTTCATCGAACACTTGGCGGGCGTGAAGGAAAACTTTAAGTTCTAGGCATAGATTGGATATGGTTAAGCCAAATACAAGACTAATTAGCCATCAAGAGGCTAATCACAATCCAAGCCAACACAATCTACCAACAAAACATCACAAACACATGAAAACTTAAACTAACAAACAAGAACGTAAACTTGAAGAACAAAACAAAGAGGATGAAATAAAACAAATCTAAGCAACTAAATAACATGAATTAACAAAAAAAACTAAACATATAAACTAAACAAAAAAAATACAAGAATTAAAACTAACAAAACAAAAACAAGAAAACCATATAAACTAAATAGAGAAAGAGAGAGAAAACTTAGTCCTGAATTGATAGAAGGAATTTGAAATCCAAATGTTGAATCCAAGATTACAATCTTCAATCCTAAACTAATCCTCCTATTGAGGTTTTTATTTGATAAACTAACCTACAATCTAACCTAAGAATCGCCATAGAGAAGCACCAAGCGACCCCGAGCGATCCCCTTAAAAATCACAAAGCAAGCCCTCTAAATAGAAGTCGGAACAGGCCGAAACTGGACACGGCATGCCGCCTGGCATGGGGTGCCCATGCCGTTTTTCTACCTGCGCGCACTTTTTTCGTTCATTTTTGAACCCTTTTCACTCCTTTTTGCGGCACTTGCCCAATTGAACTTATTACCTACAAAAGTAAATAAAACAAGTAAAAATCCTAAAGATTACTTAATAAAACAAGAAAAATTCTCAAGATTAGATTATTACACGAGCTAAAATCAGATGAAAAAGGCATGTAAAATGCGACAATTTATCGCCTAACAAATACCCTCATACCTATCTTTTGCTCGTCCTCGAGCAAAACAAAAGAAAAACTAACCTAGGAACCTAACTCACTTTCGTAAGAATCACGGTTGCATTTAGCATATGCAACAAGCCCTTTAAACCCCTTGGTTTCCCCAAGTGGACGAGTGAGGTCTCGTGAGGGTTTGCAGATCATTTACCCACAAAATTGTTGAAATATTTTTGGATTTTTTTTCTCTTTATCAAAAAACAAAACATATACACAAGGCAAAAAAAAGGAAACATGTACACATCGAGATCGGTCTCATCACCCTAACAACCTAGCTACGAAGTCATATACAAGCAAAGCGTTCACTCAATATACACATAGGCTATAAATGCATCCTGACTCTCATTTTTCACCCCACATAATACAATGACACGATTAGTACGCCTTAGTGCTCAGTGCAAAGTGTATTGACTCTCGATGCTAGGCTAAAATCGGGCCAAAGGTCATCTCCACTTGGCTTATGACTCCCTTAATTTCCCCCCCCCCCTTTTTTTTGTTCCCCCTTTGGGGCTTTTTTTTTTTGTTCTCTCGCTTCTCTCCTTATGCTCCTTCGCCCGGGTGGGTAATTCTTGGCTTATTAGGCCTTGAACTCCCGGATGAACAACTTAGCACATATTTGGGCTTCTTCCCTATTTAGGGGTTTTATTTGGATGTGCTTTGCACTTATTCAAGCCCAAAGAGCGGTATCGGAGTGAAGCGGGGTTTTGTTTTCCACTTCATTTTTTTTTTTTGGGTAAATGAAGCCAAAATAGGAAGTCAAGGAACCAAACAGAGCATCTTTAAACCCAAACTTCAACAACTAACACCAAAAGTCAATAGTTAAGTGTATAAGGTATGCACAAAACCGCACATGCGAAATGGGATTATTATGAGAAACTAAAAACAACATTACAGACAAGTGTTCCATCATGCATGCTCGACCCATATACAAGCTCGCAACTAGGCTATCAATGATTAAAAACCAATCACAACAGCACAAAAATTCCCCAAAGCCAAAACGAAAAACTATACAAAATTGAAAAATTGAAAAAGTTTCACAAAAAACATAAAAGGGTATATGACTTCTCCACCCCCACATCTAGATCTCACAATGTCCTCATTGAGAGCCGAGTAGTCACAAGAACCACAAAGACACAAACTCAACTATCCACAACTAAAGAAAAAGAAAAAGAAACACAACCTAAGAGTCACAACTATACAAAAAGAAAAAGAAAGAAAAGAAAATAGGAGGGAGAGAGAGTGAGAACGATTATACCAGGGCGGGTACTGAATGTACCCGAACTACACCTCGCTAGGACGAGGTTGGGGAAGCGCGAGGAGCATCAGCCACTCCTCGGCGGCGTTCAAGACGCGCATCGCCAACTCAAATGCCGTCAACGCTCGCAAAAGTTTATCAAACACCTGAGCCTGCAACTCAAATGAGTGTAAGTAAGAGCACCCAAGCATGAATATAGGAGTGATAGTAAGTGCTCTTCTAAATTTATCAAATGCCTTAGAAAAATCCGTAGAATGATTGAATGCAATAGGGAAGATGATTTTCCCAGGCATGTCCTCTAGGTATAGACTATAAGGGTCAAGGGAGGAGTCATACCCTCTAAAAGCACCTAGGGACTCAAAACAGTCAACCACATTCCCCTTAAGCACCGTAAGAGAGTCAATCGGTGAGAGATCACAATATTGAGGGGAAGGGGAGGGTAGTGAACATGAAGAAGCAGGAGAAATATCAAGGGGGTTGAGGGATACATGGTCAGTAAGATCAGAACTAGATGAAACTGCAGCCACAACATCCACACAGGACACCCCCTCGAGAATCTCTTCGAGATCATTCACCTCACTAAAAATATCGTCTGACTCAAGACATAAATCATCCCTATCAATACTAGCATCAACACAAAATATCTCACCTACCTCGAACTCCGTCGACTGAGTTAAAGGGAAAGGTGGATCAAGATAGGTCATAGTGTTGTCCTTAAGGGTACTAGGTAGGGATTGAGCAACAAGAGGTAAAGTAGGCAAGGGAGGGTCAGATACTTTCTCTAGTCCGGACTCTAGAGCAAGAGAAGACGCACCATCATCACATAATTTAACATCAAGTTCAGAAAAATTAACTCTAAGGTTAGTCTTATGTGATAGGTCATACTCCCGCATATGATTAGCAAGCTTAACTTGTTGCTCATTCATTGCCACTATCATACTAGAAATTCATTGCCTTTCTCTTAACAGACCGCTCTTTCCCTACAGCAATTAAATATGGTGAAATTCTAAATAGCTATACTTTGAGGATGAACTGCTAATGAGAGGGCATGCATTCAGAATTTCAAAAAACTGTCCATAATTCTAGCGTCTCCTCTAAATCCTTGTTCATCAAATGCCAAGAATTGGGAGTATAGTCAAGGCAATATCCACTACATCAAAACCTATTACAAAGCAGGTCCAGAAAAGACAAGATTACCAGGTCGATCAATAGTTTCTACTGATGAACTATGCCTCACTGTCTTTATGTTAGTAATAATCTCCAGACTTTCAGCGGCATGTTTTTTCCCTCTTTTGCTCTGCTGATGTTTGGAAGATTCTGAATAATAGGTGGAGCGCTGAGCAGACGCTTGGATGTACCCATTTGGTGCCTTCTGGACTGATGATATGTTTTCATCACAAATGTGCTCCCTTGAAAATTGTGTCTGACCTAACAAGGGATTCTCACCTGCACCCAAACAGGATTCTAATCAACCTATGTAAAAGCATAAGTAATATCAGCAAAAGAATAAACCCAAAAAGAAAAATCTTGATGGCATAACGCACCAATTACGACTTGAAGGTGCAAGCCAACAGCTAAACCTCATACCATCAATGCCACTGCCCAAAATATTTTTCAATGCTGAAATGAGCTCTTGTTTGCGACCTTTAGTGGGCGCCCCAAAATTTCTGGCCAGTCAGATGTTAAAAAGTTAGGAAAGCCAGTTCACAAACACGAACACAATAACAGTTTCACTTCCCTCAACTCTACAACAGGGATTCAGGGAACAAGGGAGGAGCCACGTTGGAGAAGGGGGTCAATTGACCCTCCAACTTTTTAGGAAAAAAAAATTAAATATGGAATATTGTTGTGGATGAAACAAATAAATATATATTAATTAGCTCACACATATGTAGTAAATGCGTGCTTTGTAGGATGGTCGGTAGCTCCTTACTCATTTTAGAAGAGGTCATAAGTTCGACTCTCCTTCCACGGTCCGCCTTCTATGTTTTTTTTTTTTTGAGTTTTGCCCTTTCATTTTCTCTTATTTTGTTCTCAATCCTCTCGACTTTTTGCTTACCCAGACTCTTTGCTTTCGTCGTCAGAGCAAACCTAGTGATGAGCTAATTTTTTGGCTCACTGATGGGGGCCTACTACTGCCACATCAACTTTATCTCTAATTTTTTGTCTCACAATCCTCACTCTCTCCAGTTGAAGACTCATCATTTTGCCTCATCAAATAAAATAAGACCTATGGACTCACTCTACAGCACACAACTTTATTTTTAAAATTAAAAAAATAATCTAAAACTAATTTAAAATATTTTTAAAAAATGACAAAACAATTAAAAAGAAAAAAATTTGGCCCATGAGCCTGCTAATGGCAGCAAGCCGGCTCTTGAGGCATGAGTTGTGAGCCATCCACTGCAACTACTTCCCTCTCTCACTCCTCTTCTCTCTCCTCATATTTGCCTCGTGGGCACTCCGTTGAGTTTGCTCTCAGCCCCTCACCGGCTCACTCAGACACTCACGCAGCCACGCCTACTAGTCCCACGCACTCTCACTCTCTGCCCAGTGCCCATTTGCCAACACCGCCACTAGTGCTGCCGCCTCTACTCCTCCTCACCTCTCCTTCTAAATCCCAAATCCCAATTTGAGATAACTCCTAAAAATTCTCAATTTTTGTTTTTTATTTTGTTATTTTGTAAATAATTATGTTTATTTTACTTATTTTAGTTAGATTCATGTTAAATAATTGACTAATTTAGTTAATTACTCATTATTCATGAATTAAAAAGTGAGGATTTTAACCTAATTGTCTTCTTGGTTGAAGATTTAAAGTTGGGCTAATTTTGTTTTTAATTGTTTCCTTGTTTATGTTTAGTTTACTAATTTTTATTGAATTTGTGATGAATAAGTGGTTAATTTAGAGATTTACTCAATTAGGTCTTGCCTTTTCCTTGTTTGATTGAGAATTTAGAGATTCAAGCACTTCATTTTTAAAACTATTAAAGTTTATGTTATGTATATTATTAATCTCGCCCTCTCTTACTCCGAATCCTGTCTCCGCCTGACAGCAAAGACATCCTATACAACGCAAACACCAATTTCAAACTCAAAATTGCAAATGATCCAAGATATATGCATTACATAAGAATCAATCACACGCCTAAGATAAGATATAAATACAACCAATAATAATTCCACCAAAAACTAATCCTTTGTAAGAGTTCCAAACCAAAAAATAAATTAAAAAAAAAGAGCCAGGAAAATCACCGCAATGCAGTTCTAAGCTCAGGAACTGTCATCCTCTCTAGTTTTGCAGGATCATCCTTGATGCTCAGTATTTCAGCTAATTTGTCTCCCATATCATTCTCCTGCTGCCCATTAAAACACAACATCAACCCATCAATCAAAAAGTTTACACAACATGAATAAAAACGCCATAAAACAAGTTTCCCGAGTTTTAATCAACCAACTTGGGAATGAACCATCTGAGAATTCGACGAACCAGAAACTGATGGCTTCGCCAATGCATCTTTTTTCCCAGAACCCATAACTCGGCTATGAATTGGGAACAATCCTCGATGCTTCAGAATCCTTGGAAACCCTACAAAACTGCAACTATCGCCATTTCAAAATTCGAACGCAGAATTCATTGTTCGAGGGTTCACATTTAACATAAAATTTGGAAAGAAGGCGAAAATGGAATTGAAATAACCTAAAATTGATGAAATTCCGCAACCCCAGCAGCATATTGTCGAACGAAAAGATGAAGAGAGAGAACCTACATTGAAGAAGGAGAAGTAGTGGCGGATACCAAGCATTATTTTCGAGGTGAGAGAGAGGTGCCCAGAGCTGGCTCAATTTTGCCGCCACATTCCAGGGACTTAACCGAATCCTGGAAAATGGAAATTGTGTCAGTTAAGGGATTTGAACCGTAGATGTTGAATGGCATCTCTTTTTTGATGTTTTTGATGATTTTTTTGGGGGATAAGAAGCTGTGCTGAATTTGACAATTAATTAGAAGCATATATGTTCAACTTCATTGTGTTTGAATTTTAATAAAGTTGTGTTTAAAGTTTAAAAATATTAATATGATTTCTACTATTAAAAAAAAGAAAAGAAAAAGAAGCTTCAACAAAAACGGTTAACCACATTGTATAAATGCATTCAATTAGTATTTCTGTGATGATCAAGAGTCTAAATTAGGAAACAGAAGTGTAGTTCATCTTCAGCCTCTCTCTTTCCCTACAACACATTTCTTTGCTATATTTTGCTAATCCTGTAATGTACAGATCTCTGTGCTTACTGTCAAAAAATCGAAACCAAATAATGAAAAAGGTCGAGCCACCCAAAGATGTCATCCTGACTTGGCTGTATGATTCTATGACTCTTCTGAAGAAAAAGAATCTATGCCTGGAGGAGACAAAGGCGGAACTGCTCGAGGATGATCAACTTTTTCTTCTTGCGTTTCTAACACTTTTCTTGCAGTGCCCTCAAATCTGATGCTGAGTTCTTCTGAAGACAGTTTTCCTGCATCAATTTTTTTGGTGTAGGATGATGTTCTCGACTCTGATGATGTAATGGATTTTGCTGCAGCAATTACAGAAGCGAAAATCCCAGATTCCCTTAATCCCTCTATGATCACCTGTGAGAAATTTAGACAAATGCCCATCAGGAAGGACTCGAAGAGGATCAAAAAAGGGGCTTTGGTTTCAGTGTTGGGATTTACCATGGGAGCATGAATGCGTGTTAAAATGCCGTACTTCAATAGCCTGAGTTTCAGTTTTTCATCAGTCCACACCACATGTTCCCGGTACCTGGAATGAGTATGAAAGATGTGAACCAAAAAAACATGCTAAATTTCGTTATGTGACTATAATCCTGTCAGAAACTCAAGCAAGTGCCCATATCAGATGCTCTACACTTAGATATGAGTATGAATGTTCGAACTTCATTTAGGGCAAAACATGCACAATTTTAAAGGGAAAAAGGGCCAGTCTGACACCTTGAAAGGAACCCATGTCAGAGCTCATAGTTGTGGTGCAACCAACAGTGTTGTACAAACCAGAATGTGTTTGTGTCTTGAGGACGCAGAAAGTACAAAAGATCTGATATCTTACCACTGAAGCATCTCTTCATCTGTTGCAGTGGAAGCAATAATAAACGCCTGCAAATCAAAAATTCCCAGTTCAAAGAGTGCCAATCTAACAATTGCTTTTAGACTTTAGTATAACTCACAGATCTATCGAAGTCCAACATGAAGCATCTTTTGACATCATCCTTTGTGGGCTTACAACCACACCTATCGCGCCTTGAAGTCAAGTCAGAGTATTTTGAGTACGTGTAGTGCAAAACTGCAGCCTCATCCATTTTGATTTCACTGTCGAAGGATAATTAAGCACTATTTTTATATTTGTGCTGGACAAACATAGGAATGCCTAAAACTAGGAAACCATGTAAGATGTGAAAGAGGAAGAAAAGGGGATACCGGGGTGCTTTCATGTAGTTATGCCACCTGTGGGCACCATTGGGGCGAAGGTTGTCTTGAATTCTTGCAGCTGCTTTTCCATTACCATAAGTCAGGAAATAGTTCGGATTTCCCCGAGCCGCCTCTCTGTAGTGCGCGAAGTAATTATTCCTGGTAAGATGGTCGTAGTTCTTTTTGAACATTGAAACCTGCACCAAATGTCAACAGGGTAAAAGGAAATTGTCTACAAGGTCAAGAAAGAGGACACAGATCCTGAACTAGACGATGGTGTCCTTGTATTGTTCGTATTTGCATCATGTCAAGCAAGCATGCAGTGATACTGAAAAACCAAGATTGTCTTTCTAGAAATAAAGAAAACTGGAATTGACCTGACTAGGACATGCCTAGACCCCATAGGAAGGACATGCCTAGACCCCATAGGAAAAGGCAATGATCGTTGTGAGAGCTTGCGAGAACAAAATGATATGTGAATTATATACCACAGAAGAGATTCAATCAGGCAAAAGATCAAATTCAGCTACAATTCCGGAGTGAAACAACTATGATTTCTGATTACCAAAAAGGACCTAATAAGCTTACCTCACTGAAAGGTTCTCTAATATCATCACGCTCAACTGCACTCTCCTGAAATATAATATATTTGATTTTTAAGCAGGTATAATTCAGAAAACCATAAACAATAAGAAAGAATTGAGGATAATTAGTCCGTCAAATCAAGACCATCACTGTTTGATTACTCACATAATTTGGAAACACAACCGTTTCAACATCTGCAGGAACTTCTTTTAGGAGTTCTCTCACAGAATATTCTCGAGTCCCTGCAGGATGCAGGAGTTCATCAGTGTCAAGATGGAAAATCCACTCCATGCCTGCATCCTACACAAACAAAGTTAGTCATTTAGAGATATCAGACTCAAACTTAACCCCCAAAAAAATCAGTATAAATTCATGGTAAAAGAAAAATGGGAACTTAGCTTATCAAATTTGGAACACTCACCCTAGCCATGACTATAGCCATTTCCATGTTGAGAGTTTGCTTCACAAATAACTCGTAGTTGCAGGGCTTGTAGAAGAAGCTTGCCAGCCAACTCTCATTCCATATACGGCTGATAACCAAAAATAAAAAGCAAATAATTTGAATTTCTTGTGTTTATGTGCATAGAAAACATTTCCAACCATACAACACAGGGAAGAAAGTAACAAGAGGCAGTCTACAGCACAGTTTCCCTCCACGCTGAAAGTTGTTTTATCATGATTCTTCCAACCCACTTCAAATGTGTAAACTCAAAAAAGGACTCATGGTAGATTACAAAACTCAAACGACAATGCAAAAGAAACCAAATTGAAAATTGAACAAACCTCTTAGCTTGTTTTTCTTCTAGTTCTCTTGTTCTGTGTATAACTTGTACTCCCTGTGACAAAAATCAGGCCACAATTAGGCAAGAGTAACTTCAGCAAATTAACTTGGGAAAGATGAAGCTTTCCTCGGTAAGGCATGTAAGTAAACTCACAGGAATAGACTTGAGGAGTCCAGATACATCGGGGTTTGCAGCCTTCCCTTCGATAAACAGGAAGAAGTTTGTAATGCCGATAACCTTATGATAAAATATCCATGGTATAATTTGCTCTAAGCCAGCCGAAGTGCTTGTCGTAATACACACCTAACACATTCAACGTCTATTTAAACAGGAGGCATATATAGCGTTCAAGATCCTAGGACATGTATCCACAATTCCGTCCACATTCAATCAAACAATCTACAAGTAGGTTCCAGAGATATCCAGATGTATACAGTTTTACCCTTGATAAAGAAGTAGGTCTACAACAGAATAATTGTAGGTCAAAGAATGCCATCATGCGAGTGATACACATCGTCTAAGGACTTTACCAGCTAAATTAACTGATGATCTAACATTCATTCTTACAATTACAAGTGACATAATCAGTCATTGTTTCCACAGTTATCAGATAAACTTAAATTGCCAGAAGTTTTTGCTTGATTACTCAGCGACATTAGCAAAAGAAGGATAAGAGGAAATTAGGCTATTAAACACCGCAGAGAGGATGAAGAAAACTACAAAAAGGTTGTTATCACTAATGGGGTGAATCATCAATAACTTTACCCCCAAAAAAAGCAGAACTGGACAAGGAAGTTATGCATAGACATCTGGCCAGGCTTTCATGAATCATGATATAAAGGCATACAGTCAAAAACTCTCTTTCTTATGCATAAAGTGCGTTATTTCATTTGGTTGATGTCACTTTCAACAACTTCTGAAATTCGGCCGATAGCTCAGTTGGTGTTGACAACAAATTCAAGAATCATACCCATTTTCTGACACAGATTAATCCAAGATTACAAATTGTCAAAATTCAAACAAGTATGAAAACAAAAGGAAAAACAGCAGTGTTTGAGCAAAATTTTGCAATACTGGATTAAACAAGATTATAATGGAAAACGATCACATGTTCTTCTAAAAAGAAATGTGAATTAGATGAGAACTAAGAATTAGTCATCACTTAGAGAACTAAACAGAATCCCATCAAAGAAACAGCCAATACTGATGCGAAAATGGGATTAAACCCAAATATGAAAACAGCAAGATCAACCTACCCGCAATCGAAAAGAATTAAAAAGACTAAAAAAAAATTCACGAACCCATGAAAGAAAACCATCCAAATTCCAGCAACAAAAAAAAAAAATACGAAAAAGAACTGACCTTGGGTATAAGATTAGAGTGATTGCTATAATTAAACTGCCATCCCCTGAAATAAGGGAAAACAGGGGACGAACTCTGACCCAACACGTTCGAGTTACACCCATTTGACGAGGAAGCCTTGCCCCGACCCGGGTAGGAGGATCCAAGCAGGCCGGGGAACTGGGAGTTCTCGAGGGAGAAACGGGTAGCCGGGTCGGATGGGCCACCCCGCCATTGGAGGAAGAAGGCGAAGAAGGCAAGAGAGAGAGGGACGAGAGTGAGGAGCAAGAGGAGGCGGTGTTGGGAGGAGAAAGAATGAGAGATGACGTGGTGAGTGAGAGATGAAGAAGAAGAAGTGGGTCTTAGAGATTGGTGAAGACCCGAACCCGCCATGGGAGATGAGAGAGAAAGATGATCAACATGAAAGGTTGAAGATATGGGAGGTGTGTGGGGGGGGGGGGGTTTATCAGTAGAAGATGAAGGAGAAACTGTTACGCCTTTGTTTTACTCGAGGTGTGAAGCGTGGGGGGGGGGGGTTATGTAATTGAGGCAAATGTTGATCTTCATGGGAGGGAAATGTAACATAAATACGTTTTTTCAGTTGGTCTTTCTTTGTTTTTATTTATTTATTTATTTTTCTCTTTGTGTGGAGCGTGGAAAAGGGGGGTAGAAAGAACACGGAATTGAATACTGAAAGTCATTAGATTTTTTTGTTCCCCCTCCGTTATCAGAATCGGGTTACTATTAGACCTAAAAATAATTAAGATCGTCTATTATAAATTTTTTAAATTCATAACACTCGAATATAAGAATAAATTTTTATATTTAAATAAATTTTTATATTTGAAAGAAAATGGTGAATATGTTATTTAGTAACTTAAATATTCATGTGTCATCATTATGGTCATATACTATAGTCTTTAACACCAATTATTTGTCAGGTTATTTTGTTTCGGACATTCTTAATTTATGTCCTTCCGTTCAATTGTTTGTTAGGGATCATATTAAAAGATGTTATAATACAGTTTCTCATGCATATGTCCGCTTCCATTTTTTCAACTTTCCTAAGATAACATCAGTTACAGATTATGATATTATAAATAGTGATATGTCGAACTGCATTAATCATAATATAATATCCCCTCTTTTTGAGTTTTTAAATACATATGCAAACCTTCCATTGGGGCATACACCATAACCTAAACGGCCAAACCTATTCAACGGTTAAGGGGGACAAGCGTGAGCATGCTAGATTGTTACATAAGCTCTTTTTCAAAGAAAATTGACATCCAATTAAATCTATTGATAATAAATGATGTGAAATAAACAACGTATGTTATATTTCATGTTTTCGTCACTTTTTTTTTCATATATATAGTAATTATGATTTTTGAAAAACGGTGAGATACAGACTAATTCACATTGCAAATTTCTTAAACTCCTCAATTTTAGCTTACTTGGCTAATTTGATGTTATGGTCAAATTAGTTGAAGGGGAAAAATATAAGGACGACAATTAAACACACAAGGCTTATACACAATATTCTTGCAAATTTTGTCAATAACCATGCGTATAGACTTAATTGGATTAAGTGGGACCCAATTTTTTTATTTAATCTTTGATCATAGTACTAGTAAAATTGCAATGAAATATGGTCTGTTCTTTTCATTGGAAAATATAGGTTGATAAATTTATGAAATTGGATGATATCGTTGAAGTATGGATTAAAATGAGTATTTTTTTTTATTGAAGTGGATTGAATTCAGTTGAAGTTAGTTGAACTAGGTTGAAGTGAGTTGAATTTTTTTTTGTGTAATGGGTAGAAGTTGGTTAAAAAAGTGGGAAGTGGGTTGAAATTTATTAAAGTGACTTGAAGTGGATTGAAGTTGGTTGAAGTGAGTATTTTTTTATTGAAACTCATGAAGTAAGTTGAAATATGCTGAAATAGATTGAAGTTGGTTGAGATTAGTAAATTTGAATTTACGAAAGAAAAGAATAGGGTCATAATCTCATGTCAAATCTTCTCATTATTGAACATGTTAATATTTGCTAGACTAATATCTATACTATTGCACACAATATATAAAGTTGTATATAATAGCTAAGTTTTTGGAATGGATGAACAAATGTTATGCAAATGTTATTGCTCTTTTTGGCTATAATTTATCTATCTAATTACAATGAAAACTTCACCAATATAATATGATGCTAAAGTTCGATGTTACATAATAATGTTTATGTGAAGTTCACGTATTAATAAAAAAAAATGACAAAATTTCATCTATCTCTCATCACAATCCTTTTAGGAGCACAACTCATCTGAATATTAGCTAATATTGCCAAAGGGTATATATGCATAGAATCCAATTAATACAAATAAGAAACTATTATTGATTAATAGCAACCAATTCTTCATTTTTTTATTTTTTTTATTTTTGTTGAAGACTAATTTTGTAATTCTCTATTTTTATATGTCGATTTTTCAGTCGAAGGAGACCATCATAAAAAAAATCCAAAAGAAAAATAAAAATATCTTACTACAAGACACTTTTTAAGTGTCTTGTTTGGCTGAAAGGTTATATTATCATGTATCAAATTTTTAAAAAGTGGTACAGTTAAATAGTGTAAGAATGTTACAACTTATAAATTTGGTAAATGTATTTTTGTATCCATTATTTTCACGATTAAAAAATTGCATGTATTATATGTTTTGTGAAAATAGGATTGAATCGATTAGAGTGTAATTTATATCTACCAGCATACCCGATGAATATTCGGGCTCTACAATTCATAACTAAATCTAAGTATTAAAAATTTAGTAATTTCAAATTATTAGATATAACTAGCTTTTAAACATGTGCTATACATGATTTGTTTTAAAATTTTAGTTAAATAATTTTTAAAATATTATACTTAACTTAATAATTTAAATTTTTAGAAATAATAATATTGTTATATCTATAATTTATTTTCTCATTTTTTCTTTCATTAAAGTGGTTAAAAAAATACTATTTATTCTTACGATTTTAAATTATATATTATTTTTATTTTTATTTTTAAATAAAATATTCATAAATACTTAACATAACACGTGTTGCAACCTATCGGTGTATCCAAATTCCAACAATCCGTTGTATGAATGAATCAAACCCCAGATTGTGCAGCTCCAGGTCGCGTACTCAGTATAAGTCTGCGTATTCATAGCTCATACGTTCGACGATTCATACAGTGTGCTTTCCACGTCCTCTGATTCGTATTCGTTGTATAATTATTATCAGAATTAATAATGCAACTTTGTGGAATCTTTCGGAGTCTAATCCTGACACGTGTGTTGGTTTTTGTTGGCCCTAAAACTCACTAACATAATTAGCACAAAAGCACTTACTGACTATGTGGCATATATAATAAAATAGGTTTCCATGTTTTACTTACATTTGGCAGATGCACATATTGTAAAGTGGGCTTTTTTCTGTTTTATATTAACGGTGTGTTTAGTAGAGGAAAAAATTATTTTTTCAGAAAATTATTTTTCATGAAAAATATTTTCCCAAGAAAAATAATTTTTCACTTACATTTTTAGCTATTTGGTATAATGAAAAATCATTTTCTCTCCCCTTCATTTTTTGCTATTTGATAAAATGAACCTCTCGTCCTCACTTCATTTTTTTTTACCATCAACCCCCTTCCATGCTCACTACTGTTACCCGACCTAACCAACGAATTCTGTCTCTCTCCTTTTCAAAATCAAACCCAAAATATCAGTAAGAAATATACCCATTAACAAACCCAGCAAAAGAGAGAGTCAACATTAATGAATCTCAATTTTTTCACTATTCTCAATGATTACTCAGTTGACTTTAAGTGATATTAAATCCAAATTAAAGAAAATGACGAATGAGGAGACGATGGGTGTCTCAGATTACGAAATTCTTCAAAAAGACAATTGTAATAAGATTAGAGAACTCAAGAAATAATTACAGAGATTAACGGTGGAAATCATCGATGAACATGATGAACATGAAGAAGAGGGGAAGAATGAGAGACAAAATGAGAATGAAAATAGAGTGATTCTAGGCGCAATTAAAAGAAAATAGAATGAAAGACAAAATTGGGCAACGAAAATTGGACTTGGAAAATCATTTTCCCTACTTTTTCAAGGGAAAACAATTTCCTTCAAATGGAGTAAAATGATTTTCCTCTGAAAATGATCTTCCCCTCCTTATTTTACCAAACGGCCTAAAATAGGAAAATTATTTTTTGGGAAAATGATTTTCCCTCCTACCAAACACACCCTAAATATGATTTAGTTGTCATTGTTTTCCGGCCTGTTCTTTTCGTTAAAAAATAGGAGTTTAAAAATTGGTTGAAGTAATTAATGAAATTAGTTGAAATGGATTGACATACATTGAAGCGGGTTTTTTTTTTTATCGAAATTGGTTAAAGTGGATTAAAGTTGATTGAAATAAGTTAAAGTTCGTATTTTTTATTGAAATTTGTGAAGTAAATTAAAATTGATAAATTGGGACTTACCAACGAAAAGAACGGGACCATAAAGTATAAATGTTCTAAGTTGCAAAATCAATCTCACCAGATAAATTCCTGTCTCAATAAGATCTGTAAATTAATGTCAAACTTTAAATTACTGAAGGTTAAATTGATCTTGCTATATACTCTGATATGAAAATTCTAAGATAATCATTTTGCTTCCGATTCATTATGAATCGTTCAAAATTTAAACTCGAAAAATAATACAGGATTCCCCTTAATGAAATTGATACTATAGCTCCAACTAAAAATAAATTAATACTTGAAAAATCTTAAATCAAGTTTATTGTTGACCTTAGTAATCATATATGTCAACTACTTAGTGATGAAGAAAAGTAATTTTCTTTTTTTACCCTTTGTTAAGGTGGTCACTTGATGTTGCTACTACATGAAAACTTGAAAAGTAGGTTAATTTAAAAGCTAAAAGGCAAGGGAACAATACCACCACCTTCTAAAGTGGATTTCGTTTTCACGGAGCACAAGGAGATTCAGATATATACAACATTATCTTTACTAACATCACCGCCCGCAAAGAGGCTGATTCCAAGAGATACACAAAAAATAATTTTCTGAAAATATTTTATAGAAAAAGGATTTTGTGAAACATTTTATAAAACAAGAATTTTGTGAAAGCATTTTATAGAACAAAAATAAGAATAAGCATCGGACGATGAATTAAGAAAAAAGCTAAAAGGCAAGGGAAAAAATACTTAAAATCCCTGCATGAAGCAACACTCATTTCATCTGAACTCAGAACCTATGAGCAGAGTTATTAAATTCAATGCATATTGCACTTGGCATATTAACGCTAAAGCACCTCTTTAAAAAAGAGTCGTTCGCCACAAAAAAAGGGGTGTTAACCCATTAAAAAAGGCATGTCGTGAGGCAAGATCTAACCACATGCCTCACATCTTTATTGTGACTTTCATGGTTACAAATAGATGTTATCAAAGTAGATGTAAGTCAATTTAACAAATAAATTTCTTTAAAATTGGAAAGATAAACTATGTTCGAACTTCATCAAAACCAACCTTTGTGTAAGACTGCAATCATGGTTGAGAGAACCGGACCGGACCGGCCAGTTGGACCGGTTGGACGGGGAACCGGTCTGAGGAGCGGGTCAAAATTCGATTAAAACCGTTCTGGCAAGCGAACCGGGAAAAACCGGTCAAACCCGGTTGGACCGGGTGACTCGGTCAACCCGGCCAACCCGCGGTTGGACCGGGTTTTCCCAGGTTACTTTAAAATCAACTTTTTTTTTTTTTGGGTTCAGCTCTAATTTCTTGCACTGCGCCACAGCCGAAGCACTTGACTCTCGACTCTCGACTCCCTCTTTCTCTCTGCTCTGCGCTGGCAACCACGAACTCACGAAGTAAACCCTAGCACTCGCACAGCCACTCTCCTCGTCGGCCCCCCAAGTCGTCGGCCGGTGTCTCAGAACTCAGGGTCGAGCATTGCTGTTGTGCTGACCCAGTGACCCTCATCCCTCGCCAGTCGCCACTAGCATCTCTCAACCCTCAGTCATCGTCAGGCCTGATTTCTTGCAAACGCTCGCCAGTCGCCACCTGCTGACCAGCGTCGTGCCACCGCTCTCCGTCATTGTCACCGGCTGGTTTGTGCAGTCAAGGTAACACTCTCCCTCCTCGTTCTCTAGTTTCTGACTCTCAATCCTTGCTCTCATCTCGACCCTCACTCTCAATCTCTCATCTCTAACCTCTCTTGCTCTCACTCTCACTGTCAGGCTCGAGTATAGGCCATAGGGCAGCTTCCGTGGCTGGTGGGCAGAGCCAGAACCATAGCTGGGTAACTGGTCAATGGGCATTGCGCAGAACACAAGAACAGAGGCAAGTTGTTACTAGTAACTTTGTAAGCATGTAAATTAACTTGTAAAGTTGTAAGCCTGTACATTAACTTTGCTTGATTCAGTGATTGGAAATTTGATTGCTTGAGTAACAGTTAATTTAGAATAACCTTGAAATTTCAATTTTGCTTGAGTTGGTTGGTTCATGTTTGCACTTTGGGTTGTGAAATGTGAAATTGTTATAATTATTTGCAAATTGTGATCTCTATGCTTGTCAATAAGAAAACTCATGTGAATTTGTAATCAGTTAACTTGTAGGAAAGCATGGATTCTAGTTCAACCCCTTCTACTTTAACCCCAGATTCATCAACGATTAATCCTCAATCGATTCGTCAAAAAACTGATCCGGCATGGGCATATGTTACAATGGCTCAATCTAGTGATGGAAAGAAGCTACTTATTTGCAATTTTTGTGAAAAAGTAATCAAAGGGGGTGGTATTAATAGGATGAAAATGCATCTAGCTGGACTAAGTGGTGATGTAGCTCGATGTAAAAAGGTGCCTAATGATGTTTGTTTTCGAATGAATGAAAGTTTGAAAGAAATTGCTCAACAAAAATTAGAGTGACGAATGAATCGTGAAAAAGGAAACCCCTTTAGATCTGCTAGTCTTGAGCAAGAATTTCAAAGGCATAATGAGGCCATATCAATTAATGAGGGTGGTAGAAGTAATCCCAATGCCAAAAGTTCGTTGGGAAAGAGGAAAGCAAATTCAGGAATCGGTTCCTATTTTCCTCAAGGGGTTCTCCCCGGTGCCCAACCTTCAATCAAGGCAAAATTGCAAAGTCCTGAAAAGTGGAGGCAAGTTGATTTGTGTGTGGCTCGATTCTTTTATGATTGTTGCATTCCATTTAATTGTGCTCATTCTATTTACTATCAAGAAATGATTGATGCTATAGCCTCAATTGGTTTTGGTTATAAGGGTCCTAGTTATGATGCTTTGAGAGTCAAACTTTTAGCAGAAGTGAAAAATGAAGTGAAGTTGCTTATTGACTCTTATAGAAGTATTTGGAATGATAATGGATGCACTATCATGGGTGACGGATGGACTGATGGTAGACATAGAAGTTTGATCAATTTTCTTGTTTATTGCCCTGAAGGAATTGCGTTCATTAAATCTGTTGATGCCTCTGCTATTGTGACTGATGCCCAACTCCTTTGCAATCTATTTTCTGAAATTGTTGATATGGTTGGTGCTTCAAATGTTGTGCATCTTGTTACTGACAATGGGAGCAATTTTAAAGCCGCTGGAAGGTTGTTGAATGAGAAATATGGAAATATTTGTTGGTCTCCATGTGCTGCTCATTTTTTGAATTTGATCTTGCAAGATATTTCTAAAATGCCTCATGTTGTTGATCTTGCTCAACGTGGATCTCAAGTGACTAAGTTTTTATATAATCATAAATGGCCATTGGGTTGGTTAAGGAAGAGACCTGGATGGATGGAGATATTACGTCCTGGGGATACAAGGTTTGCCACTACATTCATTGCTTTGAAAAGTCTTTATGACCATAAGCTTGATTTGCAAGCTATGGTCACTAGTTCTGAATTTCATGCATGGAGACCTTCTAGGTCAACAAGAGGTAAAGCAACAAAAGAAATAGTTTTAGATTCTAAGTTTTGGAATGATTGTTTAGTGATTGTGAAGATTGTTAGTCCTCTCATAAGATTGCTTCGTATTGTTGATTTCGATGAGAAGCCAGCTTTAGGCTATGTTTATGAGGGCATGCATAGAGCACGAAAGGCAATTAAGGAAATTTTCAGGAATAAGAAGAGGTTGTATAGGCCTTATACTCGAATTGTGAAAGATATATGGGATAAGCAATTGCGCAAAAGTATACATGATGCTGCTTATTGGTTGAATCCTTTATTTCAATATGATCAAGATAGTTTTTGCCAAAAGCCTGAGGTTATGGTTGGATTGCTCGATGTTATTGACTCCAAGCTTGGTGGGAGTAGTTCAAAACTTGTTGAAGAAACTAGAATCTTCTGTGATCGAGAGAAGGGGTTTGGAAGACAATTAGCATTAACTAGCATCAAGACTACTCGCCCAGGTATGCTACTAATTACATTATTTTCAATTCTTAATAGTTCTTTAATATATTTGAGATAACTTAATTTTGAACATGTACATTTTTATTTATTAATATTTGTTTATTTTGTGATTTTAATGTAGATGAATGATGGCGAATATTTGGACATGATTGTCCAAATCTCAAAAAATTGGCCATTAAACTTCTTAGTCAAACCGCATCATCTTCGGGATGTGAGCGGAATTGGAGTGTTTTCGAGCGCATCCACACAAAAAAGAGAAATAGGTTGGAGCATGAAAAGATGAATGATCTTGTCTATGTGCATTATAATCTTCGATTGAAGAATAGGTAAGTTAACTTATTTTTTTCATATAATTGTTATTATAATTTTTATATGTAATGTTTATAATTTGTCTATTTATATCTTATAGGCTTTATAACAAGAAAAGACCCTATGATCCAATTGATATTGATTGTATTGAGAAAATTGATTTTTGGGTGGTTAAGGATGAATCCCAAAATGAGCTAGATTATGATGAGTTAGAAGAAATGCTTCACAATGAACAAGCCACTCAACCTCGTAATGCGCCTAGAGTTGGTATGTAATGAGTAATTTATGTGAATACTACTTACTTTATAAATTTCATTAAGTTACTAACTCTCATAATTACTCTTGAAATTTGTAAGTGGATGTTGATGATGATGATGATGATGATGATAATGGTCAAGGTAATGAACCTCATGATGATGAGGATGAGGATGACTTGATGATGCATCCCGAAGGATTGGATTTATCTTCATTTGGTGATGCTAGAGGGGGCATACAAGTGGCTATTGCGATGAATTTAATTCCGGAGATGACTAGTTGTGCTACTTTTGTATTGGAGATGGATTGTTCTTTGTTATGTGAACATTCATTTGCCTTTTGTTGTTGACATTAGCTTTGTGTGGTATTTGTAAACATTAATTGTCAGAGTATTCGTTATTGTGTTTGTGGATTGAATGTGTGAAAAACTGTAGCCTTGAATTTATGTTTTTGTTGTACTTTATCATCTTGTATACAACTATGTGGTGAAATTTGAAAAAAAAAATATAATAAATATATATATAAAAAAAAATTTCATGTTCACCGGGTCGTACCGGTCTAACCCGGTTTGACGGTAAACCGGGTCAACCGGTCCAACCCCGGTCCGACCGGTCCGACCGGTCCGACCGGTTGAACCATCGACCCACTCAATCGACCGGGTCGATCACCGGATCGGTTCTCTCAACCTTGACTGCAATGTGTATTTTTTGTAAGCATATAGATCATGAAAAGCGAAACAATACGAAACAATACATGAAGAGAAGTCATGATCAACGGACCGCCTTATCCCCAGCAAGCAGATGGGGTATACAAATGACACTCAGTGACAAAAATGATCTATGATACAACAGTAGAAGAAGACGCCCAAATCATCACAAAACCGGGAGCGAAAATGGTGAACAGAGAAGAGACAAACCAGCAAGTGAGAGAGAATGCTTCCTTCACTAGGACAATTTGATATTGGGTCATGTCAAGGGCAATTTTGCCACCGCTCAGTCATCAAAACCAGAGGGTTTGGAGAACCTTGATTCCACAACACTAATCACCCTTCGTAGCCTGACATCTCACAGGGAGTGTACTGTGTAGATACAACCTTGCCAAGGCCAAAAAAAGCCAGAGTATCGGTCTACCAAATCAGTACTTCCAGAAGCCTCGTTGCTACAATGTGTTTCATCTCCTTAGGAGCTTTAAAACATCTCCAACCAGATGTAGTGAACCCGTTACAAGAACCTGCCAATGGTATCAATTTAAGACATACTAGATATACTAGTGTTTTGTTCCTTTGTTTTGGTTTTTCTTTTCTTCTTTTCGCTTTTTAGAGATGTCCCTCCATAGGCTGCAAGGATAATGTAAGGCTAAGGCCTCCTCTACCCCCCGCCTCCAAACCCTCCTTTTTCCTCCCCTTTCCCTTTCCTGGGGTTCCTTTTGTGCTTTTGGGGGGGGGGGGGTCAGGTTGGAGAAAAGCCCAGCCTACAGTGACGCCTACACTTCTTATACCGGATGTGTCACCAGAGCTCAAGCCCTGGTTGTCAAGTGCAACAAGAGTAGATGACAAGGTAAGCCAGTGAGGCACTTGCCTGGAAAGAAGATAGGAGTGTAAATGAGTCGAGCTTGCAATTTGGCCACCCATGATAAACAGGGTTTAACTGACATCACCTCAAGCTCAAACTAGTCTTGCAAGGGCTTGATCTTGAATTACCTTACCCGACCCAAAGCTCAATGAGTTAATTTTATGTATCGATTTCAATGCTTATGTACTTTTACTACTTAATGATCAATTTCCACATGCCAGTATTTACGTTTACAAATCAAGTTTAATGCAGTACTGACAAGTAGGAAGAATGCTCACCTGAAGTTTGAGAGAAGGGTTTTGCTTCACACAATCTCTTAGCCATCTTATTGCCAGTGGCAAGGAAGGGATCACTGCACTACTGGGAGGGTAATCACCAGAATTATCACGAAAATAATTCTCAGGAAGAAATTCAAGTGGTGGCAAGGCCTCTGTGCTCCCGGCCTCTAAGCAATCCATTTTGCTCTCTCTCTCAAGATAAGAATCTGCTCAAAGATATGCAACCATGGTCAACAGACACAGGGCAAAATAGGACCCCCCCCCCCGACCAAAACAAACAAATAGAAAAAGAAAAAGAAAAACTCCGATTGAGGGTTTTTTTTGGTTTCCTTTTTTGGGGGGGGGGGTGTACAAATAGCGTAAGCCAGACAATTTAGGTCCATAAAAGTTCAGAAAATAAGGAGATGGGAAATAGCTTAAGGACTAACAAAAAGGTGTGAATGCCTGCTTATTGTTTAAAGGATGCACAAATAATTTCCAAGAATTGTATTACGAAATAGCATATCGAGCATGCCTGAAACTTCTTAGTAGTCATAATTATGAGCCTTAGGCTTTCCAAATAACACAGCGCAGAAGGGCAAAAATAACCCAAGAGGGTGAAGAACAGCAGGGAACCTACCATTTCCGTTGATTGTCTTCTCCCATATTCTCCTTAGCCTAAATTGCCAGGACACATCCCTAGCAGGCACATTTAATGAAGACATTGAAGAACCAGAGACGACTTTGTTGTATGTTGATATGCTTGGAACAAACAAGGCTTTAGAAAAATGAACACCTGAAAAATTGGAGGATTCTCATGTAAAGAGAGAAGTGATTGAGTCCAAAATTCTCAAATATAAAATGATTTAGTAAGTAGAGATGAAATTTACATGCAATTCAGCAGCCATGCCTGTAATGGACAGAGGGATACAGACCCCACAGAGGCCATTGCTTTTTATCACCTGCCCTTGGAGAGGGGGTGAGGAAGAGAAGACGTGTACAATATAATGCAATGCAATGTAATCAACAACACTACTCAGAGTAGATCCCGCCTCCACAGCCATGACTATAATTCAGCAGCCATGACTACAATGCACAGAGGGATAGACTCCACCGAGGCCATTTCTTTTTATCACCTGCCCTTGGGGAGGGGCGGTGAGGAAGGGAAGGCATGTACAGTATAATGTGAAGCAATGCAATCAACAATACTCAGAGTAGATCCGTTTCCACAGGCTCTGAGGAAATAAAGATGTAGGCACCTTACCCTCCAAGCTCATACCGATTCTGAGAGACCCCCATAATTTTTTTTGTAACAACAATGTAATCAATAGTAGAATTTTAGATTATTTTATTCAATTCATGTATTGCATTACAACCTAACAAACATAAGAACGCAGACAAGATGTCATTCAGTACAAACAACACGAATGTGACTAATATTCTTAGTAGCTATTCATTCAGCAACATACTAGTTCTCATGCAACAAGCTGCCTGACCATCGAGAAAAGAAAACTCAGGGACATAGCCCCCTTGACAAGGATTGGACATGTCCAGGAAACCGAGTACCAAGAAGATGAAGCAAAGATGGCATATGAAGAGCGAGGAATTGAAGGACATAGGATGGAATGATGGATAGACAACAAACGGCACACAGCTTATCTGGACATGTACAACATAAACCACAAAGCAACCAATCTGAAGTATACAAATGGGCAAGATATATGTTGTATCCAACGAAACCAAGGCTGCTAGCTAGATTAGATCACCGCTCATGGCGCTCAATTATGCAAGTTGGACGTCATGAAATAATCAAGTTTGATCCGTCTTGGATTTAATGAGTACACATGCATCAGAAGCAGTATGATACCTAAGGAAGCACAGGTGCCAACAAGCTTTGGAAGCAGGATTTGTGGATTTCTCACATCCATGCAATTGAACAAGAGAACCTAGAAGGCAAGGTTTACAAACAAGCAACCAATAGACCAAAAGAATGTCAATTTTCCAGAAAGAAGTTTCATTTATAGCAAAAACAATAAGAAAAACATACATGTGAATAATATCCATCCATTTCTGTACCTGCTTAACAATCTTACTGCTATCAGCCTTTTCAGAATTGATGTAGCCACTTTGGTACACTGCCTCTGTAAGCTCATTTGCAAAAGACGAATGAAAAGAGGATAATGGCACTGAATTATAATGCCCTTTCACAGCCTTAGAGAACCATCTTGCACAGGCATCCATGCTTTCAGGACTGTGGGCTCCATCCAGATAAAATATCAGATCTCCTGACAGGGTATCGGACTTAGGTACGGTATCATAGACAATTTGAGCCCTCCCAGAAAGGCGTGCACATGAAAGGCCTCTTAGAAAAGCATCTGGCAAACGAGCTTGATTGTCATCCTGAATGCAATTTTTACAGAAAATAAGCAACCAAAACAGTGGCATGGAAAAAAATGGAATGCTGAGAAATCTGGATTGACTTTAATGTGTGTGCGGCAAATAGCCAAAGAGAGAGACACAGAGAGAGAGAGAGAGAGAGAGAGAGAGTTAGGTCATTTAAGAAAATCAACAGCAAGCCAATAGTGAACTCCCTATTGTGTTCCACATGTCAAATTTTCTTCTGGATCCCATGTGGTGTCAAACTCAGAAGGCCCTCAAAGTACTCTACAGTCAGAACTGCAGGTTAGAGCATACTGTAATCACCCTAAACTATTATCTTTTTACACTTGACAAAACTAATTACGCATGCACCAAGTTCACTTTATAAAGAAGATGCCTGATATCAACTGTAAAACGGCCACAATTCCTCATGGAATAAATACCAAGGTCAGGCTGTACAGAGAACTTATTCCATTGCTGAAAGATGCAAAAAAGAATCAACGGCACATATTGTTCACTTCCGTAAAAGACAAATCAATGAGAATGAAAATGATTATCAACGTATCTGACAAGTCATATGATTCAAGTGAAGCAGAACAAGAGCAAAGTATATCAGGTAGCCAACCAACATTGGAGAACAGCTTTTCCCAGTTGCCAGTACGTTGAATCCATGATTTACAGAGTGAAACAGCGAGGCTTGCATTGACAGACTGATGATCACCAGCCAAACTTAGCTGTATACCATTTAATTCTCCAGAGTTAAGAGGTGAAACCACTTCCAATGGAACCTGCGATAGGTAAGAGCAACATGATACAGAGGACTGCTTCTGGAATTTTTTATGCATGATGATATATATATTTACTTAAACATAGAATTGGAACTTGACCCATTCAACTAATCACTCTAGCAATCAAGTTCAAAAGAGAAGTTTACCCAATGTAATCAAATAATCTATTAGTTCTTTTCATCCCAAAGAAACTTCATACGAGTGACCATTAAGCCCATAATGAATTGAAGAGGTCTTCTTGCTAGGGGTTTAACTCAAGTGCCCCTGCCGAGTATGTACCTCAAAACAATTAGCATAAACCATTCTCAAGGCCCAGGTATTCTGTGCTAACTGATAACTCTGATAGTATAGATATCACTGTCCATTACTGTTCTGGGCTATACACCCTCAGATATGGTACTTTGTTCTGACACAAAAGATAAAGATAAGCCAGATCCCTTTTTGGGGGGTATTGTTTATTTATTTCTTCACTTCTATTTCTTTTTCTCATACAGCAAACGCTGTAGTACTAAGAAAAATTTGCTCACTCCCTTTTAGTCCTGAATTTAAGTCACTTTTCACTAGTATGAGCACTAACAAAATTCCCTGTTGAAATCAGCGGCTTATGATCAGCATATTCCCTAAACACAAATTAAATTCCATCTGCATAAATTCTTTTAAGATGGAGTTTTGAAGAATATGACCTTACCTTCAATTGTTGGGCCCTTTCCTTTATAACATCCATTGCTTCAGGAACTTGATGCACCGTAAATGCTGGCGTATTGGGCTTCAGGAGTAGGGAAGTTATCAATCCAATTCAGAAAATACTTGAAAAATGAAAACTGCCAGTTGCATAGTTCAAAACAGATTCCAAATGAATAACATAACACGAATAAGTTATCATGCTATTGTAATTCCTGCCAGCAGGATTCCATACCTTTAGAATACCAGCCTTGTGTGAAGCAATCTCTCCTAATGTGTCCCCTGCAAACATAAAGATCACTTGAGTCAAGGTCCAAGGCCACCATAATAGTCTAAGTTATTATGCTTGACGCAAAAAGCATGGTAGACCAGGAAGTTCAACATGTAAAATGATCAATCATCACACATCAGGGAGGGCAGGGGTAAAAGCTGTCGGAGTGCTCGGGAAATGTTGCAAGCTTGACATGTATTTCATTACACATACCCACGGAATAAAATTGAACTGACTTAAGCTTTGACCAACTACATAAAGGATCTTGACAGAATAAACATCTTGTCTTATCCAGTCTCTCCTAGTCCTCTGGAAAAACACCCCCCAAAAAATGAAAAAAAGGTTGGGAATGTGATCCTATGGTGTTACATCCACGGCACCAAACCATACTAAAGCGATATCCTCCATATCTTAATACCTGTGATACCAATCTTCACGTAACCATTCGTTTCATAAAATGGACATGCATATTATATATCTATCAAACTTTTATCCTTGGTATCTCTGCCAGCTTACCTGTGTGGTCAAATAGTTCTTGCATGAGAAGTCAACAACCCTCAATTAATGTTAACTAGGATGAGTATAAGCTGGCCACAGAGCTCACAAACTAACTTTTTTAGAAGAATATGATCATCCAAAGACATGTACATGACTTTCAAACGCATCAACACAAGGTGTGTACAAACTACTACGCTAGAGATGTCCAGCATTTGTCTTTTCGCTCTGGAGAAAAGATTGCCAGTGATAAGGATTGTGCTTATTTCTTAGTCCAGTACCCCAGTTTTGCTCTAACAATTGATTTCTGAGCAATCTAATAAACTATTCTACACATGAGGAACTTTTAAATTAGTGACAACTCTATAAGCTAACACCCGACTAAGTTCAGAAAAGTCAAAAAGAAAAAAGAATCCCCCGCCCCCCGAAAACCACCAGAAAAAGAAAAAAGAAAAAAAAAAGAGCCTAGAAGTTTGCTGATTTAGGAATGTATATATTGGGACATAGATAAGAGTGGAGAAAAGCTTATCAACAGAAGGAAAAAAACGAACAACACTAACCTAATGTCTCCATATGGTCCATCCCAAGTGAAGTGATTCCGCAAACGACAGGTCCTTTAATCTGCAAAATATTGCAAGAGACCACAGGTCAGATTAGCCCACAAAATTTAACTAATTTAGATTTTGGAGTCCCACATATTTATGCATGAATTTATCTAGAATAGGAACCTGAAAGCTAATAAAAAAACTCACAAGTCCCCTTTCTTTTCTCTCTAGGACTAATAGAATTGGCCGTTTTAAACACACATACCACATTTGTCGAATCATTTGTCCCTCCAAGACCAACTTCAATTATCCCAACATCAACCTATGAACAAAATGGATAAGACGGATAACTTAGCTAATAATAACAACAGCGAACACATTCAGAAGAGAGCGGAAATCATAGCAATCATGGAGGGGCTGGGGAGTGCATAATCAAACCAGTTACAGAGAAATACTGCATTCCACAAGTATACATATGCAGTTGCAATCACAATTCTTCACCACAATATTCATCACTGTAACATATCTCCAAACAAAATCTTTTCTAAAATTGAAACTTGAGATAAGCTAAGGACATTAGCAGCAAAATTTGAGATAAATATTGAACCCAACAATTTGTTCATTAGTCATTACACCTGAATCATCAAATAGCCCCCTCCATACAGAAACCAAGGCAGTGAACGGGGAAGATACTGCATAGCGATGACTGCAGGAACTGACCTTTTCATTTGTGAAAATGTTGAATGCCAGAAGAGTGAGAAATTGAAATAGCCCAGGCATCGGCAATTCCTCAGTTACCTTATCCTGCAGTGCAGTATTAATAGTCACAATGAAAGTTCTCTTAAGATAAAAGATGACATACATATTACCAAAGAATTCCGAAGCTTTCCAAAACTAAAATCAATAACTATGATGAGGATGAGAAGCTTTCTCTGGATGCCACAATGGATTAGGGAAGGACAAAAAGACAGTTCTCAGAAGCATATGTGCATCAGAAGTTATACCCTTAACTGATCCCAGCAGTCCCAAAAGTACTTCAGAAACTTCTCTTCAGATATGTCAACCCTGTACATAAATTAAAGGAAGAAAGTATTGGCAAAAAGTTACAACAAGTCAGGTTGGATCACAAATTGCAGTCACGTCAAGAGGAGGACCATTCAACCAGACAAAGTAGCTTTCTTAAAATCTGGATTTCATGCTTGTTTATTAAAAAAGATAGGTTGCTCTCCGCGATTACTAAGATCTTCCTAATTCCTCAGCAGCAAGTACTGACGCAAAAAGAGTGACCTATCTTTTTACCATTTACTACCATCAAGGAACAAGTGATTGGGAATCCCATAGTTACAAATCAACAGAAAATGACAATATGCAAGATCATAATAACTGGGAAGAGCATAGTAGCACACCAATAGGAAAGTAACAATATGCACATCTGCACGAACATACTGACCCATCAATTCGAAACCTTTCTCTCACATCGATCAAGTGAGGTGATGTGAAAAGGCCAGTGCGAAATCCACACTCACGTAAAATTGCCTCAGAGAATGCACATGTTGATCCCTGGATCAAGAACATCATGCAAGGACTAAGAGACAAGAAAATAAGTGACAATTCCAGCAGACCATTTTTTCCCAAGTAATTTAAGGCACCACATCATCTTTACCAGCGGTCTACGTCTACGCTATTGCTATATATCAAGTGAATTTCATTTCATGCTAAAGTAGGTCCTTTTACTAGTCTCACTGACAATGTTAGTTCTCTATTAATTTAAGTTGATGACCATCTGTGACTCTTCCCTAGCATGGACTATGGCAGAAGACACAGACACTATATGACACCAACACCTATACATTAACAAGTGATTTTTCAAAAAACTAGGATATGATATGTCTGGTAGACACATAAGGGGGAGGGGGTATTTACAAAATTACTTGCATGTTTATTATTCAGTTTATATTAATGGGCGTGGACATGGTTCGCCCCTATGAGAATGACCACAAACTTCTAATAGCCTGTGCATCCTAAAAAATGCTAAATGGCACAAAACAATTTCTTGGGCGCTCTGTACGGGTTCAAGCGTAAGCAAGAGTGTCCAAGGAGTGTTGTATCCGATGATGTCGGATACAGATATGCTAAGTTGAAAAGAACGTCCATGCTTGTTAGAGTCCCTAGGATACAGCTCAAAGTCTAACTGTTATCAGGCCCCAGTATGAACACTAGGATGCGAACATCTTTTTTTAAAGAAAAAAGGGGAAAGACAAAAAGCCTAGAAGAAAAATTAAGTGAAGCAGAAGCAGTCTGTTTCTTCAGAAGTTAAACCAGCAGCTATTTTATTTATGCAAAATTCTACCATAATTGAAATTTTTTTTTAATTATGGTAGTTGATCAATTTGAACCCTTGATTTTTGTTACATGCATCTCAACCGTTGAATGTATTGAGCCATTATGGATGAAACAACTTAGCATTAACACAAGAAATCCTACTACTTTTAGGACTTTCTTTTGAAACCTTTTTATTTTTTTGAAAAAATTTTACAGCCCTTAGCAGTATTTGGGTTTTTGGTTCATGTACTTTGTTTTTCTCACTCGATCTTCATCCAACCTCTAACCCACGCCCATGGCCATGGAGGCTTTACAATCTAATTTCTTGTTTTCTCAGTTTGTTTTCCTGTTCCATTCTACCCTTCTTTTTTAAGCTTTGGCTTTTTGGAGATCTTTTTAGTATTCCTCCTACAATGAATATTGTATACGTCAACTTCTTGTTCCACACGTAATCACTCTTAGAATTAAAGATCTCTTTTTTGTTTTTTATTTGAGGGGGAGGGTGTCATTTTCCTTCTCCTATGTTTCTAAAGCTTCTAGAGTAAAATCGTTTGATTCCAATGAAACAGTTGTTCCTTTTCAATCTAATTGATTTTACAGAAAAAAAATACGGTCTCTCCCTTTGTAGCTCTCTTTCTACACACATACACAAACCCTTTCCCCAACCCCCCCCCCCTCCCCCAAATGTAATAAAGCAAAATACCACTACATCTAAAAGTACAATAAAAGGCACTAAATTAGGCCAGGGCTATAGATTGCGCGTGATCAATTTTATTGAAATACAAATTATGAGAACCAAATATTGTATTCTTCAAATTGAGTTAATTGACAAGAGAAATGGAATAAAGATAAGATGGAGGAAAAATGAGATTAGGAACAATCAATCAAAAGAGTGTGGAAGGGAGAAATGGTGGTGAGAGCGATCGGAAACGAGAGTGGCAGAGAGTGGTTTAGTGGAAAAATAAATTAATTAATTAATAAAATTGTCAGTAATTTTTAACCAATTATTATAGGTTGCCTTGCATGAAGTGGGCGGTTGAGATGGTTTCCAACTAGATTAAGGGTTAATTAATAAATCCAACTATAATAATTGAAATTTTTTTCAATTATGATAGAATCTTCCTTTATTTATTTTCTCGCTAAATGATCAAGTGTTGCCATCCCTGAGACAGAGTCGGTAATACAAAGGTAAGGAAAGGGAGTACTTGACTCTTCCAACAATGCAATCATGCATGTAACTTCCAACTCCTCACGTTCCTCAAGGTGCCTACCCATGTCCAGCACCTGACAGTTAGATATGGACATGTTGTTTGACTGTTTAACAATTCAAATTGGCCTACAATATGCCAAAATCTCAAAAAATATGGTGAGTACAACGCAACTATCTCAATCCAAATACATTGGTGACATGTCTAGACACCAGAGGCGGATCCTCAGCTGCAAAGCATAAATAGAATTATTCACCAATCACCATACTATGGAAAACATGGAATATGCAAAAAACCATAACTCAACATATAAATTTCCCAGAAGACAGATATCCTGTTTTCTAAGAAAAATTCAAGAGAAAATAAAGGTTGGAGAGTACCTTTCCCTTAGTTCCAGCAACATGGATAATTCTCAGCCCAACAATTTTTTGATCTAAGCCTAATATCTGAGAAGAAAGATGGAAGAAAATACAAAAGGAGTCAAGTAGAGAAATTTTTCTTAACTGGTGAACCAGCACATATCGTCATGCACTAAATCATAACAGATTGTTGAAAAGTGAAGACATCAAAACATTTGAAGCATGATTCTCATCCTTAAAATGATTCCGTTGTTCATCGTGATTCATCATTCCATTTATCCTCCTTGTCCACAAATGCAGACTCTCAAATCTTCTTAAAACAGTGACATAATCTTGTAGAAAAATCAAGGACTAAAGATAGACAGGTAATGGCCATGCAAACCATAGTTTTAGTGCACATATTTGGAAAGTAAAGCCGATAGTGGAGCATTAAGTGTGACAACAAAAGGCCACCTGTTTCCTCGATCACATAGAAAAGACACATAAATAACTTCCAAGGGACTTATGAAAGAACATTGTGTTAGTCCACCTTGATAGCCAAATCACACAATGACCTGCAAAGATGATGCAACTCATATAATCTATCACCAATCCTTGAGCTCAGCTTAGCAAGATTTTATCAAGCTACAGTGATTGTTCAGAGACCTCATGCGCACTCAGCACTATAGCTCTATAGTTTATGCAATGCACAACCTGCTCAACCAATTAAGTTTAACCATAGATTCATTTCACCAAGTAAAATCTGCCTCAAAGTAATACATGAATGCATCCTCATCCTAAAATTTCATTTCAGAGTAAAAAATCTGCCTTCTTCTTCATCTTTCCTCTCTCTCCAAAAATCATGGCTGCTGTGGCTGCCTCATCAAAAACCTTCCCCCTATCCCACAACCAAAAAAAAAAAAAAAACATTTCAGAGTAGTACATCCATCCCATAATTAATCAAGCTTTAGCGGGAATTGCTAGCTCCCTGAGTGAACATGAAGTAGAATCTCTCACCTGAAACGCTCCTCAATCACCCGGAATATATGTCTGCCAAAATCAAACACCAACATCTAAAACCAAATATAAAGACTGCCCCCTGAAGACTGGCATATATAAAACAATCAGGGAAGTTTAACTGCAATTGAAATTATAAGCCCACTTGAACAATGTCCTCTCATTTGCCTGTGCAGATAAAGATCATAGTGAACAGAAAGAGTCTCTCACAGGTGACTAATACAACGACAGCAGCCGAAACAGTCACCATTGGACAATTCTTTTCAGATAGTAGACTATGGAAAAAGAATTAAATTATCCTCTAGTTCTTATAGTGGAAAGCCATATTACTTGGACTCTTCATTTTTCTTCAAGTATCTGTGTCCAACAGTCGACACTCATACATGGGTATGCACTCCGCCCTTCATCTTAGACCAAAAATGTACAAAATGTTCCGAAAAATAGCCGACTCCGACATGATACCTGAGTTGGACACTTGACACTTTGACATGGGTAACACCGAGTCTGAGTAACATAAGTGGGAAGCAGGCAGATAATGCTTTTGAATTTAGCATCCACGCGAGCATCTTCGCAATTCAACTGCAGATGTAACTCATGCATTGACACCCACCCGGTCCTAGGGGGAGTTTTCTAGGCAATGTTGGTTGAGATTATACGCAGAATCCAACTAACATCCACTCAGATGTTAAGATACAAAAGTCTACATTATCAAAAGTAAAGAGGTTGGCTACAGAAAACACCTAACTAGGCATTGTGTTTCATTCTATCCTATTCCTCCCCGGTCATGGGTAAATACTCGCTCCTTTCTAGCCACTTATCTTACATCTACTTTTAGCTTCAGATTTATGAATATTAACCAATACTTTCAAGGCTGAAATCAGGGATAGAGATTGGGAACACTCCTGCTGGAGAGAAAAGGGGCAAATACAGACAAGTTTGAACAGGAAAGCCTTCAAGTTGAAAGATGCTTGCAGAACAAATCCTTGAGTTCTGCATGTAATGCCTTAAGAGTTTAGACTGATACACCATTTATCATTTCTCAACTGGTAAAATCCTGCACATCCATGTATAACCATGCATATTTGCATAAACTAGCACTTGATGTTTCTAGTCAGGATATTATGGCAGTGCTTGGCATCATATTTAATCTTAAAGATATGGCATTGCCACTGCTGTTACCTTCAGATACATCGTCATCCGCTCCAGCTTACTGTATTTGCTACAAATAGCAGACTTCTGTCCTCGTTTTCGGGTAATGAGAGAAGAAAGTGCTTCCATGGCTTTATCATAAGAACCTGAATGAGACAAGCCCCATGGCTGCTCCTGAACAGCCTCATTGCTTCTTATTTTTTCCACAGTTCGGGATGACATCATCCTCAAACTCAGACCTAACACCAGCCAAAATAAGATGGAAATCAAAGATTACCAATTGAACGGACAAGAATAAAATACTTGTACACAGACCAACATGTTGCTAGCAAATAAACACCCAATATCATATTTATCAGGTGGAATGACTGGATAACAAAACATAGCATATTATCTTCTTCTTTTTTTTTGTGGGAGCAGGTGCAAATGAGATGCTGAGACTATTGTAGGCAGGAAACCCGCACCTGTGCTAACAACTCTCACAGACTACTCAAATGACACCCACTACATTATCAAAGATATTTGTACATAAACCAGACAATATTATAGTTATCAGGCGACATCAGCAAGTAACAACACCATGCATATTATCAGAACATCTGTTCAAAGAATAAACACAGACAGAAATATTTTTCATCACTAAAACTTGGGGAATCTTCCAGTTCATGCAGCCTCAGGATCAGATGGAAAACGTAGCCATTAAGTCTCATAAACTTGTCAAAATTCAAAACAGTGAAATTTTAAGGGAAAAATACTTTGCCTTCCCTTCAATTTTATTTTATTTTTTATGGGTAAATTCTACATATGCACACAACCTAGTGGGAATCAAACCTTGATCTTCATTGTGGAAACCAAGCCTCCCACTAATAGGCTACCTCCTACAGGACTTTGCCTTCCCTTCAATTTTATATGAGGAAGTTACTTTTCTATCCCACCAGAACATTTCAAAGTTCCAGGACAGTCATATACACAGGAAGTTGCTTTCCTCCCCTCACCCCCTTGATAAAGTTCATTATTTCTCTAAATACATCAAACAACTACCCAATTTTTGGTGGGGGTGACAGACGACTAATTGTGTGTGTGTGTGTGTGTGTGTGTGTGTGTGTGTGTTTTGGGCGGGAAGGGGCGTGTGAGGGAGGGGGAGGGGGAGAGAACACAAGTTCGGTTTCTAACCACTGAAGCTGTGGCATTGACAGGTGCCATAGCATCTCAAATGGCACATAAATTATAAAATGGCATAGTGATGTTGACCTATAGTGCATGGGTTTACAGATATTTATCTCACCAAATTTGCTCTCAAGTGCATTTCTTTGGTACAAATGCTTGGTCTTAATGTTAACAAACTCCAATACTTCAACGTCATGAACTCAGCAGTCAGCACCCAAAATTAATATTTTGTTATAAATAGATCTTAAACCCTCGCTAGGTGCATATATAAAATTTGGTGTGGACAGCCTATTTAGTGTAAAATTAAGTGCACCCTCCAATCAGCACATGTTTGCTCGTTGTAAATTAGATGTTTTCTTTTTCCCCCTTTTTTTGGGTTGATGTTGATTGGCAATCGTAATTTGGTTTGATGGTTGACACTAAACTTGCCAATACTTAGGTAATGTTTGGTTGGATGTAAACAATCTTGTAATGCAAATAAGTTTGTGATTGTGTTTTCATTATCTTGTTTGGTTGCAAAAGAGTATTGCAAATAACAACTAAAACTTGTAATCATAATTACCATGTACTATATAATCATAATTACATTACAAGGTTGATTACATTATATTACATTACAAGGTTGATTATATTATATTACATTCAACCAAACATCACATTAATGAGAATATAATCTAGCTCACAAAAGTGAGACTCAATACAGAAGGATTTGAATTCAAACACTTAACTGAACAAGCCAATACACAGGTTTCTCAGTTTCAAGTTTAAACTAGCCAACACATGTGGTTTTCAGATTGCATCATGATCACGGCAACAATGGTAGGACAACAAAGAAAGACTGAGTAGAAAAGGCAGGAGGGGAAGGGTACAAGAGAGAGCAAGAACGAAGCAAGGATCAGAGACACAACGAAGATGGTGGAAAATGGAGTCTCAGTTCAAGTGTGTGTTGTATGCCACTTCCCTTCTGCCATTTTCCATCTGGTATATAATTTTTTCATCAAATTTTTCCTCCTCTTCTTAACACTCTAGTAGTATTTTCTAATTTGTTCGTAAACTTCTCAAGCACCTTCTCCATGAAAAGTGAATAAGCTAGCCAGTAGTTCTTCCAAGTCCCAACAGCGAACGGTTTATAAATTATAAGCACCTTAACAGGACTCCTTGTTTCACCAGGTTGGATGTTGGAAACAGACCAGGGAATGGCATGTTTTAGAAAATGGTTCACTTGAAAACATCAGTTGCGACATCTGGTTGGGACTTGGTTTAAATATTAACTATCCCACATACCCAGTCAATCTAGCAATTCCAAAACATATGTAAATATGAATATTGATAACTGATAAGTCATGGCAACAAATTTGCCAGAAATATATAGAGATACGCAATTCAAACATACTTGGTGGAAGAGGATCATGTCCGCCCGAACAAAGGGGTGAAGATGAAACCCTGCAGGGTGTAACACCAGACAGCCCCCATTCTTTCTCACAGAAGTGTGAAAACCGCAGCACCCCACGCCTTATGAAAGTACTTGATAGAACATGCATCATGACCAGCTAATCCTCCGATAGGAACCCGACAAAATAAACACGCATCCCACTAAACTAAAGAGGAAAAATTAGATCATAAACTTGAGAAAGTTTCAAATTTGAAGACAATAAAAGCTTCGAAACCAATTTCCAAATAGAACCCACTTGAAATTACAGCAAATATAACAGGAATACTCGCTGGAAAATTTGTGAAAGGGAGAATTGAAGGAACTGGCAATGGCGGCTCGTAATCAAGCAGACGTTCACTTGCTCAAAAGGACGAAAAGACTGAGATGTGGAGAGAGAATACTTGGGGGACGGCAAAGACAGTTGACAGTGTCCACTCACTGCACCGAGGATGATATGGCGGCTTCTCAGACAATTTGAGGTTATCCGCTGGCCTATGCACCATTTTTTCTATTTTCTCTACCCTTTTTTCCCGCTTCGAAAGCATTTTCTTTTCCTTACTGCTTTTTGGCTATTAGCATTAATAATTTGAGAGAAATTATATTTACATCTATTTCTCCATATTTAGCATAGGTCCGTGTAAATACACAGAGCATATTTAAATAGATAATTGATAGTTATATTATCAAAAAAATAAATAGATAGTTAATATAGAAATAATTAATACTATAAGTCAATGAAGATAAGAGAAAAACCCAACAAAAAAATTAAATATATAGCAACTTCGTGCATAAATAATATGATTAACAATTAAAAACTATATTATTATGGAAGAAGTCTATATAAGTATGATTGACACATTAGGTTATGAACTTAGTACAAAGCACGCTAAATGGGATGATGATAACCTAACCTATGACGCCAATGCTGAAGAATCTATTTCCTTCTCTTGTACCTGAAATAAAAATCAAAATTTAGTGATAATTTGATTAACAATGATAAAGGAAAATTTTATATGTATACAATATGTACCTGGTGTACCTAACATTAGTATGTCGTATGTAATGGACATATTCCTCCCAATTGTCTAGCACAATAAGAACAATAGGAGCTTCTACTTCATGCCGTCGTGGAGGCTCTAGAATGAAAACCCAAGGTTTTGATGTGTAATCATCTATAATCACATAGAGTGATAGATGACATAGAGCGATAGATGACCATATGGCTGTGGATAATAGTAACAGAGATTAGGCAATAGTGGAATAATAACTTGGGTGAACATGATAAGCAGTGACAATGTAAATACTTGCGATGCATACATATCCAATTGTGTAGCGGTCGCATGTAAAAGAATTCGAGTATTCTCATGAAGAATAGTAAACTCTTTACAATCTGTAATATCTTGCAACACAACTCTAAAGATGAACCTATATTTTTGAATTAAAAAGGGATGGTTACACTAATGCAAACATATATTTGGAAAAGCATAACAGACTATGAAATAATAGATAATCATAGATGCAAACTTGCTCCAAGTCAAACTTGGTGATTGGCATGTGCAGTACAGTACATTAAGCACGAATACATAAGTGTGAACACTTTTGTTACAATTAGTGTAAACGTCACCAATATATGCAAAAATTCGAAAATATCTAACCTGTATATAATTATGTGATATTGAATGAATGTATGTAAGCATAAGGAACATTTGTTGAATAAAAGTACAGCTTACATCTTGCGCAGCAGCATATTCATATAATCTAATCCGTTTAACTGCAAATAATTTCTTTAGACAGCACATGCGTAATGTTCTCATACACATGAAATCGAAATGCTTCATCACACCTGAAGTACCAGAGTACCTAATACATATATGGAAAGTAACACGTGTGAAGTCAAGTGTATATAAGTTGCATGGAATTAGAAAACCTAAATTAATGTTACATGTTGTGTATACCACCCTTCAAAGTCTTCTGTTACTTCAATATATGGGTTTATCAGCAATCTACTAATGGACAAAGTAAAAACTGATATCCCTACAGTTACACTGCAGGAGAGAAAACATATTACTGAAATATACAATCAGAATAATGAAAATTAGACAGTTTTGTGAATGAAATTATATCAAGTGGACGTAAAGTTACCTTTATAATGCCTAATGTGCACTCTGGAAGCAAGAAATATATTTTCAGTAGTCAAATGTTGCTGAATATAGGTGCTCTCAACTTCCGCAAAATCTCCCCACAAAGTTAGTCTCAATAGGTGCATCCTGCACAAATGTATCATATGTACTAATCTTTATATAATTGAAATGTAATAATAGATATTAACTAATGACAATACATACTGCATGTCACAAAATAATAATTTCCATCGTACAGTGTCTCTATCTCTGGTCCTTTCCAAATGATATATAGCTACTACCATGCCTATGACGTCTATAGAACAACAGGGAATGAGAACATTGTAAAGAATACATGTGAAATGCATGCATAAATTCATATAGCAAACTTGATTGTGTGAACAATACGTACCAACAATATTATCATGTGTCCATAGACGTCGAGGGACCTCGGTGAATGACACGAAAGGAGGTCGGTGCTGGTAAGGAATATCCTGATATTCTTCAATGACGCCAAGAAGTGTCGTTCTCAGCGTGAAGACCAATTTGTAAAGGTTGGTCACCACATTCCGTTCGCCATCTGTAGCAGCATTAACTGAGAGTTCGGATATGTGATAAACCTTGCCGGCACTGAGTATGGACCTCCATCGAGTAATATCGACATCGCCTTCTATGATGTCGAATATTTCATCATACTATAAAATAATGAAATGCATTTGTAAGCATCATACATGTATATGATGAGGACTTTATTGAACACAATAATCCAACACCTAAGAGTCCATGAATTCTAACTTTCCATAATGTCCGTCGCCCATAGACTCGAATGGACATTGCTCGCATGAGCCAAACCATCAATGTTACAGATCTATTGCAAGGGTTAATGGCGCATACAGACATGAAAGTATGTGCTGAATATGCCATGTCTGTAATCTTAAAGAAATTAAAATAGATAGTATGGTATGATAATAAAACAATGACCACAATGTTTTTGTGAAAGAAAGTACATTACAGTAAATAACACCATTATTGTATGATTGAAAATAGATGAACTAAGCAAACAACATATAATAGGTAAAACGAATAAACTGTACGATATAATAATCTACAAATAGTTCAATACATCCCTATACACAATATTTTTTGTAACATCTACTTGAACTCCTCTCTCATTACAAAGCAGTACTTTTGAGTCAAAAGGGGTTAAAACACATGATAGTGCAACATAAAGTTGATTGTGGCTGAACACGGGTCTTGGAAGGTATACACCAACTTTATTCAAAGTTTGCCCCTGACTTTTGTTGATTGTCATTGCAAATGCCAATTTTAGAGGGAACTGCCGTCTTCTGAGTTGTAGATCTGGAAGATTAGATGGTGTTAAATCGATTTTGGGTATTAGGACAGTGTCTCCAACTTTTGAGCTAGATATTACTTTGGCCTCAATTACTCTATCACCCAGCTTACTGACAACCAAGCGAGTACCATTGCACAACTCTATTGACTTATTCAAATTTCTTAATAATATAGCCAACGCACCGACTTTAAGATTTAAACAATGATTTGACAATCCAGAAATCTTTAAGGAATGCAATAATTCAAGGGGTTCCATGTCATTGAAAGGACCACAATCGTTAGCGTTTGAAAGACTATCACAACTCAAATAGCCATTCACATCTCCAGGAAGCATGGACAACATGATTGTGTTTATTTCATCGACGTCATTATTTGTTGGTGTAAGAATCCCTCGTTCTCGAAGATATGACCAATCTTCATACTTAGTATAAAAATCGGGGGTAAATGGATATGATCAAATTGTACAAACCATTGTTGTCATTCCGTCTGAGGAATTCTTCCGATATCTAAATCCAATTAGGCTCTCCATCATCTGAAATAGCAATTCCTTGCACTTCACTATCTCCAACTTGTAGTATCCGTCAAGAAAATTCATCTACAATGTGCATAGACTCGTTGGGTTCAACTATTCGTTGCAGTCTCATGCTTATATGCAAGTGCAGAATACTACATTCATTCTAGAATGCTGCTCAATGGATCGTAGCCGCAACGATAGATTCACAACTCCCCATGTGTAATTACAGGAAGTATCTGTCTAAAATCTCTCCCAAGAAGGGCTAGTTTTTCACCAAAAGCATTCTGATTATCATATATGTCCTTGAGGTGACGATCAACGACTTCAAATGCTAAACGATTCATCATTGGTGCTTTATCCCACACAATCAACGTTGTTTCACGAATAAGATTCGTACGTTCAGACCTCTTATCGAAGTAATAAACTAACATTTCATCAGGTTGTAAAGGTATTTTAAACACTGAGTGGGCTGTTTTTCCTCCGGGTAACAGTAAAGAAGCAATTACCGACGATGCTACGGCAAGGACAATATGTTTGTCTGATCAGAATTTAGAGATTATAATATTCCATAGATATGTCTTTCCCGTGCCTCTACTACCATATATGAAGAACAACCCCCCTTTCATCTTTGTTATGAGTATCGAATACTGATCTGTGTTAAGCGATAAATTGTCGTATTTTAAGCGCCTCTTTTACCCACTTTTAACTCGTATAATCACATAATCTTTAGGATTTTTACTTGTTTTGTTTGTTTTTGTAGGCAATAAATTTCAATCAAGCAAAATGCCATGAAAAGATGCGAAGACGGGATAAAGTGAAGAAAAACAGCTAAAACAGGCAAGAAGGAACAACAAGGGGCCGAACCACTGCGCCAAAAAAGTGGCACGTTGGGGCCATGCCACTTGGCACGGTCGTGCCCCCCGAGCCGTTGTTCGGTCGCGCAATTGTCTATTTAAAGCTCGTTCGGGGGTGGCTCAGACTTCTCTCTAGCGATTTTTAGGTTAGGTTTTAGGTTAGTTTATCAAATAAAAACCTCAATAGGAGGATTAGATTAGGATCGAAGATTGTTAAGCCATTAATCATGCATCGTTTTAGTAATTATTTTGATTATATTTTACACAGTATTGCGTCTAATTTACTTTATTTTATATATTTTCCAGGTTAGGCATTAATAAAATAAAAAGGAGTGTTGAATGTAAAATTTTGATAAATCGAGAGTTGTCAAAATTAACTCTCGTAAAGTCGATGCAATCCTAGAGAAAAAAAAAAAAAAGAGGAAGTGGGCCGTGGATCATGGACGTGTGCAGGAAATAAATGATTCAAAAAAAAAAAAAGAAAAAAAGAAGAGAACACTTGTTTGTAACTAAGGAACTAAAGTGTAAGAAATACAACACCAAAGTGCAAGAAGATACCAAAATGAAATAAAGGCAAATGGTGGTGTAATGACGGTTGCAATTCACCAATCAAAATCAGCTCATAACCCCATGACTTTCCACTTTTCTTACTTTTTCTGCTACATGGTCTCCAGAAGTAACTTCCTTTTAGTTTATTATAAAAGCAACTTTCTTTTAGTTTATTAAAAAAAAGAGAGAGAGAGAGGAAGACTCTGGAAAGAAAAAAACAGAGGAGTAGCAAAAGAGAAGAGCTCTTGAAAAGCAAAGGGGAAAACAACCGAAAATAAAGAAAGAAAGGAGAAACTACTGGTGAGTAAAGGAAGAATAGAGCAAGCAAAAACAAAAGGGGAATTTAAAGAGCACAGAAACGCAGAAAACAAGCCAGAAAAAAAAATCCAAAGGAGAAGAATCTGAACTAGGATTGAAGCACTCATCTGTTTTCTGCACCAATTTTCTGGAGATTCGAAGGTAATTCAACAATGGAGTCAGATTAATTTAGCCTCTCCTACCCTAATTATCTCTAAATTTTATCTATTCTATGGCTGTCAATACCAAAAGTATGATAGTCATCGAGGCAGAGAAATTAAAAAAAACAAAAGAAAGTGAGAGAAGAAGAAGCAGCATACAGAGAGAGCAAGAACGAAAGGGAAGAAGGGCCTCTGAAAAAAAAACAAAAGAAAGAAGAAGAGAGCACAGAAAAAAACGGAAGGCCATAAAACTAGTGGGAGCAAGAAAGAAAAAGAGAGTCAGGAAACAACATAGAGGAAGACAAAGAAGACGACTCGAACAACATAGGAGACCAGCATAAGTGAAGAAGATACTATAGCAACACTCATCATCGTCTGCAACGTATTGAAGATTGAAGGTATCAAAATATGAAGTCTTCATCTTCTGCAACATAACGTGGATACTGCCCAAATCCCAAGCTCCAATCACAAACTCATGCTCCGACGACCCGCAAACTAAACTTGGTTCTTGCCAGAAGCACGAACTCACAGATCCTGCCGGATCACAAAAAAAATGAATTTTGTTGAAGCTCGAGTCGTAATGGACGCACAAAATCATGGATTCTACCGAATCTCGGATCCTACCGGATCCATAAGCTTGGATCCCAACGGATCCTGGGTGTTGATAGACCCCTAAAAGAAGCTGAGAACAAAGAACTAACTTTCAAGAAGCAAATCGTTGCCAACAAAATGAAGTCAAACTGCAAATTAATCCCTCAACGCAAGTCTCTGTTTTAGGGAGAAGATGCTCTGTTTTGGAAAAAAAAAAAGAGGCTAAGACTACATGTCTTATTTGACAAAAGGAATAAAATTGAGGATAAAAGCTTTGCTAATGGAAATAAAGCAGAGATAAAATCAGACTAATCAGAAGTCTTGGATTTAAGACTTCTGAACTTTTATCAATGCCTGAAGTCAGGAACGAAATTGGAGCCCAGCAAATTGGTGGTTGGGATAATAAAAATATATATATATATGATCATCATTTAGAAAATGATTATGATGGGGAAGCAGTGACCTGCAGGTTAAGGGTGTCAAAAAAAAAAGAAGCAACAAAACTGGATGAAGAAGAAGAACTGAAGCAAAGGCTGATGAGTATCAGAGACAAGCATATGAATTTTCGACTCTATTAAAATTAATTTGGTGTCAGCACCAAATGTATTAAAAAAAAAAGAGTGGTTGATTCTGCAATGGATAGATGGGATGGACATCTAATTCTGATGACAGTTAAAGAGGTGATGGTCCCCATGAAATTAAAGGGTTGAAATCGAAGGAGCGTAACATAATAAAGCTTGGTAAAAGCAAATCACAAGCTCCTGTAATAAATCCCAAATTTGACATAAAGCACATATAGTTTGTCATTAAGGAATAGCAAATAAGGCGAAAATTACGTGTTAATGCCTAAGCAAAACTCATGAAAGGAGAAAAAATAAAATTATGCCTAGCATCCGTTAGAACTACGATGACTTGATTCCACTAAGGATACGTAGGAAGCTCGATATAAAATTTTGTCGAGTTCAGTCTAAATCAAAGTCCTCAAACGGGCTCAAACCGACTCCCCTCAAATTTTCAAGTCCATGAAATGGACCAAAATAAGCTTTTTTTTTCCCCCTCTTTAAAAGATTAAAGTTACAGTTCTGTAACTTTTCGTTCCACATTACGTAACCAAAACAAATTAAGTGAAGAGTTTTTTTCAAAAAGTTGAAGCTTTGTTAAAAAAAATATAATAAGCACGGCAAAACGGACCGTACAACCAAGCCTACCAAGTTCTCCCCTTTTCGAGACGTAAGCCTAAATAAAATTCGGTACAAGAACTACGTCGGTTTGATCCCACTAAGGGTACGTAGGAAACCCGTAAATAAATTCCGGGTGCAATCGCAAGTTAAACAAAATAACATGACTGGCCTAAAAGAAAGGGGGTGAGTCGGAAAATAAGGAAATCGTTACAAACGGATAAAACTAATAATAATAATAACCTTGCCACTAAAAGTTAAGAAAAAAAATCAAATGATAAAATTAAATCAAAATTGTGGGTAATAAATTAGTCCACATATAATAAAGTCCAAAGTCAAAACTCAAAATTAAATTATGGTTATAACCTGCCCAAAATAAATCAAATAACATTAAAAGAACTACGACTGGTTTGATCCTCTATAAAAAGAGGTACGTAGGCAGCTCACGATAAATAAGTGAGGGCAACCCAAATTCCAAATTAAATTAAATCACCTGTGTCCTAACCTGCACATGAAGAATGTGTACGTGTAGTACCCTTCCTAGAAGGTGCCTATACAGACACTATCTGATGCAATTAAGTTTGGATAACAGGTGACCCGGCATACAATATACATGTCGATCCAAATTGTATAAAGTCTTATTAATACAAAATAAAACAAACAAAGAAAGAAAATAATAAAATAGAACGAATCGGAATCAAAAGGTGGTCTCCGAGACGGGAGACGTAATTAAGGTGGTTTATCCTCTTGAATAGGGTCGTACTCAAAATTAACCGATGTATATATATATATATATATATATATATATATATATATATATATATAT
>JACYFF010003369.1:78691061-78701532 GCA_017589665.1 Selenicereus undatus
TATATATATATATATATATATATATATATATATATATATATATATATTATTTTATTTTTATATATACGTCGGAAAGTTGTGTTGTGCATATTATTTATTTTTTATTAAATTTTTGCCCAACAAGGAGAAGATAAGATGTCGAAGCTCCGATTTTACACGATTTGCTGAAAAGACGGCCCAATAATAATTTATGAAAAATATTATTTTCATGATTATTTAATTAGACTAGGGTTTCAAGAGTTAGAATAAGGTTAGAAGTACTGAGGGAGAAGAAGTCTAAAGAAGAAAGGAAGAAGGAAACCCTACTCAGTAACCCTAATTATCCTCACCATATATCATGTCACCATCATCAACCTAAAAAAAAAGAAGGGAAGGTTGCCTTCATCCTCATCAGATACCACGGCCTGCTTTCTTCTTTAGCCCCCTTCATCACCACCTTCCTCCTCTTCAATCATCTTCACACACCATCCCAGCCACGTCATCTCCTTCAATCTCCTCATCATCTCATCACCATCATCTTCTATCCTCATACCATTGGCTTCTTCCTCTTCCAACTAGCCACGCATCTCATGCATCATCTCATGGCTACTTGCTTCCAAAAACAAGAAACCACGCCACACTCCTACATACACAACCCATCCCACTCACTTCCGCATCATCATCATCTTCTAATCACCATCAATCTTCAGCTCCATAAAGCCCCCATGGTCTTCTTCCTCCTCACGCCTGCTTGCTCACCTCACCAGCAAACTTCATCATCATCATCATGCCCCACCTCCCTTAATATCATCATCTCCTAAATATACTCACCGGCCACGCATCATTATCGTTCATCATCAACATCAACCGGCTTCCATACCATTATCCAGTAATATTGATTTGGTTTGTTTATTTTTCTTTTATTTTATAAGTTCAGTTATTAAACATGAAGTATTTGGAAGAATTGTGTAATTTTACATTTAATATGAGTGAGTAATTTTTTGTGCTTAGTATAATCTTCTTGACGCCATGCTAAATTTACTATTTTGAAACAAGTTTTATGCTTTAATGCTTAGTTGATTTATATTCATGATTCTTTAGCGATTAGCGTTTATCGTTTATGAAATTTGTGTTAAATCGATTGGAATGCATGCTAGTTGATTAAATATAATTTTGATTGATAGTTTAGAAGACTATAATACGTAAAAGTTATAGTCTTTTAGGCTTGAGTTTCACCCTAATTAATTATGGATGGCTCAAACTCATATCTTTGTTAAATCGATTTGCCAGTAAATTAGTTACAAAGTGTTAAATGATATTTTTTTAATTCTTAATGATTTAGTTTGGTTAAATTTTTGCGCTGGTGTAAAGATTATCAAATTAGTAGGGTTTATATTAGGGCTGGACCTAAGTAAACTAAAATCTAAGAAAAAATGGGGAAGAACCGTTGGTGGATGTCTTCTACAGTTTAACTCATGAATGAAATTAACTTGTGTGTTGATGATAAATATTAATTTGCATGGTGGATTGAGATTATACTAAGTATCCTTCATAAATTTGACAACTTTTGATCAATATTTGTTGATTAGAGTTAATTTGATTAGTTTGTTAATTTTTGTTCTATTTTTATTAGCTTCAATATAATTTCAATCGACCCCCCCCCCAATTATAGTCTTTTAGGAGTGTCTAGGTAATTTTAGATAGTTTAGATTTTGATTTTTAGAGTGATTATAATTTTAGATTGATTTATATTCAGTTTTAGTATTTAATTACAAGTTTGTTAGAAATTAGACTAACAATAGTTATTTTTATTATTTTTTGATTTTTATCAGTTTCTATATAGTATCCTAATTTGCCCATATTTAATTTTGTAATTTTTGGAAGTTATTTGATAATTTTTCAGAATTATTTTGTGAAATTAATATGTGTAGATTTTTAGGCTAGTAATTCTGAAAATTTTGATTCTAATCGTTAATTCACGATTATTAGGTATTGTTAAGTCCATAAAACTGTGTCCTAGAATTAGGGTAATTTTCTTAATTATTTTTGTTTTTATATTTATGCAGATTATTTTATTTCTAATCTCATATTTAATATTCTGCATTGATATTCTGTGGTAATTTTTTGATTTGATTTTGCTGAAATTATCTGGATACAATTGAAGAGTTATAAGCCTATATACCTGGAGAATAATATTTTAGATTACTGTTTGTAATTTTTAATATTTATTTTCTGATTATTATTTGTTGTTTTTATTTTTAGTTAGAATTTCAGTTACTATTCTGATTTTATTTTTTCTAGGTTATTTAGGAAAGCTTTTTACTGTTTTCTTTCCTGAATATAATCCACAATATTTAGGAGCATCATTGGGTGTTTTTCAAATTTTTATTCATTAGATTTTAATTCTTTTAGAATTATTAAGATTAGATTTAATAAATTGGATGAGTAAAATCATTTAGGATTAAGCTAGCCTTCTTAAAACAATCTTTTCTCGTGGATCGATCCCTAATTCCCTACGCTATAAAAATTATTTAATAACCGAAGTAATGGCTAAATTGGTAACTCTCGACAAGCTTTACAAAGATTGTAGTCTTGGATTCAAGCTTTAGATTTCAAGTTCTTTCTATCAATCAAGACTAAATTTTCTTCCGTTTTCTCTCTCTTTTTCATATGTTGTTCATGTTTATATTTTGCTAGTTTAATTCTTGTATTTGAACTGTTTAGTTTATATGTTTTGTTTTCATTGTTAATTCATGTTTAGTTAGCTTGATTAGATTTGATTAATTTCATTCTCTTCCTTCTCTTGTTCATGTTTGCCTTCTTCTTTGCTAGTTTAGGTTTACTTTGAGTTTTTGTATTTTGTTAATGATTGATGATTGATTTTGTGTTGGATTGGATTGCGGCTAGCCCTTGATGGCTAATTAATCTTGTTTAGGCCCCAACCCCACCTTGTTTATGCCTAGAATTTAGAGTTTTCTTTCACGCCCGCCAATTGTTCGATGAAATGTTTGAAAGAGCTTTCATCCGTGTTTTGGAGTAATTGACTTATGCTGAGAGGTGAGGTCGATTGCCTAATGTGGGTAAAGAGAATAGTTGGGATTGGGACATGAAAATAGTCTCGTCGCTAGTCAGGTCAAGGGTTGTCAACCTAGTAGTTTAGTTGAATTAATCCCATGAAAATAGGTAGTTAGGGCAACTAGATTAGCCTATTGACCCTTGAGAGAGGGCTTAGGTGGCCTCAACGATGCAACCGATCAACTCTAAATGGTGGCATACCTAGGAAGGTTTAGACTTAACTTGATTACTTGGTTTATCTTAGGTCTAGTCATAGTCCTTTTGTTTTCACTTTAACTGTTTAGTTCTATTTTCTATTCCTTCAGTTTTGCCTAGCTTGAGACGCTTTAATTAGCTTTGGTACTTGGAAGCCTAGCTCTCTGCGGACGATGCCCTAAATACTCAACGATGCACCTTGCACTTGGGGTTCATAAATATTAAAACCTTTTCCCTAACAATCTGTATGCATGATACTGATCTGAGTTCAACTCTCTTACAAAATTTTCAAATCTTGATGTTTTCAGAGTTGTGTCACAATCAAGTTCATCAATATTATTTGTTGCATAAGTCGCAGCTTCGATAGAAGGAAGTGGCATTGGAGGAAAATTTCGCAGCGATAGTCCATTTCTATTCAAGTTACGTTCTATCTCAAGTAGGCCGAGATTCTGGAGCTCGGTAGATGGTAAATTCATATCCGGCATTCTTGTTTGCCGTCCAATGGTATGGAGCAGGTCATTTGTTAGATGCGCCCAATGTGCATCCCACAACTTTACTAGATCAGCAATCTTGGAGAACATCAACATGGAACAAGACATATTTCGTAGTTACACACCTAAAGCCTATGTTGATGCTTCAATCAAGGCAGCATGCCATTCACCATTATCCTCAAGCAACCCCAGTGCCATGCATGCTGACTTAAACATTGGGTGTAGGACAACACGTATGGTATGAATATCCTCAAAAGAAGTTGCTCCACAAATATTTGCAAGAAGCATTCTCAAGTAATATCGTTCACCACAGTTTGGATGTGCAAACGAAAGTCGACCAATTGAAGTACCTTTTTGACGAACCGCCTATCTTCTAGAAGAATGATTCCATACCCATTACGTAGGGAAGTTCAAATACGTGGTCTGTCGAGCTTGTGGGTACTTCTTACTTGCTTCAAACCACATTGTTAACATTGTTTTCTGTGCTTCTGGTTCATTCGCAATACTGAAGAGGTCCTCTCTGTCGCTAAACACAACTAATTTCTCCAGGCAAATGGCATTGAAGTTTTTGGATAAAAGGATATTGATGTTGCAAGCTGAACTCAAAAATCCGCCAGCATGACTCCACTGCAGATACGTAGCGACAATCCAAATACTCCTGCATTTCATCCCCTTCTCTATGTGGCCGAGATTGCTCACTATCACGATGTGTTGTATTGCCTTCAATGACAATATTAGCACGGTCATGTCCCTTATGTACATACTTATATAGGTATTTGATTACGTTACGGCAGCTACGCGCTCAACGTTTATGTGAGCATCATATTTTACACATAGATCTCTATTGTATGGGACCACCAATTGATTATCAATCTCTCGTCCATTCACGACCACTTGTTGGGGTGTGCGTTGCCTGCAGTATTGAGCAAAGCCATGCTCATCAAATGTTATTTGCTTACAAAATCTTTTTGGATAACATTTTGAATGTTTCCTGTCAATCAAACATGATACACATGGGCCATGTATCATGAATCGTGTGATAGTATCATATGCTAGAGGGTCCATAGCTTGATCAGAAATTTCGGCACTAATTAGCCTATCAACATCTTCTACGTAAGTGGGCTTATCTTCCGATGCCACTGTTAAGAGAATATGAGCATGGGGAAGGTCATGCTTCTGAAATTCAACAACATATACTTTCTTAAAGCATAAAGTGGGGGTAATTAGTAGATTGAAATCATCGAGCAGTTGTCATAACTTAATTCTGAAAACTCGAGTTATTAGATTTGGTTTGTCCTCTACCCGTTCACCAGATAATAGCTCATTAGTGATTTTAAGCCAACTTGGATTACATGTGAATGTCACAAAGAAATTAGGAGGCCCCAACGCACGGCAAATTACAATTGTATCCTGATAATGTTGCATCATATAATGTGGCCCTCTAGTGAAAGAAGAAAGTAGAATATATCTCCGTCCTATTGATTCTGCATTAACGTCACCTACATTAAGTGCATCTTGAATGCCACTGTGCAACTCTGTCCGCAGGCGACCTTGATGGTTTTCGAACCATGTAAGCTCATATTGCTCAATGGTAGCCCATGCATCTACGTAGAATTGTTGGCCCAATCGACAACTATATTTAATGACCATGGATTCACCTAGTCAGTCTTGGATGCGAAATGCATAAAATTCCCTCATTGATACCATTGACCTTGAAGTACTGGAGTTAGTCATTCGTGGGATGTCTACACTCCATCCATCGGTGCCGTACGGAAACAAAAGAGGATAGTGTAAAGGAATGTATGATGGATGATGCTCATCTATCCTCTGTAAGGTTCCATCCCTTGTTTTAAGAATGACATCTCGTGGTCCAAAGTGCTCAGTTTCATCCCCAACTATTAGTCCCGCGACCTCTTCTGCATTGGGTCTAATATATTATCGGCCCTCTCTGGCCTGGATGATGCGAATTCGCAAATCAGGAACCTCACCATGGTCACGTAACATATCACGAGCTCTTCTGAATATTGCGACATACAGATTAACTGAATCCAACATTTGTTGCAACTCTTGCACAATGTCATATTTAACGCCAGAATGACCAGATACCCTAAGTGCAGTCACTTGGTTTGACACTGCATTGCTAGTGTCGTAAATGTACAACTGCACAAATGATGGGTGTAATCCAGATCGAGGGAGTAAGGACCCAATTTTATGGTGGTTGCTACCATTTATCCGGAAAATATACGGGCTTCTACCATTATTGACACTGTTGTCAATCCTTCCCCCCATGGAAGTGAATGAGAACATGAAGTTGTAGATTCTAATATTGTCAAGGAAACGTTAGTTTGACAGTAGTGATTCAAGGAATGTAGTTAATGGTGGAAGTAAGGGTAGACTAGCTTGTCCACTTTGGCAACACAAATTGAATATTGGATTTGTGATACTACTATTTGTAACCCTTTCCTCTATCCACATAATAGCTATGCAATGTGGACATGTAGCCGTTCACAGGCCAAAGTCCCATCGATTTGAGAATGAATGTCTTCGACGGGGACGTGTCCATCCTACAATGGTATTAGCAGGGTGAGCATGTAACTTATGCTAAGCTGAGTTACATAAACGTAGGAAAGTTTCAGGGGATTACCCATTAGGGTGGATGATATTGTCACGTGTTCTGTGGGTAGAGGTCTTATAGAAGGACCTATGTTGGATTGGAGATCATTATCATGAGCACCTCATTCATTTGATTTAGATAATAAATTTTGTGTATTTAGAAGGAGGTATAAAGTATATGGTAAAGATTAGAGCCTTAGCAAGGGCATGATATTATATAATTCAAGGCCAACATTACCAAGGTTGTCAATGTTATGTGCTGAAATGGGATTTTGTTGCTCAACCTGCTGTGCAAGAAGCGTTGATTCAATTTGTTCCAAACGCATCAATGTCAACCTGACTTGGCGTGCCTCCCTTGCAAGACAGCGACCATGGTGTGTTGCCACATCATCTCGTTGAATATGTCGATGCTTGAACAATAATCGTTGCCTAGCGTTTAATCTGGCATTTTTTTTGTTTCAATTTTCTTCGCATTGTTGAAAATGATGGTGATGGATCTATTCTTTTTATAGGAAATATGTAACGCCCCCAAAATGCTAAAGCCATGAATTACGGAAAACTGTAACAGAAGACTTAATAATAGAATGCGCTACTGCCGTCTTGATAAGGACAAGACTCGTTGAAATCATTTAATCTTGTAACTCATATTCACAATCGCAAAATCTATTAACTGAAACACTTCAAGACCAAAGTCCATAATAGTTCAATTTCAAAACCATCGACTTAATCATACCATGTGATAACTTGCATTCCACACTATACAAGTATATTGAATATAGATCTAACTTGACCCTGAGGTCGATTCCAATATTCATGCTATGTTGAATCCACTGCGAGCATCCGACGAGTTCCAAAAGGGCTTGCTAAATGGAGAAACATGTAATACTTCATCACCTAAAATGTAAAATATGAAAATAATTCGAAAATATGAGCAAAAACTCAGTACATGCATTCCTGTATTGTAAAATGAGCATAGAAACACTGTTGATGGGTACCTGTCTTTGCAATTCATTTAGTTGGCAATAACAATGAAAATGAAAGTAATACGAAAGTGAATTCTTGATTATTATCTGGATGTGAAACCCTTGCAATGATATGATCTATACATCGATGTACAAATGTCAATCCGATCAAGAATTGGCCTAAAGCCGCACGGGTAAATGATGGCCTGACGCCCTATAGATGATAACTGACGGGATCACAAGTTAAATGGCAAATCACTGTATAAACTGATTCATTGATAAACTCATTAAGAGTTGTAATTTGATAAACATGTCATACTTTCTGAAGATACAGGCAATGGATGTAACTTGAGTTTTTAAAAATGTCATCTGACTTGATACAAGTCAGCTGTTTCATAAATGTCATCTGACTTGATACATATGTTCTGATTTGATAACACTTATGCATAACGGGGAACGAAAACTAGGTCTCAACTCTGTTTCATAAATATCATTGTAAATATGTGTAGTTAGTGAATGATCCTTACTCGTATAATTGAGTAAGTAAAAGTATGTGTAGAGTAATTGAGTAAGTAAAAGTTTGTGTAACAGAAATTGAGTAATTAAATGATATACATAACTTCAAAACTGAATTGATGAAAATAATTAAATCCAATATAAAGTAAATAGAAGTAAAATAGTCTACAATGAGATAAATGATATTACAAAGGAAAAGGCCTTGATGGTGATAATTGAGAGAGTGGTTATGGCCTTTTTTGAAATAGGTTACTGATAAAGGTTTAAGGCTTGCTAATGTATAACTTGATTTAAGATAACCGCAAGTACACTAGATTAGCTTGATAAATACATTTGATATAAGCTAAAGTGAGTAAGTAACAAAGGTTTGAGGCCAAGAGAGAGAGATCTTGGTTCAAAATAGCATAAACTGCAATAACTTGGTCTGATAAATATGGTTTCTGAGTCACAACTTTCCCCACTTCTCATATTCATTCATAAACCCATTAGATATAGAATTCCACTCCAAATGAGTCATTGAACTCAATAGAAGCTGTTAAGCTCACTAAGCTTGGTATTTTCTTGGTAAAATCCATAATTGATTCAGAGCTCATAAACAAGCTTCTAAATTGTATATCTGTCTTCTTTTTTCTCATTAATCAAGCTAAAAGCTCTATAAAAGTCCATGAATATTCATTTCCTTCTTAAATGACTTGGTCCAAGATACGCAAAATGAGTGCATGATCAATCTCACTTAATCTTTATTATTGCTCTTTATACAATTACTCAAAATGCTTCCAAAAATCACCAAACTCAAAATACTCAACCAAAATTCATGAGATCTTACCGAAAATTCGAAAATAATATAAAAAATCTACAGTAAAATTTTTAGAATTCTCCTCCAAGTATACACTGCACAGAAATTGCAATAACAACTTGATTTACACCCAAGCAGGTCAGTTCACTTCAAAAATTCATAACTTTCATTCTAAACCTCAAATGGAGACCTAAAACCCCAATATGAAAATATTAAGAAGTACCAAAAAAATTTTATTTACAATACAAAATATGATGCCTACAATAGGGTTCCCAAAATGAAAATACAAGTGTGTCAGTTTTTAGTCCATTCTGCGCAGTTTCGGTGAAACGATCATCACTTTTTCCACAGACCTAGAACTAAGGTGATTCAAGAGGAATTTGAAAGCTAACACACTAAACTATCTACCCACCAAAAATCATAATTTTTCAATGGGCCAATCATTACCAGTTTAATCGTGAAGTCTGCCTTGTTTTGCTGAAATTTCCAGCCTCACTATTTTGACTTTTCCATCTCTTTTCATATAAATCCTCACTTGAAATCATTCCAAATCACCAAAAGCATCATCATAATCATCAATAAAAATAAATATTATAAAATCAAATACAAATCAATCCATAAACATGGTTTTAACTTAAGCTTGCATGAACATGATCATCCCTAAACCCTAGCATGAATCAAGCTCAACTTCACCATGATCAACACCAAAATACCTCTTATTTCTTAGCAAAACATCATGATCAATGATCACAAGCATCAAAACAAGAATCAAAACCAAAATAAAATTCAAAACCAACAAGATCAAGTTTCAAGGTTACTCACTTTGATTGAAAATAAGTAGAGATGGAGGTGTTGTTTAGTGGTTTTGATGATGGAGGAAGGTACCTTGAGGCATTGGGATGTCGGGAGGAGTCGGAGATCGCCGGAGCTGGCCGAAAATCAGCCAGAACAGTGGCTGGGCTGCTGCCGCGAGGGGGAGAGATAGGCGAGAGAAAATGGAGTGTTTTGGGTTTGTTTTGACTAATCTAACTTATGGCTGAAATTTTATCCTCAACAAAGCTTTTGTTAACCATGGTTAGCTTTAAATCATGGTAATTATTTAGGTTAAAGAATGCAAACTTGTTGGGCTTCAAGTTGAGTCGAAATAAGTTGGTTCGGGAATAAAACGCTTCGTAATGATAGCGTTTTGCGTAACTCAATGCTTAATTTTTGTAATGTTATAAAAATAATAATAACAATCATTATAATAGAAATAATAATAACAATAATAATAATAATGATAATAACAATTTCTTAAATCATAATTATCGAGACTTACTATCGACTCACCCGATATTTAATTAATCAACAAAACTTGAATTAACAACCAATGAAACTTGAATTGCAAAATAGGACCCAAATAAAATATCCCCCAACCGAGATGATTAAATATGATAAATGAAAGCGAAAAATTTAAATGACATAAGGTAATTTGATAAATATATAAATTGAGTGTAATTGAATTAATAAACATGATTTGGATAAACAAATAGCCATGAGTGATTAAATCCATAAACATGATAAATTAAATGAATATATATGATTAGATAAATAAATAAACATGATTTAAAAAATAAATATGGGTTGGGGTCGGGTTATTACAAAACCATACAAACACATAGGTAAATCTTGGTTTCTATACCTTTGTGTGAAATAGATAAGATCGAATATATGCATGCATATATATGCATTGTATAACATATATGTATACGTATACACGTGTGTGTGTGTGTGTACACACACACACACACACACACACACATATATATATATATACACACACACACACACATACACACATATAT
>JACYFF010003369.1:78706532-78748318 GCA_017589665.1 Selenicereus undatus
GGAGATTATCTTAATGTCATGGGTAATGAGGTGAGCGTCTGACAAACAAGGCTACGTTTAATGCTTGCGTGGGATCTCATTTCGGGTTGTTTGATTTAGAATGTTGTTGGATTTTTATGTTATGACTGCCATTTTCTTGGGTTCTGCAGGCCGTGAAGGATGCGTTTGAGGATACGTAGAAGGAAAGGGATGAGGTATATTTCTCTATATTTCTTTGTTAACTACCTTGATGAATTCGTACAAATATGTGTTAAATCAAACAAACTTCAAAGCAATCGAGCTTAAAACTTACTACTTTAAAGTCTGAGCTTTATCCTTAAGTATTTTTTGTGAAATGTGAAAAATTCCTTGTGTTTATTCAATGGTTGTGAGTAGTTTATCTGAACTGTGAAAAATTCATTCCTTCAGTGTCTAGTTACAATATAAAAAATATAATTGTAATTTTCACAGTTAAATTAGGAATATTGAAGTAGTTGATATGTATGCTTCCAAATTATGTGGTTTATGTGCTTGTGGTAAATAGATTATATCATCTGAAAATTATGTGATTGTTTCATGTAATTAATTAGTTATTTCAATGTGTTGAGATTTTTAATTTTCAGAGGTTAATTAAGGCAATATAATTAGTTAATTTGTATACTTCAAAGTTTAAAGGAATTACTAAACTTTCTTCTATTTTGTAAAAATGCTTTCTTTTATTTAATAGTTGTGAGTAGATTATCTGAACTAGGAAACATTCATTCACTCAGTGGCTAGGTAAACTGTAAAAATTATAATGATAATTTTCAGAGTTAAATTAGAAATATTGAATAGTTGATATGCATGCTTTCAAATTATGTGGTTTATATACTTGTGGTAAACAAACAAAAATTTACCCTGTTTGATTTGTATGTCGTCAAAGAAAAAGAGAACGATTTCAATTGTTCCCTTGTGTTACTTATATCAAATGTGGAAATTTTGTATGCTTATAATTTTGAGATGTACTTATATGAATTGTTATATTATATCACCCGTTATATTTGTATGCTGATCGTTTGGAGATTTAGTCGACAAATTATTTGATATTACTGTGAGAATTCTTTCATTTTTTAATTGTGGTGAGTAGTTTTGTATGCTTTCATCCATTATATTATATCACCTGTTTCATTTTTAGAGGTTAATGAAGACAATTAATTAGTTAAGTTGTATGCTTCAAAAATAAAATGAAAAGTATTTACTTTATTATCTAGTGATAAACACATGATATCAATTGTTAGATATGTGTTATATATTTTGATAATTTGAAAATTTTTGGGGGGGGGGGGCAGAGGGGTTGCTAATAATTTTGAGATGTAGTTATATATTTGATGTCACTGTGAGAATTCTTTCATTTTTTAATTGTGGTGAGTATTTTTGTATGCTTTCAACCATTATATTATATCACCTGTTTCATTAGAGGTTAATGAAGACAATTAATTAGTTAAGTTGTATGCTTCAAAAATGAAATGAAAAGTATTTACTTTATTATATGGTGATAAACACAAGATATCAACTGTTAGATATGTGTTATACATTTTGATAATCTGAAGTTTTGGGGGGGGGGTGCTAATAATTTTGAGATGTAGTTATATCAACATTTATATTATATCAACTGTTATATTTGTATGCTTAGAATTTTGAGATGTACTGGGGCAAATTCTTTGATATTAGCGTGAGAATTGTTTCATTTTTTAATTGTGGTGAGTAGGTTATCTCAAATGAGAAGGTTCTTCCATTTAGTTTCTAGTTTAACCATTAAAAAAAAAATCTAATGAGGTAAATTAAGAATATTGAGTTAGTAGTTTTGTAAGCTTCCAAATTTAATTAGTTAATTCGTATGCTTCACAAATAAAATGAAAAGTATTTCATTTATTATCTCGTGGTAAATAGATGATATCAAATGTTATATTTGTAGTATACATTTTGATTGCCAAAATGTATTTCATTTGTGAAATTTAGAATCTTGAAAAAATAAATTTCATTTTTAGAGGTTAATGAAGACAATTAATTAGTTAAGTTGTATGTTTCAAAAATAAAATGAAAAGTTTTTACTTTATTATCTAGTGATAAACACATGATATCAACTCTTAGATATGTATTATACATTTTGATAATATGAAGTTGTTTTAATGGGGGTGCGGGGTAGCTAATAATGCTCAGATGTAGTTATATCAACTGTCATATTATATCTATCGTTATATTTTGTATGCTTATAATTTGGAGTTGTACTATGCAAATTATTCGACATCAGTGTGAATTGTTTCAATTTTTAATTTTGGTGAGTAGGTTATCTCAACCGAGAAAATTATCCATTTAGTTTCTAGTTTAACGTTGAAAAATATAATAATAATCTTCAGAGGAAATTAAGAATATTGAGTTATAGTTCTATATACTTTGAGTCATTATATTATATCACCTGTTTCTTTTTTAGAGTCTAATGAAGACAATTAATTAGTTAAGTGGTATGCTTCAAAAATAAAAAGAAAAGTATTTACTTTATTATCGGGTGATAAACACATGATATCAACTGTTAGAAATGTGTTGTACATTTTGATAATCTAAAGTTTTTTTTTGGGGGGGGGGGGCCCCCCCACTGCTAATAATTGTTTCATTTTTTAATTGTGGTGAGTAGGCTATCTCAAATGAGATAGTTCTTCCATTTAGTTTCTAGTGTAACCATTAAAAATATAATAATAATCTAATGAGATAAATTAAGAATATTGAGTTATTAGGTTTGTAAGCTTCCAAATTTAATTAGTCAATTTGTATGCTTCACAAATAAAATGAAAAGTATTTCGTTTATTATCTTGTGGTAAATAGATGATATCAAATGTTGTATTTGTAGTATACATTTTGATTACCAAAATGTATTTCATTTGTGAAATTTAGAACCTTGAAAAAATAAATTTTATTTTTAGAGGTTAATGAAGACAATTAATTAGTTAAGTTGTATGTTTCAAAAATAAATGAAAAGTTTTTACTTTATTATCTGGTGATAAACACATGATATCAACTGTTAGATATGTATTATACAATTTGATAATATGAAGTTCTTTTATTGGGGGTGGTGGGAGGGGGTTGTTAATAATGTTCATATGTAGTTATATCAACCGTTATAGTATATCTATCGTTATATTTGTATGCTTATCATTTTTAGCTGTATTGCGCAAATTATTCGACATCAGTGTGAATTATTTCAATTTTTAATTTCGGTGAGTAGGTTATCTCAATTGAGAAAATTCATCCATGTAGTTTCTAGTTTAACGATGAAAAATATAACAATAATCTTCAGAGGAAATTAAGAATATTGAGTTATAGTTTTGTATGCTTTCAACCATTATATTATATCACCTGTTTCTTTTTTGGAGTTTAATGAAGGCAATTAATTAGTTAAGTGGTATGCTTCAAAAATAAAAAGAAAAGTATTTACTTTATTATCTAGTGATAAACACATGATATCAACTGTTAGATATGTGTTGTACATTTTGATAATCTGAAGTTTGGGGGGGGGGGGGCGCTAATAATTGTTTCATTTTTTAATTGTGGTGAGTAGGTTATCTCAAATGAGATAGTTCTTCCATTTAGTTTCTAGTTTAACCATAAAAAATATAATAATAATCTGCAGAGGTAAATTAAGAATATTGAGTTAGTAGTTTTGTAAGCTTCCAAATTTAATTAGTTAATTTGTATGCTTCGCAAATAAAATGAAAAGTATTTCGTGTATTATCTCGTGGTAAATAGATGATATCAAAAGTTATATTTGTAGTATACATTTTGATTGTCAAAATGTATTTCATTTGTGAAATTTAGAACATTGAATTTTTTTTTTTCGTTTTTAGAGGTTAATGAAGACAATTAATTAGTTAAGTTGTATCCTTCAAAAATAAAATGAAAAGTATCTACTTTATTATTTGGTGATAAACACATGATATCAACTGTTAGATATGTGTTACATTTTGATAATCTGAAGTTCTTTTATTGGGGGAGGGGGGAGGGAGTTGCTAATAGTTTTGAGATGTAGTTATATCAACCGTTATATTATATGTATCGTTATGTTTGTATGCTTATCATTTGGAGATGTACTAGGCAAATTATTCGGCATCAGTGTGAGAATTGTTTCAATTTTTAACTGTGGTGAGTAGGTTATCTTAACTGAGAAAATTCATCCATTTAGTTTCTAGTTTAACGATGAAAAATATAATAATAATCTTTAGAGGAAATTAAGAATATTGAGTTAGTGGTTTTGTATGCTTTCAACCATATATTATATCACCTGCTTTATTTTTAGAGGTTAATGAAGATAATTACTTAGTTATGTTGTATGCTTCAAAAATAAAATGAAAAGTATTTACCTTATTATCTGGTGATAAACACATGATGTCAACTGTTAGATATGTGTTATATAGTTTGATAATCTGAAGTTTTGGGGGGGGGGCTGCTAATAATTCTAAGATATAGTTATATCAAGCGTTATATTATATCAACTGTTATATTTGCATGCTTATTATTTTGAGATGCACTGGGCAAATTATTTGATATTAGTGTGAGAATTGTTTCATTTTTTAATTGTAGGAGTAGGTTGTCTCAAATGAGAAAGGTCTTCCATTTAGTTTCTAGTTTAACCATAACAAATATAATAATAATCTAAAGAGGTAAATTGAGAATATTGAGTTGGTAGTTTTGTAAGCTTCCAAATTTAATTAGTTAATTTGTATGCTTCACAAATAAAATGAAAAGTATTTCATTTATTATCTCGTGTTAAATAGATGATATCAAATGTTATATTTTTAGTATATATTTTGATTATCAAAATGTATTTCATTTGTGAAATTTAGAACATTGACAAAATAAATTTCATTTTTTGAGGTTAATGAAGACACTTAATTAGTTCAGTTGTATACTTCAAAAATAAAATGAAAAGTATTTACTTTATTTTCTAGTGATGAACACATGATATTAATTGTTAGATAAGTGTTACACATTTTGATAATCTGAAGTTTTTTTGGGGGGGGGGGGGGGCAGGGGGGGGGGCTACTAATAATTTTGAGATGTAGTTATATAAACCATTAATTATATTATATCAACTGTTATATTTGTATCGTTATAATTTGGAGATGTGCTGGGCAAATTACTTGATATTAGTATGAGAATTGTTTCATTTTTTAATTGTTCCATTTATTTAGTGTCAACTTAAAACTTAAACAATATAATTATAATTTTTAGAGTTAAATTAATACACCCCTTGGGGTGGGGCTCTTCCCCGGACCCTGTATGAATGCGGGATGCTTGTGTACCGGGTTGCCCTTTAGAGTTAAATTAATAAAAATCAATTAGTTAATATGTATGCTTTCAATTTTTGTCGTTTATTTCCTTGGGGTTGGTGAGTAAAACTCAATTGGTTGATATGTATGCTTTCAATTTTTGTTGTTTGTTTCCTTGGGGTTGGTGAGTACAGTATGTCAATAATCAAAATTCTTTAATATATTTCCTTTGATTTACTGTATTAAACTGGGGAAGAGGGTGAAAACATGATGGCAGAATGCTTGATTCAATAAACACATTAATTCATTCACAGCAATTATGGGAGACAACTAATTACGTACCTATAATGGGTGAGGGAAGCCAAAAGGTAAGTAGTTCGTACCTCAAAAAGTAAGTGGTGGAAATGTGTTGAGTAATATGTTGAACTTCAAATCTGCAACAAAATGGTAAGTAGTGTAAGAGCTGACTTAAAAAATGTAAATGAAATTTTAACCTATAATCTATTCAACTTAGTTGTCACGCTGCAGATTGGGCTGCGATTCTAACATTTCAATGATGATAATGAGGCTGAAGTGGATTGATTTTGAAAATAATGAGGTGCTCTTAATTGAAACAGATGATGGTGGCCGATGTGAAGGATGGGATGCTGGTTTGAAAAGCAAAGACTCCAAACTGTGAAAACTATCTGGTTTGAGGGGACTACAATTGGGGATGTCGCTATGAGGATGAAGTGATTAATTTTTTTGATGTTTGAATCAGAATATGGTGATAAAATCTTACTGATTTTTTTTTTTTGTGGGTGTTTAACAAGTTTAGTTGTGTTGGTGATTTGATGGGGCTGCACATTCCTGAAATGAAGGCAGTGATAAAGTCTTGATGGTTTTTTTTTTTTTTTTGGTGCCAGTTTAGTAGTGTTTGTGATGTGGTGGGGCTGCATGTTCCTAAAATCAAGGCAGTTTGTTTTCTCAATAGGTATAGCAAGTAACAGGCAGTTTGTATTTTTTAGGCAGTTACTTGACTCAGTGTAAAATATCACATAACCTGGTAAACCGGGGGGGGGGAAGCTGTAAAACATTTTAAATTTTAAATTACTTAAATGAGCAGCACTTGGGTGGGATTGCACCACAATTCAGGACTGCTTATTTCCGAAATTGTGAGCAATTCACCCATTTTTGCATTTGTAAGATAAAGATTACACACATTTTTTACTTTGTTTCCATTTTCACGATTCATTATTTAGAAAGGTAGGTTAGTGTTAATGTATGTTGGATTGAATTTTTATGTATATTACATTGATGAAGACACATTCACCTATGACTCGAACTCGAGTGATAACCTAGGAGTGTTATTACTCATGTTCAATTGAATGGAGTCAACTATGAAGAATGGGCAAGAGTTGTACGAACATTGTTGAGGGCAAGACAAAAATAGGGATTCATCGAAGGAAAAATCGCTCAACCTGATGCCGACTCCTCGGACATGCATGAATAGTGGACTGTGCAATCCATGACTGTTTCTTGGATTTTGAATATTATCGAACCAGGATTGCGTTCAACCGTGTCATACACTAAAAATGCAAAGGACCTATGGCAAAACATCAAGGACCATTTCTCAGTTGTGAAAAGACCGAGAATTCGACAATTCAAAGTTGAACTATCTGACTGCAAGCAGCGGCGGTTGTCCATAGCAGCGTACTATGGCAAATTGAAGACATTATAGGACAAATTGATGAAGTATGACCAAATTCCCACCTGCAAATGCGGGATCGGCCCCAAATTGGTGAAAAGAGTGTGAGGAAGAGCAGGTTCATCAATTCCTCGTGGGTCTTGAAGGCAACAACTACGAAACGGTAAGTCAAGCCTATTGGCCACCAAACCTCTACCAACGATGAACAAGGTCTATTCAATTATGGTCCAGGAAGAATGAGTCAAAACCACGACCTGTTACCAGATCGACCAAGGGGAACTCATGGCATTTATGGCCCAGACAAACTTCAGATCGATGGGGCGAGTCGATTTGTGAGACAAAACTATGACTTGTACCCACTGTAAAAGGATGCGACTTAAAGTTGGGAATTGCTTCCAGTTGGTAGGGCACCCAGGGGGGAACATCGAGGGACTCAAAAGCGGCAAGGTGTGGCAAAGGAGGTGCAAGCAGTAGCAGAGGCCGGGGTGGTATACTCAAAGTAAACACCGCACATCAGCACATGTCAGTAGCAGTGGCAACATTGGCATCAGTGGAGGTGATCACTGGATACCAGATTCAAATAGGAGTAGTGGCAATCCCTTCTTGAGTAGATTAATTCTCACAAGGCTAACTCAACTGAAAAGATGACTAGTAAGACAAATTCTTAGATTATAGACACTGGGGCTTCGAACCATATGATAGGAAATTCAGGGTGTTTGAATCACTAGAAGTCAATCCCGAGCTGCTCCGTAGGCTTGCCAAAAGGTAATATTGTGCCTGCCACCAAAGAAGAATCCGTTCAACTTGATGATAATATGATTTTATCAAACATTCTTTATATTCCCATATTAGCCTATAATTTGATTTTTGTGTCACAAGTTGTAGATGATTCTGATTGTGTTGCAGCTTCTCTAAACATATGTGTGTTTTACAAGACAACACTTCGAAGATGTTGATTGGTGCGGGTGAGAGAAAATATGGACTTTCCTATTTTCGGGAAAAACCAACCGTGAAGGTGCATACACCAAAAGGAGTGGGGTCAATTGATTTGTAGCATGCCAGACTGGGTCACCCCTCACTCAAAATTACCAAGTTAGTTCCCGATGTTGATGTTAGAAAAAGTAGAAAGGTTTGGAATAAAGATTGTGATGTTTGTTATTGTGCAAAACAAGCTACAAGTAGTTTCCTAGTTAGTGACAATAAAACTTCGGATTTGTTCAAACTTATTCATTGCGATTTGTGGGGGACCCTATAAAACCGCTCGTTCTTGTGGTGCTCATTGTTTCTTGACTGTCATGGATTATTTTTCTCGTGTTGTTTGGGTAACGTTGTTGGTTGATAAGAAGGATGTGGCCCAAACTTTGACGAATTTCTTTGCTATGGTCACTAGACAATTTAATAAGCATGTCAAAATTCTCCGAAGTGATAATGGGGCTAAGTTTACTTGGATGAAAAATCATTTCTTGGGAAATGGAATAATGTTTGAGACCTCTTGCACTGGGACACCACGATAAAATGGTCAGGTAGAGTGCAAACATAAACAGATTATAAATGTGGCTCGGGCTATTTGGTTTTGGGGGCATTTACCATCAGTTTTGGGGTGAAATGTGTTTTAACTGCTGGTTATTTTATAATAAATTGAATACACTCCATGGTCCTAGATGGCAAAACTCCTTATGAAATTCTTTACAGACATGTACCTTCTTATGAGCAGCTTAGAGTGGTTGGGTCCTTCTACTAGGCACATAACCAAGGGTGCAAAAGGGGATAGATTTGCGAGTTGGATTCAGAAATATGTTTTTGTGGGTTACCCTCATGGCCAAAAGGGATGGAGATTGTACGATTTAGAGACACGGAAATTTTTTTCTTTCCCAAGATGTGGAATTTTGTGAGAATAAGTATCTTTTTGCTTTGGATGTTGCTGATGACACTCAAATGAAAGGAGCTTGTCAAGAGGAGCGTGGAATTTGGAAAATTAATGAGTGTGAGGGGGTCATGGATGACCAGTCCTAGAATTTAGGAGAGGGCAGAGCTACCTAAACAGATGGAGAGGCCCACAAGACCCATGGAGATGGTGTGCTCCTCATATCTAGGGCACCACTTTATGCTACTAGGAGTTCAACAACCCAGGTGGATAGTGGCCCACTATTAGTTAGTGCTCCCTCACATGGCACGACTAACAGTGAACCAAATGGGCATACTTTGACAGAGGCCGAACTCACAGCATGAGCCCATGACAACACTACCGAGACTGTAAGAGATACTTCTGATGGGTTGCGACCAGTGGAAGAAGGAACCTTCAGTTCATTTGCATGAGTATGTTACTCACACTACTCGGAAAATGAGTCCATTTGATTGTACACCCATGCAACAACATCTTCTAGGTATGCCCTATCCTATAGCACACTATGTAAGTTGTGACAAATTTTCTCTACAGCGCAAAAATTTCCTTGTAGTTATTACCTCAAATCATGAACCAATGTCCTACTTCAATGCAGCCATAGATGAACGGTGGCAAGATGTTATGCAACAAGAGATGAATGCCCTCAAGGAAAATGAAACATGAGAAATAGTTGATATACCACCTAACAAGAAAGCCCTTGGTTGTAAATGGATTTTTAAAATGAAATATAGATCTGATGGACACGTGGAGTGCTACAAAGCCCGTTTAGTCACCTTTGGTAATTATCATGTTGCAGGTATTAAATTTACAGATACCTTTGCTCCAGTGGCGAAAATGATCACGATTCAGATATTTCTTGTTGTGACCGCGGCTAAGCAGTGGGAAGTACATCATATGGATGTGCACAATGCCTTTTTACATGGTGATCTACATGAGGAATTCTACATGAAAATGCCACTAGGATTCTGAATCGGGAATTCCAAGAAAGTGTGTTGGCTCAAAAAATCACTATATGGGCTGAAAAAGGCATCCCGATGTTGGTTTGCCTAGTTGTCATCTGCCTTATTAGAGTATGGCTCCACACATTCATATTTAGATTATTCTCTGTTCACTCTGCAGAACAATGATACCCTACTGAAGCTACTTGTCTATGTCGATGACTTGATTATTTCTGAAAATAATCATGAAGCTATTGTGTAGTTTAAATCCTACTTGAGTGAGTGTTTTCACATGAAGGATTTGGGGGCTCTTAAATATTTTTTGGGCGTTGAAGTCGCCTGGAGCCCAGAAGAGATTTTTTGGTGTCAATGCAAATATGCTTTGGAAATTATTTATGAAGTCGAGTTGCTAGGTGCCAAGCTCGCTAGCACTCCTTTGGAGCAACACCATCAGTTAGCTTTGGGCGATGGCCCTTTTTGAATAATCCGGAAAAAGTGTCGCAAATTAGTGGGATGTCTCATCTACATTTGTTTCACGCGTCTTGATTTGTCATATTGTGTACATGTCTTGTCTCAATTGATGCAACAGCCGAGGGAGGAACATTGGGAGGTAGCATTGCGTGTTGTTCGTTACTTGAAAGGGAACCCAAGGCAAGGAATTCTTCTTCATGGTGAGTGTGATCTAAAAATTCATGGGTGGTGTGATTCAGACTTGCCAGAGTGTCTGTTAACATGTAGGCCTCTTACTGGCTTGTTTATCTCTCTGGGCAATTCTTCTATCTCGTGGAAGACCAAAAGGCAACATACTGTGTCCCGGTCTTTGGCAGAGGTGGAGTATCGATCTATGAATATGCCTATGAGCAAGCTTAAATGGCTCATAGGTATCCTCTCGTCTCTGGGAGTGGAGCATTAGGAGCCCATGGAACTGTGACAGTAAGACCGCCTTACATATTGTTAAAAATCTTATTTTCCACGAGTGTACTAAACACATTGAGATTGATTGTCATTATGTTCGTGATGAGATTTTTAAAGGGGTCATTTCTACCAAGCATATCCCTACACAGGAACAGCTTGCGGACAGTTTTACCAACACCCTTGGTCGAGCACAATTTGAATCTCTTTTGCAAGTTGGGCATTTGCAATTTCCATGCACAATCTTGAGGGGATATTGAGAATAGTCCATATTTAGCATATTGTACATATATTTCTTACTCAATTTCCATTTTTATAGTTCATTATTTAGGAAGGTAGGTTAATGTATGTTGTATTGAATTCTTGTATATATTACAAGGATGAATGAATGAACGGTAGAGACTTTTCTCTCCTAAAATTCAGATCTATTGTCAAGCTTTTCAACATCGACAAATACTGAATTAAAAGCGTATCTAAATCACTCTCAAAAATGTGCCCTTATGGCACATGATAAAGAAGAATCGACATTTAACATTTTTCAAATGTCAATTTCAGCATTAATTATAACATCTATGATCTCTCACCGACCTATCCTTCTCTCTCCTCAGTCCTCACCCCTTCTGCTGCTCCAAACCCTTGTTTTCGCTCAGCCACCCCCACCACGCTTATTGAGTTATAATCCAACATGTCGGGGATCACCGATGACTGGCGAGCCCCAACCAAGGGTCGTCGGCTTCTTGCGATCCCTATAATGGCCGTTTTATGACGTGACTTACTCAATTTCATGGTCACATCTGACGATGAACCAATTTTCCAATTGTGAAATTAAAAGAAAACCCACTAGTGAGAAATTTTGAATCTTCCGATGAGCGTGGTGGTCTGGGGCGGCTGGAGTGGCAACCGTTGACAAGCATACTACCAAACGAAACCCTATGGGAAAATGAGAGAAAATATGAGTCAGATCAACCCATCCGTGAGGAGCCATGATTATTCTGGCCAAGACATCAATGTCGCAGGCAGGTGGAAGGAGAAATTCAAGATGGTGTTGAAAGGAAAAGGCGTTGGTAGAAGGGAGAAGATGATGTTGCTTGTTCTTCAAATTCATTGTGTATAGATGGTTTTCATGAGCCTCGCCAACATTAATGGCAGGGAAGGTGGTGGAGCAGTTGGGGGCAGACAGCTGGTGGCGAAGGCATGTTCTGGGGAGAGAGAAAGAGAAGAAGGGTAGGTGGTCGAGTAAGACAACTAGTAGTCCAGAAAGTCCTGAAATCTAAAAAAATAATTAATTTAGATTCCCCTTATCATATGTCATTAGGGCACACTTTAGAAAAATTGTTCAAAAAATGCAAACCTTTGTTTTTTAGGGTATAAAGATAGAAGATGAAGGTAAGAAAAGATCAAATATCCTATCTTTCAAAATAAATACATAAATAATTTAATTTATTATACGTTAGAATTTCAACATTAAGTGCCGTGAGTGCCCTAAAATTGGAACCAAAACCTAAGGTTTTGAATCTGGTTTCCCAAATTAGAAACCGATTTAACCGGTTCTAGTTGCAATTCTCAAATTTTTGGTCGGATATTCGAAATTGCTCACGCCCTAAGTTCAAAGCTCATAATAACAAAAATCAGTCCCCTACAAAAAAAATAAAAAAATAAAATCAATCCTAAATATTCCAACTCGTTATTTTGACGAAGGAACACTTATAATTGCTTTTTAGGATAGACAGCTAACTGATTGTGAATTTACAAAGGAATTCAGGCAGCTCATTGTCAGCCGGCTTCGTTAGCATCTTAAATTGATATGACATCACCACACGGAGTACGCATCAATGATTTCCATCCAAATATTGAATGCAAATTGCAGATCAGTTAATCTGAAACACTAGATTTCAAACCATAAATTAGCTCAATGCAAATTGCAGATCAGTTAATTTGAAACACCACAAACCACAAATTACCTTGTATGGCTCACAGCCTCGCATTAGAAATTCCTTGCTCTGACATTAACCACAAGCCACATATGTTTACCTGCTTGCATTACATATAATCATAAATACTAACGTATAGACACATTATCTCAAGAATTTACATTTCAGATGTATGCTTCTAAACCCCAGATGCGACACGCGTGGAACTCTGCTGTATCTCATAGCGATTCAGCAAACTGTGGAGCATCCAATTCAAGTTCTTGCTTCATGATACAGTTCATAAACCAGTCAGTACTAAAAGTTCGAATTCCACTTTTCACGGCTAGCAATGCTTCCTCCATGTCCTCCTCACTTGCTATAAATATTGTCTGTGATTTGTCAGAAACGTCTTCACAACCAACTTTTACCTGAACTTGGAACATGGAAGGTATTTATTAGCAAATGAGCTTTGATTTTAAGTATAAACTGACTGTTAGCCTTTTTTTGGGAACTGAAGCATGCTGAATTTCAAAGATAACACAGGTGGTCCATAGAAGAGGCGTTCCTGGAGGGCGCGGGGGGGGGGGGGGGGAATATGCAAGGAAGATGAAACAGCCAGAACATCACACAACTCTCTCTAGAGCATGTTTTTTTCACTAAAGCAATCAGGTTTTCAATAGTCAGTACTCCTAAACCATTGGTAGATGGTCTCTCTGGGCAACTGCTCTTCCCATATTTCCTTTTGTTACTAAGACAAATTTTCACGAGAAAGCAATTACGGATCTTTTGCTACAGCATCTACATTCAATTAAATGCAGCTAATAAATAGCGAGAGCAATGGAAATGTAATGGAAAGCAGAAGGGCACAACAATGTAAAGCGCAGAATGAAACTCAAGCACCATCTCCTTTAACATAACCCCAGCATCATACATCAGTGGTGGTCTGTATATAACTAAGTATATTATGACTATCTCAAATCTTTGTCATCGATATCTGGCAACTCATTATTTCGCAAACAAATTAAACTGGTGTTTTCTCTATGCATCATTCTCTGGTTTGGCGCAACCAAACATGGCGGGCTCAATCACTTTCCTTCTTTGCAAATAATGTGCTGCCGCGCAACTAGTTGCTAACCAAGAAAAGAGAACAAAATGAAGTTTGTCACAACATGAAATGATCTAACAAATGAGGATCAGAACACTTACTTTGCCACCAGCTGACCAGATAATGGCTGCTAGCGTCTCAATAGGGAGATGAACATGAGTTGTGAGACATACAGTGTATCCTTTGAGCAATTTTCCAGGATTTTCTCTAGCTCTAAGGACGGCTTCTTTCAAATCAACCCTGAATTTCATTAGGTAGTCTTCATCCTTAACAATGAAGGGTAATTCATCTGGAAATTTTAAGATGAAAAAAAATTAAATATTTCAGTGATGAAGAAAGCGCAAAGCCTACGTGAAACCTTATGCAACAACCCTAAGAAAATACAAACATGTGCTTGCAAGGAAGAAAGTGCCTTGAACACTCACCAGCAAATCTGCCTTTCCTGAAACTTTCTTTCAGCCAGTTGGGTGAGACTATCCACGCCCTGCCAAATTGATGAACCTCAAACTAATGACTGTCTAATGATGTAGTATTTAGATGAGAGAACATTCATGCTCTCAAAGCAATAACTAAGCAACATGTTCAACAAAAAAAGCAGTAACATAATTAATTCAACCAACCCTGAGCATAAAGCAGTGCAAAAGTTCAAGGTTCTTCTAGCCTTTACAGTAAGAACATGTGAGCAGCTGCTTCCATCAGTAGTTACATTTCCACCAAGTTCCCATATTATCTGGACCCACAAGATCAATGCATAGCAAGAATGAATAGAGAACCATGAACAAAAATACTAGCCTACATAAATCTCAGGAGATGACAACCTACTAAACAGACTTGAAAGGGCAAATGAATGAGTCATGGCACAGATATTGGCATTACCACAATTGTTTCGAACATATGCATTGAAAACTCAAATTTATGGTTTCTCGAGCCATATCAATTGAATATATCATTAAAAATATGAAACATAGAAGCAAACATACATTTTTAAGATACTCCTTTTTAACCCCATCAGCTATATCCATCAACATGATATTGAACTGCTTTTCTGTTGCCTGAGATTCATCTGTGATGAGTTTTAACGAGCATTGTTCAGCATTCTGCTTCGTATCACTACCCTCCACTGCATCACCAGATTTAATCGTTTCCATACCTAGAGGACTCTGGTTAGATGGAGAATCATCTTTCCTTTTATTATCTAAAACCAAAGCAGAATCTGGGTATGATTCATGATCAGTGAGCTGACTGGCCTTTATCCTTTTGGATTTTAAAGAAGATGAGGAAGTTTCCCAAGTTCTCTTCATATTTCGTTCATATGTCGATGAAACATGTTCAGCAACTGCTGTAGCCGCGACAGAATGCCCATCCACTCCATTATCCATTATCTCATGGGGAACTAATGCCAAGCCATTCTGACACAATTTTCTCTCTGGAGATCCTGTGAACAACATGCAGTCCAGATTATTAGCTATTTAACCCGCACATCTAAACCAAAAGCATAGGTATCTTAAATAATGTATAAAGTCATCCAAATTGAGTTTTCCTTTCCATAAATAAAACATTTCTTCTTCCTTACAAATCCCAATATTTAATTTCATACAAGTCCCAGGAAATCAGCATGTCCAAATTACAGAAAAAGGAGTAACCTACTGTAGAGATTCCCCTATGACGTATGCAACCCTAGAGATAGGTTTTACATATGTTTTTGCCTTCCTCTTGAAAATGTTATGCATCACAGGCACAAATGCATGATATTCTACCAAAATAAATCTAAGGCACCCCCCAACCCCAACACGCACACGCCTACAAAGAGAAAGGAAGCAAACAAAGCAAGCAAGTAATAATGAAAGAAGCCAGAACAGAACCATCCAGCTCGTAAAATTGGGAGAATAAAATGCAACTTGACTTGCGTATGTCCTAAACCCACCATTTAGATGGAGTTGCACGTTTTCTTTGCCAGCAGATAATCTAATCACTGATATTGGCAGACCATGACCCTCTCCACCACCTTCTAAGCGATAAAATTCATCAGTTGATGAAGTTGGCTTCTCAGGTGCCTTCAACCACAACTTTATTGAAGACCCCTGGCTATCATAGTGGCTCTTGTTCACATGAGAAACCATAAGAGTTGAACCCCCCGGAAAACATAGTGATCGCCTAATATCAGCCTTGATAGGAAGCCTTCGAGCTTTACCTTTAGTATCCACCTCGGCTATTGGCACAAATCCCTGAACTCGGACTCAGAAAATATAAGTACGCACATGTATAATTGCTTTGAGGCACTAATAAATAAATAGAATGACAACTGATTGACTTCATGAGATGGTATGTTATACTGAATAAACAATTCCCAATTCAATTTCTTTGATCGGCCTTGCCTTGATAACTAATGAAAAATTCATTGTATAATTTCTATAAAACTGTGCCATCTGACAATCAATATCAGGGATCCATAAAAAGGAAACTCCTCAAGGACATGGACCAACCTACCAATTGCACCTGAAGGAAACAATAACCAGGATATACCAATAGCTTAAACATCATTATTTCAGTTTTAACCCAAGTGAATATTAAAAAGCACCTGTTTATGCCAAAATCCTTCAGATTCCTTGTCCCCCCAACAGAGAACTGTGGAGATGCCAACATCCTGAAGTCTCTTGATCAGTTCCATATATAGGAATCGACCTATTCCCTGCATCATATCATAGCAGAAGTGGCAAAATGGTTCCACAATTACGTAAAGAAATGGTACAAAAGGTCCAGACACATAATCACAAAATTTTTCTAAGCCATTAAAAAAAAAAAACACTATCTATTTCCCTCCTAGACCCCACCCCACACACAGAGAAAGGGCAGAGGAAGCAAGAAGATTATGTCTGTGGTTTTATCTCATTCTGCTTCTTTTTAAACTTCTTTGTGGAATGCCAGCCAAGCGTCAACTTCAAGAACTGAAGATAAGTGCAGCTAGAGACAATGTGACTCGTGATGAATTGTGAATTTATATGAATGCCACAAGGAAGAATGTTATGCAATTATTGATTCTCATCACAGAATACCAAAAAGATGGCAGAAGAGGAAATAGCGGGATTTTAAGGAACAAAAAGAAAGAAAAATCAAAAGTAAAGACAGAAAACCTTATGTTGGTATGTTGAAGCGACAGCAGCAAGAGGAATTTCAGCATACTGTGTGTCAGATGGAATAATTTGGTAGGTAACCGCTGCAACTACCTGTAAGAAGCAGAGAAGAACAATGGATGGACACACTCCACCAGGACAAAACTTTCACACCATCTATCATCAAAAGAAGCAAATAGAAATCAGCTAAGACAACATATCATTCACATTATTCTTCACATACAAAAAGGATCTATCTGAAATATTACAACGGAGTAGTTGGACCAAGCTGCCCTTCCAAATTTTAAGTCCACCATTTCAGACAAGCTACATTAGATCACCAGATCCAAATAGAGGTTTTGATCAATAGACATGCAAACATGGAATGCAAATGACCACATATGCTAACACCATCAGTCCTGCTACATTGTACATTCTATTGAAACATACAGGAGCCTACAATCCTAAGGCAAAACAAGTCTTAAACAAGCACACCTTTTCTGGACCTTCCTCAGGCCTCAATCTAAGAAGCAAAGTGCAGAACTTCCTAAACAAAGAAAAGTAAAAGTCAGTACCATGTCAAACCAAGAAAAAGAAATTTTTTTTATCAGTAATCACCACAGAATAAGGGAACAATTAATTTTGCTCAATCTATAATATTTAGGAAAACGGCCATTGGTTTGTTTGAGTAGTTGGAGCAAAGAAGGATGGTGATAATATGACAAAGGCAGAGATGTGGAATGCCTACAGGTGAAGAAACACGACAAGATATATAGAGAGAACTGCAACAACGTACCCATTTGAAATGCATTTTTCAAGAAATGAAGATTGTTTCCCAGTATTCGCAGCATACTTCATGGCTGGTAGCTCTTCCGTGTATAAATTCAAGATTTCCTGTAAAAAGATGATGTATCAAACAGTGTATTTTTCACCTTAGTGAACACTTATGCATAGAGGCCAGAGCAATTACACGATAAGAAGAAAAGAAACTAACAACAAAAAAGAGCACGTCGACGCAAAGGGGAAAATAAGATAGTGATGAACCCCATGATAAGGATAATGGCCATATTCACTTGATCTGTCTGATTTTCTCATATATTCAGAGAGAATCTAAATTTTAGTCACTTTCTGAAATTTTAGCAGAGCTTTGAAACCTTTAGAAGCCTTAAAGTTTGTATAGCAACCCAAAGCAGTTTTCAAAATTTCTAAGAGAAGCGAAATTAACTGAAGACTTTAACATAGCCAATAGATCAGAATGTTCAACTCTCTCTAAAGTGATACTTATGGGGTCTATGGTTGTAACAGCAGAATTTGGACATTATGTATCTCAAATGAACAAAATGCATAATGATTCTTCCTCTATATTATTTTCTGCTCTGCATCCTCACTTGCCGTATATGTACCAGCTGTGAGGACTTATTATCTCATTATACACAAAGAAGGTGGTCCAAAACTTAAACACCATTATCATTCCAAATTTCAGGATACCAACCCATGTGAATTTTTGCACCAAAAATGAGAGAAAAATTAGGTCATTGCTTATTCCAATATTTAACACTTTAAGGTCAGGCAACACTATGAGTGAAATCTTAACATTAAGACGAAGCATTATCAGATAAAAGCTTCATAGGGTTGGCTTCTTGGAGTTTGAATATTTGTCATGAATTCGGAAGTTTATTACACAAGACCAATTTAGCTCAGGTTACGTTCGTGAAATCAAACACGGCGTTTCAATGAGTAAGCATTAAGAAATGTAAACTGAGGAATGGAGTACAATAGATTACCCAAAGAAATATACCTGAAGCAAACACTTCATTTGACTATCTGCATCTTTAGGGCTGATGAGCAAGAACTGACAATCCACATAAGACCCAGTTCCCTTTTCTTTCCCTAGAACAAAATCCCCAAAATAAGATAAACAAATCAACCTAAAAAGGCACGGAACGAAAGGTAATTCTAACCAAATCGAACACAAAATTGACAAATCTTAAACCCTAGAAACATCAGTCAACAAAATAAAATAAATTACCATTTTCCGCACATTTCAGGTCAGCAAGACCACTGCTTTCATTTTGCTTCACATCTTCCGCCACTGCTACAATTAAGAATACAAATAAACAGACTGACAAAACCGAGTAGCAAAATCACACTTGCCCAGTATTTTCAAGTTTCCAACCTGAGATTTTAACTTTCGTGCTTCTCGAAGTCGAAATCTGCAGGGAATTTGGAGTAGATTCGCATTTGAAGTTCTTAGAAGCCCCTTCGATGAGCACCTTGCAATTGCCTAAAAGATTATACCAAGCCAAACAGCGAAAATTTTGAAATTAACTGCTTCCTGATGATGATGTTAAACATATAGTAATGAACTTTAGGGTTTCTGGGAATCGAGAACGTTACCAATGGAGATTGGAGAGAGAGCGGTGGCAGGAGACGATTTCTTCCGCGCCATTGAAGTCCTTTGAAAATGCTGGATTTTTGGAACGGGGGAAGCTTCTTATATAATTTAGCGCCAAATTGCTTGAGGGAAAAAATCCTTTTTCTTTTTAAAAAAATGAGATAAAAATCTTTTTATTCTAAATTCGTTTAGAAATGGATATGCTATGTTAAATTTTTTTATTTATTTTTTTTAAAGACTTGATAGGATAAGTTGTAACCTGCCAACTTGTGAGCATTAATAAATTATATGAATGCAAAGTTTAAAAAAAAAAATACTAGTTTTATGAACTATATAAACAAAGCGTTGGTTATGCACGGGATAGTCCCTCAATTGAAAATGATTTTTACAACTTTAACAATTACGTGTTGGCGTTTGTCACCGTGACCAACATATTAATTTCTTTTAGACAATGTTACACTACTTAGGCCCTGTTCTTTTCGTTGGGAAATCCACCTACCTCACACTCACCCACTTCTTCCCCCCTCTTCTCACTCCTTCCCACACTTAAAAAAAAATATCATTCCTTCCCACATTCACCTACTCATTCTCACACCTGCATAAAACAACCATTTCTCATATTAGAATTTTTTTTTATAATTTACGTAATTGTGTGTACGAATAATCTGATAGCAATTATGAGCAGTTTTAATTTTTCGAATGTTATGGAATAGTTTTATTTTTTTCTTTTTCATTATTTTTTTTATTTTTTAATTTTTTTAAAATTTTTAATTCTATTTTTTTTTAAATTCTATTTTTTATTTTTAAATTTTTAATCTTTTTTATTTTTTATTTTTTTGTATTTATTTTTTTGTATTTATTTTTTATTTTTTATTTTTTATTTTTTTGTTTTTTTTTTTTAAATAAATTTTGAATTTTTTTTTGTATTTTTTTTAATTCCAGAAAAACAACCGACGGAAAATTCCAAAAAAATAAAAAATAAAAAAATTTATACAAAAAATAAAAAATAAGAAAATAAAAAAATTAAAACTAAAAAAATTTAAGAAAATTAAAATTAAAAAAATAGAAAAAAATTAAAAAATTAAAAAATTAAAAATAAAAATTAAAAATTAAAAAATTAAAAAAATTAAAAAATTAAAAAATTAAAAATTAAAAATTAAAAATTAAAAATTAAAAAATAAAAAATACAAATACAAAAACACAAAAATAAAAAATAAAAAAGAAAAAAGAAAAAAACAGAATAAACAAAAACAAAAATATTTCATCATCATTAATTACTATCACAATAAAATTATTACATTATAAAACAAAAAAAATATTAATAACTAATACTTCAACTTCATTCAACTACATTCAACTTTCACCTACACTCACCCACTTTCTCCCACACTTAAAAAAAAAAAATCACATTTACCCACTCCTTCCCCCATTCCCACAATCACCCATCCCACACCCCTCATTTCCCACTGAAAAGAACAGGACCTTAGTTGATTAGTTAAAATTAATCCAGTGGTTATAAGACTGGGGATCTTACAGTTTATAGTATCAGAGTAAGGCCATGTTCTCTTTGTGGGTCGATCCTAAAATATCAATCTCAACCCACTTCAACCTACTTCAATACACTTTCACTATTTTAACCAAGTTTAGTTTATCACATAAAAAAAAATTCAATCCACTTCAACCTACTTCAAGCCACCTCAACCTACTTCAACCTATCTTAACCTATTTCAACCTAACTCAACCTATTTTACCCTTTTACTCACCTCAATTTACCTACGAAAAGAACATGCCATAACAGTTAGGGGTCACTATAAGCCATAGGATGGTCATAAGCGTTAAGTTAGGGTTAGGAGGGTCGTATGAGAAACAGAGCAAGTTTACTTGTTAACATTGAATCTTGTTTTGTTTGTACATTTCATAAAGGTGTGTAAATGTTGAATTGTGAGCTTGACATGTGAAGTACTTGTGTAAATAGCTAACTATAAGATGATCCTTGACCATAGTGTATTTTAAATAGCATTTCCAACTGCTCCTGTTGATCCCTATTTGTTTCCTATGATGCCCGGAACCTTGGTCGCATATTATATTCCACACCTGGAGGCATGTATGATGCACAGAACCTTGGATCCAGGTGCTTACGTTGGACCGTACCGCATGCTGCGCCTTGGATCCATTTTAGGATGCAATACTATGACTTCTTTGTGATAGGGGACAGTGGGCCAGACTGTAAGAGGTTTCAAGGTCTCAATACTTGGGCTATTATTACGCATGATAGGCTTTAGCAAGTGGGTGCTTCACCCCAAGTTATCCCTTGCTTATTTTCCCAGTTGTTCTTCCTAACCCTTAACTTCATTTCCTAACCCTCCAATAGCCCATCACCTATGCCACCTCTCCCAATTGACCAGCAGTCACTTGAGGGTTACCTTTTTTATTGTTTGACTTCGATGGAAGGCCAAGCATTTTCCCTTGGCTCCTGACCATTCCGAGGAGTCCAATGGGGTTCATGTTGTTATTGACATTCTTGAGTCTCCCAAGGTAGTTATGATAGTTCCGAGTTGGAGCCAAATGAGGAGGATGAGGATCCAGAGGATGGATCAAATGTGGTCTAACGCCCTGATCCTCTCTCGAGTCGCAGACGGTTATTAATAACGACTTTAAAGATTGTCGATTGGGCCTCAAATCACCACAAGTCTTTCGGTGTGTTTCGTTCTCGCTCATCGCTACCCGGGAAACTTCCTAGAATGTCATCAATCCCAAGGTTGATCCCCGGCAAATATGCTTAATTGTGGAGTTCTTAAGAGTGAGATTCTTAAAAAGAAAGGTGCATATTTGATGATATAAATAGTCACTTCAAATCCTTTTAAGCCCCGCTTGGGGTGTTACATGTGGAGATCATCGATGTTAGTTCAGATTCAAAAACTGATGATGAGGATGATGACCCGAGCCATGATCCTGTCAGCAATTGTTAAACATCTACAACAGATGTATTTTTTGCCCTTGGTCCATAATGACCTAGATTCCCTTTTGCATAGTTGTTTGACTTTTATCTTTTGGGGATGTATGTAAGTTTGAATTATTACCTTCCACCATCCCCAAACTCCAGATTATTAGATTACAAAGTTTAAATAATAAGTGTCTTATTTTATCCCAATAATTATATTATATCACTACTAAAAAAGTTTATTTTACCAACAGTTTTTTACCAACTATTTCTAAGTGGTTGGAAAATTCCACTGTTTAGCAACCACAGTAATCACATTTTATTTTCCAACCATTGTAATATTCAAAGGAAAAACAGTTGGTTTTTTAAAAAATTACCAACCATTATTCAAGCCATAAATGAAATGGTTGGTATTTGATTACTTTATACTAAATTTTATTTAGTTGTCACTGTTTTACCCACCAGTTTATCAACCAAGACTTAAGACTTACCCAGCCAAAACTTAATCTAATTACATATGACTTTGCCCAAAATTAACAGTGCAATACTTCAAAATTGACCTTATTGTCACTGAGTTTCTTCTGGTTTCTCGATCGCGGCTCCTCCTCTTCTCCTTGCATTATAATGCCTCCAAATTGCTAATGACATGATTTACGGAGAACTGCAACAAAAGATTTAATGATAGAAGGCGCTACCACCGTCATAATAAGGACAAGGTTCACTGAAACCATTTAATCATGCAACTCATGTTTACAATCACAATATCTAGTAAACTGAAATACTCGAAGACCCAAATCCATAATAGTTCAACTTCAATACAATCGATTTAATCATACCATGTGCTAACTCGTACTAAACATTACACAAGTATATTAAATATAGACCCAACTTGACCCTGAGGTCGATCCCAACATTCTTGCTGTGTTGAATTCATTGTGAGTATCTGATGACTCCCAAAAGGGCTTGCTAAATGGAGAAACATGTGATACTTCATCACCTAAAATGGAAAACATGAAACCATTCGAAAATGTAAGCTAAAACTAAGTACATGCATTCTTGTATTGTAAAAATAGCGCAGACACACCATTGATGAGTACATGCCTTTACAATTCATTTAGTTCGCAATAACAATGAAAATAAAAATAATATAAAACTGAATTGTTCATTATTATATGGATGTGAACCCCTTGCAATGCTATGATCTATACATACGTGTACACCTGCCAATCCGATCAAAACTTGACCTGAAGCCGCACGAGTAAATGATGGGCTGATGCCCTATAGACGTTAACTAATGGGGTCATAAGTTAAATGACAAATCACTGTATAAACTGATTCATTAATAAACCCATTAAGAGTTGTAACTTGGTAATCTGCTTTCTGAAGATACAGGCCATTGACGTACCTTGAATCTTTTAAAAAATAATGTCATCTGACTTGATAAATATCATATGTTTCATAAACATCATCTGACTTGATAAATATGTTCTGCCTTGATAACACTTATGCATAACGGGGAACGATAACTAGGCATCGACTCTGTTTTATAAATGTCATTGTAGGTATGTGCAATCAGTAAATTATTCTTACTCACATAATTGAGTAAGTAAATGTATGTGTAATAGAAATTAAGTAATTAAATGGTATACATAACCGGTGTATTTCAATATAACTTTAAAATTGAATTGATAAAAGTAATTAAATTTGATATAAAGTAAATGAAATTACAATATACCACAATGAGATAAATGAGATTACAAATGAAAAAGCCTTGATGGTGACAAATGAGAGAATGCTTTTGGCCTTTTCTGAGATAGGATGCTGATACGGGTTAAGGTTCTCTGATGTATAGCTTGGTTCAAGATAACAACGAGTACACTATATTGGCTTGATAACTACATTTTATACATTCTGAATTGAGTAACTAATAGAGGTTTGAGGCCAAGAGAGATATATCATGGTTCAAAATAGTATAAACTGCAATAACTTGGTCTGATAAATATGATTTATGAGTCAAAAATTCTCTCCACTTTTCATATTCCATTTACAAGTCCATTAAATACATTTTTTCACCCCAAATAGATTATTGATCCCAATGAAGGCTATTAAACTTCCCAAACTTGATACTTTATTTGTAATATCCATAAGTGATTCAAAACTCATAATTAAGCTCCAAAAATGCATGTTTCTCTTCCTTTCTCTCATAAATAGAGCTGAAAACCCCAATAAAATTCTTGAATATTTTATTTCCCCCTTAAACGACCTTACTTGGCCCAAAATACATCAATTAAGTGCATGATCAATCTCACTCAATCTTTATTATTACTCTTTACACAATTACTCAAAATATTTCCAAAAATCACCAAACTGCAAGTACTCAACCAAAATTTATGAAATCTTATAAAAAATTCAAAAATAGTATGGACAATCTACAGTAACATTTTCAGAATTTTCCTCCAAGTATACGTTGTACAAAAATTACAATAACAACCCAATTTACATTAAAGCAGGTCAGTTTATTTCAAAAATTTATAACTTTCACCCTTGATCTCAAATCGAGACCTAAAAGCCTAATATGTAAAGATTAAGAAGTCACAAAAAACTTTCATTTATAACAAAAAAACACGATTCCCTCCATAGGCTTCCCAAAATGGGGTTAGAACACGAGGGTGTTAGTTTTGGTATAACCTGTGCAGTTCTCGTAAAATGACCATAGCTTTTTCTACAGAACTTAGATTAAGGCGATTCAAAAGGAATTTGAAATCTAACACATTTACCTACCTACCAACCAAAGATCATAATTTTTCAGTGGGCGGTTAATTATTAGCTTAATCTCAAAGTCATCCCTATTTTCTGTCATTTTCAACCCTCATTGTTTATTGCTTTCTCCCTTTTTTTTTCATATAAATCCTCACTTGATGTAACGCCCCAAATTAAACATGATTCAATGTTTGTATTTTCCTTAACAATCCTTCAATTATAATTTGATAAACCCAATGATAGGGCATTACCACCGTCCAAAAGGACAAGGTTTGAAACATGAGTGCTATCAATAACACAGTTAAGCATAGCTTCAATCATACACATACACACCTGATCAATCCATATATAACCAACTGTTAACCAACATAAGGTTTTTACACTATAATAAAAGCAATTCACCATGTAATCTGCATCTCCATCCACTGAAGATTTCAATAAACAGCTCAAAAGTATGCATATACTGTATCACCGCTAATTCATACAGATTTCCTTACTCAACTTATTCTCTTCCGCTATTTTGCTAGCATGAGGCAATTCTCCGAGCATTTGCTTAAAACAAAACATGAAAAATATTTTGAACTGTGAGCCGAAACTCAATACATGCATTCCTGAATTGTTAAATAATCATTGAAACACTGAGTGAGCCTAATTTGCAATTCATTTTAAGTTAAAACAGTGAATGAGATGGTGTAAAGCTGCATTGCTAGTTATTATCTGATAGTGAACCCCTTGATACTGTTACGATATGTGGATAGGTGTACACCTGCCAAGCCGATCAGGGACTTGACATGAAGCCGCGCGGGTAACTGAAGGACGAATGCCCTATCGATGATAACTGATTGGGTCACTAATTAACTGATAAATCACTGTATAAACTTATATGTCGATGTACTTATCAAAACATGATAACGTTGATAAATTCACTCTGATTTATAAAGATACAGGCAGTGGACGTACTTGAAGTCTTTAAAACGATATTTCACTTGATAATACTTATGCACAATAAAAACGATAGACTAGGTCCCGATTCTGCTAAAGAAATGTAATTATAGGTAAATGAAGTTAGTAAACCATTTTCACTGACATAATTTACTACAATTCCAATAATTCAATATAAGGCAAGTAATGACAAAATGTGTAACGGCCCGAACCTAATCCTCTTTCTAATTACATTGAAGTATATATATATACCAATATATGATTAACACAAAAAAAAAAAGAAACTTAAGGGGCCGAAGCCCCCTTTTTGGATGGAGGAAGCGCGGGGGGGGGGGGGTTCGATCTCCCCTACCTGCCATGACACACACACACATATGTTGAGGGAGGGGGAAGGAGGCACCGGTGGGGTCGCCGGCGACCGGCGACGCGCCCCCCCACCGTTCCCCTGTCCGATCGACACCCAAATCGAGGTGAGGGGCAGAAACGCGAAGGGGAAGAGAAGGAGGAGAACGGCGAAAGGGGGGGGGGACTTCTCAACCCCCAGCCTCGGCGACGCCACACCCGAGGAAAAGAGAGAGAGACGGCCGGTGGGGCGACGAGGTGAGGCTCACCGGTGGCCGTCCCCCACCGCACAGTCCGGGCCAGACCCGCACGCATAGCAAGAGAGCCAGAGAGGGAGAAAGGGACCACGGGAGAGATTCCGGCCGGCGACACGGTGGCTCCTCCGTGGACCATTGGCGGTGGCTAGCAAATTGGGGAGCAAAGGAATAAACCTACACCGAATCAACCCGAATCAAACCCTAAACGGGTCCTTTAGCTTGGATTCGAGGTGGGTTTCCTCATCCTTCTACTTATGGTTAAATTGTTAATTTCAATAGAGTTTTATGATTATCGATTCTAGTTTGTTCAGGTTGAATTCAATAGTTATTGATTATAGTTCGTTCAGGTTGAATTCAATAGTTATTGATTATAATTCGTTCAGGTTGAATTCGAATCAATTATCGGTGATATGAGGAAATTTTAGCGTAAATTGAATGATACCCCATGTACATACATGTTAGTTGTACTGAACTAAAGTTTATCGACGACTAAGTCTATCGTTTATATATATATATATATATATATATATATATATATATATAGTTTATTGACTATGTGTCATTTGGTAATTATATGAAGTCATTGAATACGTCAAGTTTATCGAATATATATATATATATGGATAAATTATCAATGCTAAGAAATTACTGACAACTGACAATATGAGGGCTTCGGTTTATAAAGTTCATTGAATATATAATGTTCATCGCCGGCTTATAACGTTCTTCATTAATTATGCATTTTACCGATTATTGATTATCTAACGCATATTCATGACATTCTATTACTCATTGATTATATAACGTTTATTAATTGCATTTTATTGATCCTTGCAATTAATTGATCATTGATCTCATCTCGTATGAAACACATATTGTTCGTCGATTATGTATATTTATCGAATTATATATAGTGTTCGTCGATGATATAAGTTTATCGTTTATATAACGCTCATTATATATATATAATGTTCATTGTGTATGCTCACTTAAAGTTCATTGCTTATATAACGCTCATCGTATATATATTGCTATATATAACGTTCATTGAATATGCCTGCTCACTTACAGTTCTTTGATTATATAACGCTCACTGATTATACAAGACTATAGTATCGATTATATGCAGGATTACATTAGCGATTACTAATAGATCTTGATCCATAGGGTGAATTCCTGGATTTTATAATAGACATAGAAACCATGATCCATAAGGTGATTTCATGGATTAGATTATATGATAGACATTTTAGGTGGAAAATAGTTTCACCTTAATTGGAGTAGAAGTGAGGCCACCTCGGTACGTACATTGCCTATGTTCTTCAAAAACTCTATGTTATTCACAAACTCACAGTATTCTCATCAATGAAAAATCAAAACAAGATTTATTTAATTAACCAAGTTCTCAATGTTTTGTCAGATAAACAAGTGGCCCCGCTCATTTATCATCAAGGCTTATGCCCTTCAGTTATCAAGGCTTATGCCGACCAGTAAACCCGCGCGCGGCGTCATGTACCACGGAAATCTACGCGCGCGCGGAATCAACTCAGGCTTCTCGATCGGCCTGGGGGGTGTGAGCACCTAAAGTACGATCGTTTCAAGATGTACATCGACCAAGGGGTTCACTTTCAGATAATAAAAATCAACAAATCAATTTTACTTATACATTCTCTCCCTCCGGTTTGCAAAACAAAATATTTTGAAATAGGGGCGCCCAACCATTTGACCACCAAGTATGTTTTACTGCATAGGGATGTACGTCTGAGTTTCGGCTTATATTTCGAAACATTTTAGGTGGAAATAGTTTCATGTTTCGTCTATTGCCTAAGTTGTAACCAACCTAAAATAGTTTCATGTCTAGTCGATAGATATTAGTTTATCGATCGACATTACATAGACATTAGCTTACGATCGACATTTTAAGTCTATTGCCTCAATATGTTTATCGATCGTATACACCGTATCCATTATATAGTTTATCGATTGCATAGTTCATCGTATCGTATCCATGGATTATGTGAAGGGCATTGATATCGTATGGTGATTACATGACGTTTGTCAATTGTATATTATAGTCAAGGTCCATAAATGCTTTATTACATGATCGCTAAGTGCTTCTAATTGTTTATCAGCCGCCTGTTTGCATCGATAAGTCATTGGTAACGAAATAACCTAAAACCATCGGATTGAGCAACCGAGCGAGTAAGGTGACTAGTAAATTGGTCGAGGAATAAAGCATTTTAAGGGTTATTTGCATCTATAGCTTAACCAACCCAGTACCTTCCTAGAAGCTTGCATGTAACTTCAACTAATATGTTTCAAGCACATTATTTGGCAGTGGATTCAAAAATCAGTATTTCATTTCTCTGCTAGAAGGCAGAAACAAAGCTCAGTACTTCACTTCTCTGCCAGTAGGCAGAGAATGCAAAGCTCAGTATTTCATTTCTCTGCCAGTAAAGAGAGGATTCAAAGTTCAATGTTACATCATGTTGCCAGTAGGCATATGTGGAAGTTACATGTTTCATAACTCAGTTAATATGCAGTGGAGTCACGGGAAACATGATCAATTGAATAAACAAGTATGTAAAGTTCAGAGGTCCATATATTCATTTTATTGCTCTTACTACTTGATACTGAAGAAGATTATTGAAAAATTGAATTGAAAACCTGAAAAGGTGATTAATTGCTTATATCTTGTTTAGAAAATGATGTTATAGATCCAAATTTATGACATAGGTACAAGAGGAGAGGAGATAATGGTACTCATAGATCATGTCCACTACTTACATTAACCTATGATATTGTTTTATTAAGTTTACGAATTCATACGAGTGGCTTTTGGTGCAAATGCTATTTCTCTTGCTTTGTGATTGGAACACACTATGCGATAGGTGAATTCTTCAAAGAAAAGGAATTACGAACAACGGATTGTAAGTTATTATTGCATCTTTTAGGGGAGGGGGCTATCCACTGTGCGATTCTCGCTCATCCCATCTATCATTGTGCCTCCAGGTTTCTGAGGGAAGCTGAAAGGGAGTCACTGCTGCTTAGAAGTGAAATGATGGACTCGTACGTGAACTGCAATGTGTTTTGTGGTGTGTGATTGTAAATTGAGTCTTGTGTGCTTAGTTGCATATCATTTAGAGTCGCTCTGTATGGCCATATGAGCCACCATCTAAGTTGTCAGGTCTGTATTGTATTTGTCGCCTTTTATTTGGTTATCATTAAACTGCATTGGTTATAGTGCTCCGGGCGGGTGGCCCGTAGAGCTGTGAACTCCGGCGGGTGGCCGTTGAGTTAGTTTTTATTGTTTTTCAGTGCAGGGGATTTATTGTAAGGCTGTAAGTCTGGGGAAATGGTCAAGTTTTAGGGGAAACTCTATCCGTTTTGCCCCAAGATTTAAGAACAAAATAGTAAAACTCCTGACTTTAGGGTTGGGGGCCTTCTTTTTGAGCTCCCATAAAGTTCACTAAATCAAGCAGCCGTGTTCCATCATGGAACGGCGGTAATGCCTCCAATCAAATTAGAAGTCTTTCGTTGCTAAATTATAATAATAAGTGGTTATGTTTGGATAATAAGATATTAGCAATTGGGGGCGTTACAAAATGATTTAAAAAAATAATTCAGTTAGGGTTATTGATACAACAAACTCATACAAGATAGACCAATTGGAATGATCGGGCTGCTAATAAAAGATTTCAAGTGATATAAACGAAATATGAGTTTCTGATATTTTTGAAATGGATAATGGAAAGTGTGATGCTTCTGAAATGGATAATAGGATGGTTAATGCTATGAGGGGTATTGTGAGGCTTATAAAAAGCTCAAATAACCTCAATTTGATTCATTAAATATTGATTTCTTTCTTCATATAATATCATTTGATGGTCTACTTTAGAAAATCTATATATTTCACTCCCGACCTCCAATTGAGATATAAAATCCCAATATGAAAAGCTCATAATGTCCACTAAAATTTTCATTCAGGACATCAAGTGTGATTCCCACAGTAAGGTCCCTAAAATTAGGGTAGAACACAAAAGTGTACAATTTCAGTCTAATTTGTGCAGTCATAGGAAAATGATGATAACTTTCTCCACAGAACTCGGATTAAGGCGATTCAAAAGGAATTTGAAAGATAACTCATTGATATATCCATACACCAAAAATCACAATTTTTCAACACCCCAATCAATACCAGTTTTTTCATAAAATCTCCTGTTCAAATATGCTTCCAGTTTCAATGCATTTTGCGCGGTCTTCAGTAAATTGGTCATAACTTTGTCCACACAACTCGAAATTGAGTAATTCCAGAGCCTATTGAAAGCTAACTCATTGTGGTATCTTCACACCAAAAACCATAATTTTTCGTTGTGCCAAGAATTACTAGTTTTGTTTTCAAACAAACCCCTGTTTCAGATTTGTTTCCTAGCTCTAACTCACATATTGTCAATCTTTTCTTCACATAACCACCCACTAAAATCACTCTTTAACTTATATAAATCAGCATACACATTTTGATATTCATTTCCAATGCCAAAGATCACATAATCTCATTTAAAACAATCAAAATCCATCATTACACCCTAAACTTGCATGAACATGAATAACCTCCATTTTTTTTTCTTTCAAGATGATCCATCCAACAAAACATCAAAATAACTCTTGATTGCATCAAAACAAGATAATCAATAATCAAAGCAAGAATCAAAACCAAAATACAACCAAAATCACTAGATGAAGTTAGGGTTTACTCACTTTGTTCATGTATAAAGGGTTGTAATTTGACGTTTGATGCTTGAGGGGGTGTGGGAAATGGATGGTGGCTGTAGGGGTGGCGGCTGGTGGCCTAAAACCACCAGAATGGTGGTGGCAGGGCTGGAGAGAGATGAGAGGCCGAGTAGAGAGAGAAGTTGCTTTGACAATTACTTGGTGCAAAATGAAACTAAAGCAAATAAATACTTGGATGAAATTTAAGCACAAAAATTCAGCTTTTACTAATGATAATTAAGGCTTAATGATGGTAATTAGATAAGCAAATGGGTTAGGAACCTGTTGGGCCAAAATTGGGCTTAATTTGGGCCTGAAAGAAAATTAAATGGTACGCGATTAAATTTTCCGTAGCTCGAAATTAAATTTTTGAAATGTCATGAAAAATAATTTAATCTTTTAAATCATAAATATCGAGGCTTGCTATTAATTTTTGTGAAATTAACACGATAAATGAAACTTGAATTGCAAGGTAGGGCCCAAAATGAATTCTCCCGGCTGAGATAATTAAATGAGATAAATAAATGAGAAAAATGAATAACATGACTTAATTAAATAAATAAAAATAATTTAGGGTCGGGCTATTACACTTGAAATCATTCCAAATCACCAAAAACATCATCATAATCATCAATAAGACTAAAGATTATAAAATCATATACAAAACAATACAAATCAATCACTTAACTTAAGCTAATCTGATCATGGCAAAATCCTAACCTGAACATGCTTCAAGCTCAACCCCACCATGATCAATATCCCCAAAATCAATAAAATTTACACGATAACATCTACTTTGATCTCAAGAGCATGAATTATAACTAAAACAATCATAAAACCAAAAATACATCAAGATAGAGTTAGAGTCTTTACTCACTCTGAGCTCGGATGCTAAAGGATGGAGGTGGTGTTTGATGTTGGAGAAGAGACTAAGAAGATGAAGGCTAGACGTTTCTTGGTGGTAAACGACTTGGATGTTTATCTTTGATACTTGGCTAATATTTAAGCTTGAAAAATGGGCTTTCTGCTAATTAAAATTATGCACAAATGATAATAATTAACTTAATTTAATTGCACTGCCAAAATTTGAGCCCAATCAAATTGGGCTATAATTTGGGCCCAATGAATTTGGCCCCAAGTTTTGCGTAGCCAAAACTTAAAAATTTTGTGACGCTATGAAAAATAATTTAACGCTCAATCATAATTATCGAAACCTACTATCGATTCACCTAAAATTTAATCGATCAACAAAACTTGAATTTTCAATAAATGAAACTTGAATTGCAAAGTGGGACCTAAATGCAATATCCTCCAACTGGGATGCTTAAATATGATAAATGAAAGCGGAAAATTTAGATGACATAAGGTAATTCGGTAAATATATAAATTGAGTGTAATTGAATTAATAAACATGATTTGGTTAAACCAATAACCATGAGTGATTAAATCAATAACCATGATAAATTAAATGAATAAATATGATTAATTAAATAAATAAATATGATTTAAATAAATAAATATGGGTTAAGGTCGGGTTATTGCACGCATCTACCCCTATTCTCCTTGCATCAGAAAAGACCACCAGTGTCGCTGTGTTACTTCTTGATCGGCTGTTGGTCGCTTCGCTAGGTTTCTTCTTCTCCTCCCTCACCGGCGCCATCGCGGATTCCACCGAGGTAGCCGTCATGTCGATGTCCTACTCAGGTATGAATTCTGCCCTATTTTGTTGCTGGTGTCACCAAAACGCTGGATTCCACCGACGGTTTTGGTATATTGTGGGCAGGGGTGTGCAAAAAATCCAAAACTGAAAACTGAACTGAAAAACCGAAAAAACTAAAATGAAAAAATGGTTAACCGAACAATTTTTTCAAAAAAATTAGCTCGGTTAACCAAACCGAAAAAAACTTTCGGTTTTCGGTTCGATTGCGGTTCGGACAATTTGAAAATTGGGGAATATAATACTTTTTAAAAAAAATTATAAATAAAAAATTTAGATAAGAAAGTGCACTTTTTTATTATTTATAAATGGTAACCAAAGTTTAATTTTTATAAAAAAAAAATAAACATATAAAAATGAAAAATTTAGGTAAAAAGGATACGTTTTTTTATTATTTGTGAACGGTTAAACGGTAATCGAATTGAAAAATCGGTTAACCGAACCGCAAAACCGGTTAATCGACTTTTTCGGTTCGGTTACCGTTCGAGTTTTTGATGAGCCGATCGGTTAACCGAAATTTTAGTTCGGTTACAGTTTGAAATTTTTTTGAACCGAAAAAACAGTTAATCGAAGCTCCAGTTAATCTGTTTTGCACACCCCTAATATTTGTGGGGTTTTGAAATATCTAATTGATTTAGTCAATTTATTTCAATTGTTTAATTGTGAAGTTTGTAGATTATCTGGCTCTTTCTGATTCATCCCTCTGTCCCCTTTCTCTCTCTTACTTTGGCTTCTTCTTCGATTAATTGTGAAGTTTCACTTTCGATTTTTGATTGTTTGTGGATGAGTGTCTGAATTTGTGTTGGGATGAGTTTCTTGGTAGGAAATATGCCCATGGATGAACTTCTTATGATGACAGTGCTTGGGATTTAGCACTCGATTACTATTGTTTGCTCGAGGATTGCGGTTTCCCCAATTTCTGTTAGCTTAGCACCCATGTATATCGGTTGACACTCCCAACTTGTGTGGAGACAAAAGTACCCATGTATATGCACAGTACCCTTTATTTCTTCCCTCCTCCAGGACAAAAGGAGTCTTTGTTGGTATGATCCTCGAAAGCACTCTTGGGAGGATTTTAGGGGCTAGATGTTTGAATAAAAAAGTGACATAATGCAGAAATGCATAAGTAAATATGCCAAGACCATTTGCCAACTCACTGGTTAATTGCTGTATAAGTAGCCAAATCTCTTGAAATAGCATATAACTCTGCTGTAGCATGTCGGAAATTAGGGTTGTCAAACGGGTCGGGTCGGATGGACCCATTTAATAAACAGATTAATTTCATGTAGGCCTTGCAAATAGCTTAGATTTGCTCAAAACTGAAAAATAACAAGTTTTCACACTAAACGGTCAAATCGTATCGACTTCGGGTAGAAATCGGTTCAGTTCGGTTCGGGTCGGGTTCGTGTTTCTCTCAGTAAATACGGGTCGGGTTCGGGTCGGGTTATCGGGTCGGATCAGACATTGACAGCCCTACCGGAAATACTTGTTTCTCTCACCATCGAATTTCCACTGCTCTGGTTCATGGTATCTCACCCCCCCTGTTCAATAGTAAGCAGACACCGGGAACATTATATAAGAATACCAGCATTCCTCAAGAGTATATCAGAAATGAAAACAACATTTATCTTTACTTTTTAAATTATTCCAAGCACTACCAAGCCTTCCTCTGCTCCTGCTGCCAGGACCATGTAGCATAATAAATTAAAAGGAAGCAATAAACTAGGAACTATCTCACCTTTGTAAAAACCAGACAAATTCCTGCTGAACTAGCAAGACCATGTAGCACAATAAATTAAAAGGAAGCAATAAACTAGGAACTAGCTCACCTTTGTAAAAACCAGACAAATTCCTGCTGAACTAGCAATTTTCATCAGAAAAGACCGCTTTAGCGAAATTGACTAGTTTTCATCCAACCAAGTCTAGTTCTTGACAGAGCATGACCGTGTCCACCATGAAATGAACCCCATTCTAACAGAATCAGCTAATTTACCTTTGAACCAAGCAATGCATGATCAAGTTCATGCATGCATTTGTATGTAGTGTTGGGCAGACGCTGACATTGGTTGCATCAAGCCTGTTGTCGACATCTTTAAATAGCGCGTTTGTCATGTTAATAGGGGAAATTTTCAGGTGTTTTTCTTAGAATTTGATTTTGAATGATTGGCCACTGAACTTCTCTTAACTAGATTTACCAACCATTTGATAAAGTAGTAGGAAATTGTCTTAATTAGATTTACCAACTGTTGCAAAAAGTAGTGGGAAATTGGTTTCCGCAGCTATTTCAAAACCGGTTGAAAACATTAGCAACCACTTTAAAAATCAGTTGGTAAAAGTGGGTGAAATATGGTTGGTAGAACAGTTTGAAAATTTTTCTAACTGTACTTAAAACAGTGGTAAAAATAGTTGGAAATTCGACCCTTTTATAATGGTTGGAACTCCAACCACTCAATATGATGGACAATGTGGTTGGAAATTACCAACCGATTTTTAAATTATGGTTGGAAATTTTTCCCGACCAGCCTTTTTCCAACAAAAAAAATGGAAGTTAAAACAGTTGGAAATGTAATTACTGACCGTTTAACAGTAAAAAACGGTTGGAAATGTAGTTAGTAATTTGACTTTTTCTGGTAGTGTATAATGTTTTTAAGTTGAAAAAAAAGATATGATTAAAACACTCGAAGCAAATTACAAATTATAAATTGAGTGAATTATCTTGTTATTGATATTTTACCATATTTTTAAAATATGCGTACCATGTACTCTCATTGATATGGTTGATATGACCAAGGTGTCACTTAATACTTTATTGACTTGTGTAGATAACGAATATTTAAATTTGATAATTTATAACTATGTTTCTTTTAAGAGTATTCTACGGTAAGGTATACATACATACATACATACATACATACATACATACATACGTGTGTATATATATATATATATATATATATATATATGTGTGTGTGTGTGTGTGTGTGTGTGTGTGTGTGTGTGTATCATCATCATCATCATCACCCTCATCACTCATCAACAGGAATACAAAATACGTGGCAGCTGAGATTCATGCACAAACATTCTAGGAGTTGACACATGTTGCACATTCCAACATCGTTCACATTTACACCACATTCTACACCCACACACCACATTTACACACATAATTCAAATTAAAACAAGAGCTCCGCAAATCAGTCTTCATCATCATCATTGAATATCCTTGATAACGAAAATCATGTCCTCCATTTATAATCACAACGCCCATCATCAGCAGTATGACAATACATTTGATGTCACTTCATCTCCACCGCCATGGGAAGTCCTAGTATTAGTCTCCCACCACCTTGACCCAAAGTCCTTAGCCACCGCCTCCTGCGTCTCCAAGTCATGGTTCGCTTGCTTCTCCTCCGACAGCCTCTGGTCTCCACTCTGCTCAACCCACTTCCCCTCCCTCTCCTCCCTCTCCTCCGCCACCACCGCCTCCCTCCGTCACCTCTACGCCCTCGGGCACGCTGCCCGCCGCCTCCGCCACCGCACCCCCACCCGACCTAAGCTCCCCCTTGACCTCCTCCTGTTCAATCTCTCCCTCCACACCACCGCCAAGTCCCTCACCGTGGTCAAGCCATGCAAGGACCTGGACCCAGACCCGCACGGGCTGTTCAGGTTTGACGTTGACGTGGAGGAGAGAGAGTGGGCGGCAGAGGAGCTGAGAGAGGCCAGGCTGACGTGGAACGTCGTGGTGGTGGGGGAGGAAGAGAGAGAGTGGAAAGGGGTGTTCACCATGGCGGAGGAGAGAGGAGGGAAGGGCGGGTTCGCGACGTCATCAGGGATCGATGGGTGGTTCTCCGAGGAGTTGCCTCCTCCGCCCGGGATGATGTCGAGCGGGCTTGTGGCTGATCTCCGCCTGAGGATGGTGGCGGTGGAGGAGGGATCGTGGGGGTGCAGGAGGAGAGAGAGTAGGGCGATGAGAATACAGAAGATGAGTGTAGGAGTAATAAGTCTGCACACTTGGGGATATGTTAAGACCGATGATGCTCTCTCCTATTTGGAGCATTTTCTTCCCCTTTCTTAGACTACTGTAGTTAACTGAAGTGCGTTTCTATGCAAGTACAATACAGTATAATGCTCTTGACTTTGACGTTAAACTTTTGGTTGATTAATTATATCCTGTGAACTTTGGTTGAAGTTGATCATTGATACTTTCATATCAGAAACAAAATTATTACAAATTGGTAAGATTCAAGGATTAAGGCATCAAACTAACGGATAGAATTCGGGGCAAAGAATTGAATTGTGGTTTTTGAATTGGCAAACAAGTAATCCAAACCGATTAAGATGCTTGTGATTCGATCTGATCTGACCCGGCGAGCCATGGTTATACTTACTGATACTGAATTTCCTCTTCTTCTGTAACACGGTAAATGCTTAATGCTTAATGACAAACATAATGTTATAAGATGCTTTTTAAGCATAATAATAAAAATTTAATGTGTTTTTTTACTCCTAAAATTTAAAATTATGATTAGATTTAGTTTACAATGAATAGCCTTGAGAGGTCAAAATTTTGACTTCACTATAAAATGATATCAAACAATAAAAGTATCATTATTATAATAGATATTTCATGTACGTTTTTACTTGTGCATTTTGACAAGTTAAAAATGATGTTATACTTAAATTTAGTTTGTAAATAGTAACAACTACAGATTAATATAATCCTTTACTTATAAAATTTCAGAAGAAAAAATTGGATTTACCATATATATGATGAAATAAAATAATAATCTTTTATGCAATTATTTTGGTAATTATAAACATTCGTTGAGAAACAATCAAATAAAAAATTAATAATAATTTAATGTACCTTTAAAAATTATCTGCAAACCAGTAAACTCACTTTAACTTTAATCAACTCAATTTGACTATGCAAAATGTGTATTGTAAGACCAAGTAATAATTATTTAAAAATATCATGGACCATTGATAACTTGAAAATTCAAATAACTCTTGAAAACAAATGCTTGCGCTCAATTATTTTATAAGTACCCCAATAAAGAGAAAAATTTAGATAAATGAAAAAAAAATATTTATTAAAAAATAAAAGTGAGTGTATGATAATACAAAAATTTGATTAGCAAACTTTTTTTGACTATATATTCTAATTTCATAAATTATTTATGCATATTTTTTGGGTAATACCCATATACATTAGCACATAACCAAAATGAAAGTCATAAATTCATTTTTCTATTTAAAATAACTACATATAGATTATAGGTTCATTTTTACGCTACTATTTTCTTAGAATTTATGCAGACACTGGCATTTAAATCATGAATCAACAATATTAAAAAAATTGTGTGATATTTCATTGATATTTGTTTTAAATTTTACCTGCTTCAATAATTATTGTATATTATAGTATATTTTAAATGTCAGCAAAGATAAATTATTTTTATTTTATTATTATTAAATAAACATTAATAAAAACTTGTTTAAACATCTTATTTTAAATTAAAATTATGAAATTACTTATTTAATTGAAAAAAATGGCATGTGGAATGATAATATTTCACAGTAATTATGCTAATTATCCTTTTGTTTTACAAGTTTGTAACAAATATAATTAAACTTATATGTATAATATATCTTTGCGGATAAGGTTGGTTTAGTTAGGAATTAATATCATCTATGCTCGTTAGTATAGCTAATAAATACTGAAACTTTTTTTATAGTTAATTGTACTTGTTGAAAATTTAGTGGCTTTAAACTATATTCTATTAATTGTAGTTATGATTAATTATAACTATTAATGTAGTTACAGTAGTTGTTATATGCTATAAGACAACCAGTGTAATTAGAACAATGGCCATACATATGCAATTGGTAAATCTTAGCCTTTTTTTTTTGAAAATGAAGTAAATTATTTTTTTGAAAATTTTTAAAAATTATAACTATATGATAAATATAATGCATAAATTAAAGGTATATTTGGTTTCCTTTTCATCTTTAGTATTTCCCTCAACTCATGACTTACAGTTAAAAATATTTTAAAAGAAGAAATTAGCCAGTCAACCTTACTTTTCTGAATTAATTGATATTTCTATGTACATACGGTTAAAGTTATCATCCCCATTACACGACTTTTTTTGGCCAAGGTCTGACCTTTCATAGATTTCGACCACCTTTTCTATATTCACCGCAGACAAATTACAATACAAAGCAACCTATTCCTGGCCGAAGTCTCCTCCTTGTGTTTCGGCGTACCCGTGAGTAGTAGTCTATAGAAATAAAAACTTAGTTTAGGTTTGAAATTGAAAACTAATCAATTTTACACATAAGAGTAATCTACATATGGTCTTCAATTGTAATCTCAAAATATCAAAATTACATTCTGAATAAATTATTTATTATATTAAATAAATATCAAATGTATATTCAATCAATTTGTAATGATAGTCTCCGAGTCAAAAATTAAAAACTAAATTAATTTGTTAGTTTCAAATAGAGACCAACTGTATGTAGTATATTTGTTCACAATTTTCTTGCAAAGCATGCTCTCTCTTTCTAGGTAAGCGCTCCTCTCTCATGGGGAAGACCAACCGTAGTAGTACTAAATGAACTAGGATGATATTTATGTGCCCAAGTAGGTTACAGGCCTCAACATTAGAGTTTTTTCCATTGTGTGAATGAAGCTCTTAAGATTATAGCCATGGAGTTATTGCCAAAAAGAGCAGCTTGGTTGTAAAGTCTCTACTTGCTAGTTGTTGAAATGATAGAACTAGGTTCAACTACTCTTGCGTACATTAACCACTCTACTTCCGTTCATACCCCTGAGCGCCGGGGGGGCTAGAGCCTAAAGGATTTGTGGAGGAATGTGACGAGGGTTAAATATGATGAGGAAAGGTTCTTATTATGGTCTGTCTATTTGAAACTGCATCGCTACTAGCCTAAAATAATAACTGATTATAACGCCCCCAAATATACATAAATTACTGTTTACGTTCCTTTCATTAGTTTCTCAAATTAGAAGTAATAACCTAAATGATCAGGCATTACCGCCGTCCAACAAGGACAAGGCTTTGTTTGTATATGATAATCTTAGGGCCTGTTCTTTTCGTGGGTCAATCCATTTTTACCCACTTCAACTTACTTCAACCTATTTCAACCTACTTCAACTCACTTGAAAAAAAAATACCAACTTCAACCTATCTCAACCTACTTCAACCCACTTCAACCCATCCCCTTCATAATTTTAATAATTTGTAAAGTATCATGTGAGATTTAGGGTCTGTTGTTTTCGTGGGTAAATTGGGTGGGTAAAAGGGTGAAGTAGGTTGAAGTGGGTTGAGGTAGGTTGAAGTTGGTATTTTTTTTTTTAAGTTGGTTGAAATAGGTTGAAATTGGCATTTTTTTTGGAAGTGGGTTGATGTTGGTTAAAGAGGGTTGAAGTTGGTATATTTTTTTATGTGGTGGGTTGAGGTGGGTTAAAATAATGAGAATATAATTAATGTGTGATAATTTATGAAGTTATCGAAATTTCGTAAAATTCTTGTTTATTCTATTTTATTTTCTATTTTTTTAATTTTTGATTTTTAGTTTTTTATTTTTCATTTTTCATTTTTCATTTTTTTCATTTTTCATTTTTCATTTCTTATTTTTTTATTTTTTATTTTTTTATCTTTTATTTTTATTTTTTATTTTTTATTTTTATTTTTATTTTTATTTTTTATTTCTTAGTTTTAATTTTTTATTTTTTTAATTTCTTATTATTTAATTTTATTTTATTATTTTTTATTTTTTTATTTTCTTAATTTCTTATTTTTTAATTTTTTAATTTTTTATTTATCTATTTTATATTTATTCTTATTTTAATTTTTAATTTTTTTGTTTTTAATTTTTATTTTTAGTTGTTAATTTCAAATTTTCGATATTAAATTTTAAATTTTTTTTAAATTTTAATTTTTTAATTTTTAATTTTCATTTTTTTCTTTTTACTCCTTTATTCTTTTATTCTTCATTTTTACGTTTTATTTTTTATTTTTTCATGATTTGATGTTTTTGACGTTTTTATTTTTTCATTTCTTATTTCTTATTTTTTATTTTTCATTTTTTATTTTAAATTTTTAATGTTCAATTTTCATTTTTCATTTATTTATTTTTTATGTTTTATTTTATATTTTTTATTAATTATTTCTTATTTTTTAAATTTTATTTTTTACATTTGAATTTGAATTTTTTATTTTTTATTTTGTATTTCTTATTTCTTTTTTTATTTTTTTACGTTTTTATTTTTTATTTCTTATTCATTTTTTTTTGGAATTTAAAATAAACCAAAAACAAATAAAAACTAAAAAAAGTAAAAATGAAATACAAAAAATTAAAAATAAAAATAAAAAATAAAAAATATGAAATAAAAAAATATGAAATAAGAAATAAAAATTAAAACTTAATAAATTATAATTCAAATTTAAAAAAAATTAAAAAAATTAAAAAAAAATAAAAACACAAAATATAAAAACAGAAAAATGAAAAATAAAAAATAAAATATAAAGAATTGAAAAATAAAAAATAAAAAATAAAAAATAAACAAAAAGATATAAAAAAATAAACATTAAGAAATAAGAAATAGAAAGATAAAAACACAAAAACTTAACAAACATAAAATTATAGAAAATTAATAAATAAAAAATAAAAAATAAAGAACAAAAACTAACAAAATAAACAGTACAAAGTAAAAATAAAAAATAGAAAATAAAAAAATTAAAAATTAAAAAATATAAATAAAAAAAATAAAAAAAATAAAAAAAAACTA